>JARBWK010000010.1:36677186-36769023 GCA_030556195.1 Anolis apletophallus
CCTATAATAGGTCCCCATTGTGTTATGTAACAGAAAAAGTTGTGCCTCTAAGGAAGTTTGAAACCAACCAAGATTGTACCCATTTGTGTCAAAATAAATTGTTTGCATCTTAAAAGGAAAACACCTCTCCTGATTCTTTTATTGGTGGTGGCCCTCAAAGTCAGTGGTCAGCCGGATAAATGGTGGCAGCGTGGTCAAGTGGTCACTGAGAAGTTTTAAAACTCCAGTCAGTTAAATGGTGAAGGGTGAGACAGTACCCTGCCAATAAACGTGAAGTTGCTGAGGTAACCGAGGTTTCCTTAGATTGGAGGTCAGCAGTGTGGACATAGAAAGATTGTCCAGTCTGAGGCCGGTCAAGAAGTGGAGTGGTCACATATTGGCGGCAGCGGTGGGATCTTTAAGAGAGGGTCCACCCTGTCCAGCCGGTTGATTTGAACGTAGCTTCACCGCAGAGGGGAAGGAAGTCCTTTGCCCTATCCACCAAAAGCCTCACAGTTTGGCCAATTGCCGAGAGTTCAGCAAGAAGCCATACAAGGAGAGACAGCAGCTGGCTCAAAAGCTAGGAATCTGCTTCAGGTGCTGTGGTGCAGCTCCACACTTTGCATCGAACTGCAAAGAGGCTATCAAGTGTGAGGAATGCAGCAGCCCAAGACATTGCACCGCAATGCACAACTCGAGGCCACCTCCACTCTATAGGGGACGGTCCATCCAAGGAGAAGCCAGCGGCCGAAGACGCCCGACAGGTCAGCCACACCACAGAGAGATGTGGAGGTGTCAGCAGTCGCCTGCACTGAGCTGTGCTCTGATGCACACCGGTCTAGAGTTTGTCATCCCATTTGCTTGGCAGATGTCTATCCAGCCAAGTGCCCATGGCTTAGAAAGAGACTTTATGTGGCGTTGGATCCCCAGAGCGACGCTTCCCTGGCTACTCCAGATTTCTTCCGCATGTTCGGCCTTAAATCAAAGATGGTCGACTACACTATGACAACGTGTTCGGGGAGGAAGAAGTTGCAGGGTCGCATAGCGTCTGGTTTTGTCGTCTCCTCTTGCGACAAGAAGAGACAGTTCAAGCTGCCAGACCTCATAGAGTGTTCCTCCATCCCACGGAATAAAGATCAAATTCCAACCAGGGAAGTTGTGGAGGCCCATCCACACCTGCGAGAAGGCTGAAGAATGCCATACCAGCTTTCCGGCCAGATGTGGACATTGCTCTTTTGCTTGGTGCGGATTGTCCGAGCTTGTTTTGCGTCAACGGCCAAGTTAAAGGACCGCCAGGCGCACCTATCGCGCAGCAACTCCCTCTAGGCTGGACAGTTATAGGCCCAGTGTGCACGAACAAGATGCACCCACCATCATCGTTGGACTCCAGTCAAGCTAAAGGTGGACGTCCTGCACTTATGCACAGTTGCCTAAGCCACATCTCTATCTTTTGTCAAGGAATAACTCCAGAGTATTCCTCCATTTTTAAAGACTCTGAAAGAGACAAAGCCTTAGCCCGCTCAAAAGACGAGCAAAGATCCTTGGAGATCATGAACTCCCAAGTAATGCAAAGTGCAGAGGGAAATTGGATAGCCCCTTTGCCCTTTAAGCCAGATAGGCCCGCTTTGTCAAACAACAGGCATGTGGCAGAAAAGGAGAAAAAGCCACGGAAAATGAAAGTGTCTAAGCAGCTTTAGGTAATGGCTTTGAATTCACACAAAGCAGTGAAGAAGAAAAATCAGCATTGAGTCCACCCTCTACTGACACTGCCATGGATCACCTTAAGACTATCACCTCTCCGCTTGCCACTGGCTCTAAGTCTTCTAAAAGGCCATCAGAGAAATCTACTTCTGGCCATTCAGAGAGCAAGAAGAAGCTGAGTGGGAGCGGGCAGTGACCTGTCTTTGGATGATAGCACTTCTCACAAGTCTTCATTGGTGGTAGCAGAAGTCATGGTTCCATTGTCAGTCTCACCATCAACTACGCATTTGCCATTCCTGCCCTTCTTCCTCCTCCCCACCTCCTTTTTTCCATACAGATGGTCATAGTGACAAGTAGAACAGGAAGGAAGAGAAAGAGAGGGCTGAAAGGCTGGAAAATGTCAGTAGTCCAAAGAAGGAACAAAAATCTGTGCTCCTTTTACTTTTGCTTGTGTTCCTGCTTCAAGTACAAGCACCTCTATCACAGCTCTGGCCAGTTCAATCTGTTCAGATGACCCAGCTTCAAGACCCCGGTATGGGTTGTGGGTAGAGAAGTTAGGGAGTATAGTGAGCAGGTTGCCTCTGTCATCCTCAAAAAGGGAAGGGACTGCTCAGACATCACATTATGTTTTACCCCCTTTTTTATAAGAAGGGTGTTCTGGGAGCCAGTGGGAGTTTGGCCAAGGCCAATCTTGAGTTGTGTACTAGAAATCCCATCGTTGTACCCCCCCCCCCCTATAGCCACATTGTTTTGTTGCTCATGCGTATCACCATGACTAGATTGACTTTGTATTACTCAAGGACAAAGACTTGCCCCGCCATGCCTGGCCTATGGGCATCATACTAAAGACCTTTCCTTGCCCTGATGGCAAGGTTAGGAAAGTTCAGTTGAAGACTCTTAACAAAGAAAAGGTGTCTATCCTGGATAGACCAATCTGTGACCTTGTACTGCTGGTTGAAAGTTTATAATTGTTATTGTTGTTATATCGCAAAGGTGTTTGCTTATTTTATTTGGTAAATTTCCATATCCTGGAAAATTTAGCGGGGAGTGTTCCGTCCTCCAGACGTTTCATATGCATAGCCCCATAGTTTTGTTTTAAAAGGCAGCATTTTTTCCTTTTGCATTTTTTACTGGGACTGTTCCAGACACACTGGCACCTTGCCTGTTAATTATTAGCAAGGTTGCAGCCTGGTGCAGAATTTGCCACCTAAAGCTCTGCAAATGTATCTTTTTAGTTGGTGTCCGCCCCTTTTTCTTCCTGGGGATTGGCCTCCATTTTAGAAAGTGTTTTAGTTCCTTTCAGAGAGGGAAGGAAGCCAGATGTGTTTTTGGCCAGCCAGGATTGGCTGCGAAAGGGTCACCATAAGTACTGGGTGCTTACTGGGTGCTAACCTGCATGCTGACCTGCTGATTGCTTTTGCTTGACCATTAGCTGGGGGAGTGCTGGAGCCAAATGAGTTTATGGTACCTTGCAGAGACTGGCTTTGCATGCTGTATAGGATAGACATCTGCTTACCAGCCCAGCTTTAGGTCACCTTTTGGACTGAGCTTAGGTTTAGAGGGGAAGGAGTGGTTCCTTCTACCAAACACCTAGGACCAGGGTGGGAAATATCGGGTTTCCTGCCATCCAAAAGAAGCAGTAGGAATCTTTTGAGCAACAACCCAAGGCATTTCCACTCTGTTTTTTTGCAACCATTAAGAAGCTGTGCCAAGTCCTGCAAAGACTTTGTTATTGAATAAACTGTTTGATTTTCAACTTTATTTTGGAGTGTTTTTTGGGTTGCCAGACCACCTAGCCTTTTCAGCAAGCGCTCTGCAGTCCACCAGATAGAAAGGACAACACATCTGCCAGTTTTAATTTTAAACAGACCTGGTGTGACGGCATAGTCCCTGTTCAAAAAATAAAGATTGGGAACCACTGTTTTATAGTAAGAGGCTACTTTCTATTACTAGAAAGGAGAGCCTTCCATTCCTTGGTGCTGCCTGTCCTGGGACCCATGGACTATGGCATGAGGAGTCATGCCTTGGTGCACCTACATTCTAGGAGTGATATACTTTGGCATCGCTTTTAACCATCAAGGTCCAATGCTACAGAATCCTGGAAGTTGTAGTTTGACAAGATCTGTAGCCTTCACCTCCAAAGGCATTGTATAGTATTGATCCTTTCTGGCTAAAGTGATGTCAAACTGCCTTCAAGCTAGAGCAGTCCTGGGCAAGTTTCCTCCTGAAATTACAAAATCCAGAATTCTGCAGGAGCCAGAAACCGGATTTAAAGTGGATTCATTCTCTAGTGTGGTGAGGCTTTTGGCCCTCCAGTTGTTTTGGACTTTATTTCTCACAATTCCTAACAGTTTAAGTGGCAGAGGAGGGAAAGGAAGGGACCTGGGGCTGTTAGGAATTGTGGGAGTTGAAATCCAAAACACTTCGAGAGCCCAAGTTTGCCCACACCTGCTCTAGAGTGTAGGTGCCCCTTTCGCCCTGGTAACCCTTTTCATCCACCTGCCCTTTCTTTGCCTCCACTTTATACTTTGGCACCGCTTTTAACTGCAAAGGCTTAATGCTAGGAATCCTGGAAGTTGTAGTTTGACAAGGTCTGTGGCCTTCACTTCCAAAGGGTATTGTATAGTATTGATCCTTGGCAGCTAAAGTCATGCCAAACTGCCTTAATTCTAGAGCAGGTCTGGGCAAACCTGGGCCCTCCAGGTGTTTTGGAGTTCAACTCCCACCGTTCCTCACAGCGACAAGCCTCTTCCTTTTTCCCCTCAGCAGATTATGGACAAACTTGGGCCCTCTGGGTGTTTTGGACTTCAACTCCCACCATGCCTCACAGCCTCGGGCCCCTTCCTTTTCTCCCCCAGCCACTAAGGGGGAAAAGGAAGGGGCCTGAGGCTGTGAGGAATGGTGGGAGTTGAAATCCAAAACACTTGGAGGGCCCAAGTTTGCCCTGTGGCTGAGGGGGAAAAGGAAGGGGCCTGAGACATTGAGGATGGTGGGAGGTGAAGTCCAAAACACCTGGAGGCCCACGTTTGTCCTGTGGCTGAGGGGGAAAGGAAGGGGCCTGAGACATTGAGGATGGTGGGAGTTGAAGTCCAAAACACCTGGATGGCCCAAGTTTGCCCTGTGGCTGAGGGGGAAAAGGAAGGGGCCTGAGACATTGAGGATGGTGGGAGGTGAAGTCCAAAACACCTGGAGGGCCCACGTTTGTCCTGTGGCTGAGGGGGGAAAGGAAGGGGCCTGAGACATTGAGGATGGTGGGAGTTGAAGTCCAAAACACCTGGATGGCCCAAGTTTGCCCTGTGGCTGAGGGGGGAAAGGATGGGGCCTGAGACATTGAGGATGGTGGGAGCCGAAGCCCAAAGACCTGGAGGGCCCAAGTTTGCCCAGGCCTGCTCTAGAGTGAAGATGCCCCTCCCGCCCTGGTGTCTCTTGTCCTCTCCCTTTGCCTCCTTTCTGGCCAGGGCGCAAGGCACACAAGGAGAACCCTGGGGTTTGCCCCTTGCCCTGGGCAGCAGCAGGAGAGCCGTCCCAGGAGGGAAAAGGCCGGGCAGGGCTACTTGGGGCCCGGCTCTGGGTGCTGGGCTTGGTGTCAGGGTCAGCCCCAGAGGCGTGGCTTCGCGGGGCGCTTCTTCTTCGGCTCTTCTTGGCTCTCGGGCGCAGGAGCGAGTGGCTCTGTCCAGAGAAGCCGGGGCTGGGCTGCTGCTCTCCGGCTGCCTCCCTGACTCCGCCCTCCTGCAGTTTCTGAACAGCGCAGAGCGAACCCAAGAAAGAGCCGCTCCTGCTTTTCTCCCAGCCCTGCTTGGCTTTCCCCCTTGCCTGCCTTCCCAGCACCTGGCCGGAGCCGCTCCTTTCCTCGCTGCCGAGAGAGACACCTTGCTTTGAGACCGGGACTTTCTCCGAGTCCTTCTGGATCTCTCCGGGAAGAGCAGCAACCCTGGGATCAAGGCGAGTCAAGGTGGCATTGGAGGGGAGAGAAAACACTTTGGTTCCTCTTGTTCCGCTTCAGCATCATCTATGGCTGGGTGACGTCCACAGAGATGTGGGTGTTTTCCTTCCTTCCTTCCTTCCTTCAAAGTATGCTCGCTCTGCTCTCTCAAAGCGCCCGGCGGACTTGAAGGTCTTCTGAGGAGCAGGGAAAGCGCAAAGAATACATATGGTGAAGAACAAAGGTAGAAAATCCTGCTACAGGGTCACCTTATAGGTCGGGAAATGGCTTGAAGGCACACAACAACAACAACAGCCACAAATCCACTGTGAGGAACCCATTCAAGCCACAGATGAAAACTCTTTGAATGGACAAGAAGACAACATAAGGATGGTCTCTCAGAGCAATGCCTCCTTAAATGGGACCAACCACCCCAGCCAAGGCATCATGGATGTATCCCAAGACCAGAAACCTCTGAACCTTTTCCTTTTTGGTGTAACTTTCATCATTACCTTCGCTGCCTTCCTGGGCAGCATCTATTCCTTGGTGTCTCTGCTGAGGATGCAGAACAAGAGTACCCTTTCCATGCTGGTGGCCTCATTGACTGTGGATGATCTGGTCAGCGTGGTGCCAGCCACAATCTTCATGGTCAAACTGTGGCTGAACGAGATGCTTCCCCCGACCTTATGCACCACGTCGGCGTTGCTGTACTTATTTCAGGGCTTTTCCAGCAACCTCATGGGCTCCCTCGTAGTTTCATATAACTTCTACAGCCTTAACAAAATGGAAACTAGCCCAAGGGCTACCAAAAGGCCAGTTAGCATGATCTGGGCGGTGCTCACCATTTGGATGGTCAGTTTGCTGATCTGTATTTTGCCTCTCTGTGGTTGGGGGACTTATGCCACAACCTCCTGGGGGTGCTTTATGGACTGCACCAGTTCTTACATTTTATTTCTTTTCATCGTCTACTCCTTGTGTTTCTTCCTCCTCCTCGTGCTGTCCATTCCTCTCATTTACCAGCTCTTGTGTTCAGATGAGCAGCTGCACCTTTATGATGACTATCATCAAATCACCCGAGGATATTTCTCACCTGGGTCACCCCCAATGGGCATTCACACCCCGTCCCTCTCTCCGGAGCACACGGGGACCAAGAGCCTGAAGCATTTGCGAGATTCTGACCCCAAAACCCAGCAAGGTCCCCTCGATGACCACTGTCGAGCAGACCACTACGGCACGCAAAACGTGCCATATCACAGCCGAAACTTCACTGTGGAATTTGCTCAGAAGCGCTTCTCGCTGATTCTGTCTCTGACCAAAGTCATTCTTTGGCTCCCAATGATGGTAAAAACAATCCCCATTTCTTTCTCTTCTCTATAATGGTCTAGTTATGAAGTGTTTTGAGAAATTTAGAATTATGGATCCCCAAACAGAAAGTTAAATGTGCAATGTTTTCCTGTATTTTTTATAAACTTGCATCTTGCATGTTGAACACCAATTACTCATGATAAAAGTTACTTTCTTATTTGTTTTCTCTCTCTCTCTCTCTCTCTTTCTCTCTCTCTCTCTCTCTCTCTCTCAGTCTGGTTTCTTTAGCACACTGGGAAATCTAGTGATCAGAATGCCCTCTTAAACATAGGGTGTGCACAAAATCATTGTTTTCTGGTAGAAATGTCTAGTTTTGAAATAGTTTGTTTGATTATTCAAATTTGGCTGAACAGATTTGTATGTATGTATGAATGAATGAATGGATTCATGCATTTCCATAGCTGTACTACTACTACATGGTTTTTATGACTGGCACTGTCACACCTAATCATGATTTTGCGTAGTTACACTGTGGCTCTGACTTTATGCGGGGATAAAGTATATATTGCAGAATGACTCCAAGAGCAAAACTAGTTGGACAGGATTTTTTTTTATCGTGTCAGATGTGACTTGAGAGACTACAAGTCACTTCTGGTGTGAGAGAATTGGCTGTCTGCAAGGATGTTGCCCTCGATGTTTTACCATCATGTGGGACACTTCTCTCATGTCCTTGTATGGAAAGCTGGAGTTGACAGATGGGAGCTCACTCCATCGCAGATTCATACCACCACCTTTTAAGTCAGCAGTTCAGCTGGCACATTGTGCCACCACAGCTCCTTGTAGTTGGACAGGTGATCTGTGGGCTTTTTCTCCAGGAAAACAGATAGTCATCAGGATAACTGTGGTTGTATCAAGAATGATTAAAAGACCAGAAAGTCCCAGATTTTGTTCTTGCTCTTTCTGATTTCATTTAAGAGATCCATACACATTATGTTCATCCCAGAACATTTTCTTTCCACTCCTGGTACAATCAGAGACCATTTATGCCCCAGCTCCCCAAGTGGGTCTACTTCAACACACTATAAAATCAGAGAGAACAGAAATAAAATCTAGGACGTTTTAGTCAATCTAGATCTGCTTATTCAGAGGTTTGGCCAAAAATGTATTCTCCAGTGGCAAAGTACACCCTCAGGCATTGACTGGTTTATGGCTGTAAAACTGGAATGGAAAGACCATGTTTGCTTATAAACTCTGTAAATAGAAAGCAGTCTTGAAAACTGTATTGATGAATATTTTGATGCAGATAATAGGTCAAATAGTATTTATATTTACATGAAATTTGAATATATAATGTTTTATTACTGTTATGGTTTTAACCAATATGTTAATGTTTTTAAATTGTTTTAAATGTGTGTGTTTTTTCTGATGTTGTGTGAACCGCCCTGAGTCGCCTTCGGGCTGAGAGGGAGCGGTATACAAATGTACGAAATAAATAAATACTTTTTAATTGTACCTTCAGTGTTACGCAGCAGTTGTGAATCCAGCTATTGCCTTGGACTGCCTTGAAATTTCTCAGTGTTTTTTCAGACCTTTTTTACAAAATCTTGTTTTTTGTGAAGCCCTTGAGTTAAATCTTAAATCTTACATGCAGTCAAGACTATAGCTGCAAGACTGCGCACACATCCTTGAGACTGAACCCTATTAAATGTGGAATTAAATGGCTGAAGTTGGACTTACTTCTGAGCAGGCATGCTTAGGCTTCAGCTGCAAATACAAGGAACTTTGCTAGGTCATAAACATCCATGGCTAACTTTCCCTCAAAGTTCTGTCCCCTTTTCTCTTCTCTTTCTGTAATCACCACACTGATGAAATTTAGATTGCAAGCTCCATGGGGGCAGAGCCTTGCTTCTTCACTGAGGAAACTCTGTTCATAGAAGGCACTGTATAAATCATCAGTCCTCGCTCTCATCATCTCAAGGGTGTGTCTTTCTGCCTGCCAGCATTACCTCAAAGAGACTTTTATTAATAGCTTGGGGGTCAAAGCTACTTCTCCTCTATGCTTGAGGCATCAATATTTATTTATTGTTTCACTTGAAGCAACCAACACTTTGAGAAGCACAGATGGGAGTTGTGTTAGAATGTTTACTTTTCAGCATCTGTCAGGATTCAAAGTCACAGATGAGAAAGCCCCAGAGATCTTTGCCTGCAGCTTTGCAAACACCTCACAGACTAAAAAGCTAATACCAACATGCTTTCTGGTTGTTGCCAGCCTAACAATTAGTACACAACACATACGCACACACAATTCCAAGCCACAACTGATGTGGCATGCATTCTTTGCAAGTGATGCTGTAAATAAAATTTAATTGACACTGTTACATATTTAATAGGCAGAGAGTGACTGGCAATTAGATCAAAGCTTCGAGCTTTTGTGTTCTTCTCAAAAACTGGGCCGTTAATAAAGGCACAAGAAAAGCTGGATACATGTCTCAAAGTGCTCAACAGATGAGTGCTTTATGTTTTATAGAGAAAGTCCTACACATTTGTTCTGTCTATATTTTTATGGCCTTCTTCAGGGCGATCTTAACTGCAAAAATTTCTGAAACACAGCATCTCATTCCTTTTGCTGGACAAAAAGAAGTCAACAAATATCCAGTTATTAATGGAATGAGATTCTGTTCTTCAGAAATGTTTGCCATCAGATTTCAAATCACCCCTGAAGAAGATCTTACAAATATAGACAGGATAAATCACACTGAGACACATCAATTGTTTTCATCTTTTCCTGTGGAGTCTATTTGGTGCTGTCTACCTTTTGTCTCTTTAGTTAATGGAGGCAGCCAGCATATTCCTAAGGCAAGGCTGGGACTAAAGAAGTCATAGAATCAATGAATCATAGAATTGGAAGAGACATTGTGGGCCATCCAGTCCAACCCCCTGCCAAGAAACCGAAAAATCGCATCCAATGCATCCCTGACAGATGGCCATCCAGCCTCTGTTTAAAAGCCTCCAAAGAAGAAGCCTCCACCACACTCTGGGGCAGAGAGTTCCACTGCTGAACAGCTCTCACAGTCAGGAAGTTCTTCCTAATGTTCAGGTGGAATCTCCTTTTCTGTAGTTTGAAGCCATTGTTCCATGTCCTAGTCTCCAGGGCTGCTCCCTATAACTTCCCCTCCCATATTTATACATGGCTCTCATCATGTCTCCTCTCAGCTTTCGCTTCTGTAGGCTACACATGTCCAGTTCTTTATGTTACTGCTCATAGGACTTGTTCTCTAGACCCTTGATAATTTAAGTTGCCCTCCTCTGGACACATTCCAGCTTGTGAACATCTCCCTTCAATTGTGGTGCTCAGACTTGGACACAGTATTCCAGATGTGGTCTGATCAAGGCAGAATAGAGGGGTATCATGACTTCCCTGGATCTAGACACTATACGCCTATTTATGCAGGCCAAATTCCCATTACATTGACCTTTTTGCCATCACATGACATCGTTGGCTCATGTTTAACTTGTTGTCTATGAGGAGTCATCCAGATGTTGTTGTACCCCAGGTCCAAAAAACCCACAAACTTCTGAAAATTACTGGGAGTCACAACTTAAAAACACTTGAATAACCACATGATTCACACTCTTGTTCTAAGGACTGATATGTTAACAAGTTCATTTTTGTTAGAAGGAAAAGGAGGAACATGAGAAAGAGGAGGAGGAATGTTCTACTAGACCAGAGGTTCTCAACCTTCGGTCCTTCAGATATTTGGAACTTCAGCTTCCAGAAACCCCAGTGTAGCTTGTCCAACTGTCAAAACTTCTGGGAGCCGAAGACCAAAACATAGAGGGCCAAAGGTTGAGAATTACTGTATTAGACCACTGCAGGTACAAACACAATACATATGCAATATTTCATCATCCTCATGCAAGTCCTGAAATATCGGAACAAATATCTGAACATTTAATTCCACATGAAGGGTTCAATAGCCATTAAGCATTTTATATGCACCATCTCAAGTATTACATTTTGAAACTGATGCTTATGAAGTGTTTGGTTTATAGTTAGGATGGTGAATCAGAGACTCAATTCAATTTCAAATGAACTCTCAAGGGCAGTATTTCATTGGTGAACAGGGTCAAAGGCAGGAACCAAAAACACCAGCAAATTCAATCCTAAAGCCATTTCGGTCAGTAACTAAATGTCAGAAGAGGTGTGTCAGTCTTTTAGAATTGCAGAGAGGCAGGCATGTAGCCGGGGGCTAAGGGGGCTTCCCCCCCCCGAAATTCTCAGGGTGGTCTGCGAAAAGGCCTTACTGGTACATTATTTAAACTGTTATGTTTATTCATATCATGATCTGATCACCATGCTCATTATATCCCACATTAATGGGGTTATTGGGATAACAATACAAAAGGTTTGCTAGGGTAGACCCTCTGCCACCCAGTCTCAGCCCCCCCCCCCGAACCAAACTCAGCCCCCCCCGGAAACAAAATCCTGGCTACAGCCCTGCAGAGAGGGCTGTATTGTAAGAATGAGGGGACAATTTTGAAAATCACTCCCCAGTTCTATTTTGGGCAATGGGACACAGAAGTTTTGGGAATCCCAGAAGTCCAGATATGGCTCCCAAATGGGTCGGATTCAACTGCAGCACCCCAGGTTTTCCACCTTGTTTGAGTATGAGACTCATGTGCTTGTGAACATTGCTCCTGGAGGTACACTTCCCTTTCAACTTATCACAAAAGTCCAAACTACTCGTAGGTTTACTTCCATACAACATACTAAAGAATAACTTTCATCACAGAATGAAAGGACATTAATGGATGTTCTCCCTAAAGAATTGCTGCCTATTACTGCCGCAACAGATTCGAGTAGACATGTATAGGATTGAGCTGGATAATGCCCTTAATCTCTATTGTTTCCTATGTGGTCTTCTTTGTTGCAAAATTTCAGAGCAGAGACCCAACAAATAATTGCTGGGTATCTTAAGTATTAACAATCTTAGCATTTTAATACATCTTTAATCGTCATGGCTCAATCACAAGCTCAAATACAAATCCCATTATTTTGTAAGTTTCAGCCATAGCAATTAAACTGCTATCAAAGTGCTATAATTGAAAGAGACCTAGGTATCACTATAGCTTTTCTGCTTGGCAAAATTTGTCACTGTATTTTCAGGGACAGCTGATCACTACCTAATTTCTTTGAAATGCTTCTTTCTTTCAGATACAAATGGTTGTTCAACACACGGTTGGGTTTCAAAGCCTATCCTTTGAGATATTCAGCTTTCTGCTCACTTTGCTAGCTGTCACTGTCACGCCAGTGTTTGTCTTGTCAGAACACTGGAGCCACCTGCCTTGTGGCTGTATCATCAACTGCAGAAAGAACATCTATGCTGTCTCTTCAGAAGAAAGCAAGAGTAAGTATAAAAAAGAGAGGGAAATGAGACCCGGCTCGTGAATCTGGGTTTGAACAGATTGTATCAGACTCAATAGGATATGGTGAAACTAAATGTGCTCTGTGTTTGTATGTCTTGTTGATTACATTCTATGGCAAGGTTGGCAAAAATGTAGTCTGCTAAATCCATTTTTGCAGTATTCAAAAGAGGCAGTTCCTCCAAATCTCTTCAATCTCTCCCATCTATTTTATTTTTATGGTTAGTTTTCTGTCTGAAAAGTACTCCAAACCACCTAAAACTGTGTGCATATGTAGTAAGTTGTCTCCACCTTGGATTATACAATTTTTAAAGTTGGATTTGGCCAAAAATTGTGAATGGAGGTTACACTGATGTTATAGTTGCAACATATTTATTTATTTTATTTTTTATTTATTATTTGGTTTTGTATTCCGCTCCTCCCTTCAGGCTCGGGGCGGGTCACAACATATAAAACCGGCGGCATGTAGTGGCCATGCAGCCGTACAATAACAGTAAAATATTAAAACATTAAAACAATACGAATCACATCGCGAGGTATTAAGAAACGCATACAATTCCTGAGACCCGAAACACCGGTATATTAGGCAGCTGTAAGTCAGTCGCCCTGTCCGGTTGTCTAGTCAAAGGCTAATTTGAACAGCATGGTCTTAACCACCCTCCGAAAGGGGATTAGGTCTTGTATAGTCCGGCTGTTACTTGGCAGGGAGTTCCATAACACCGGGGCTGCTACGGAAAAAGCTCTCTGCCTGGTTGTAGACAGATGGCAGGAGCGGATTGTTGGCACCAACAACAGATTTTGTTCCTCTGAACGTAGTGATCTCGGGGGAATGTATGGGGCAAGGCGGTCCCTCAGGTACGTAGGCCCTAGGCCGTACAGGGCCTTAAAGGTTAACACCAACACCTTGAAGACAATTCGGTGCTCCATAGGAAGCCAGTGCAGTTGCCGGAGAGTGGGCGTAATGTGCTCCCTTGCCGGTGTTCCCGCCAGCAAGCGAGCAGCGGCATTCTGCACTAGCTTGAGCTTCCGGATTGTTGCCAAGGGTAGATCTACGTAGAGGGCGTTACAGTAGTCCAGCCTCGAGATGACCGTCGCTTGGATCACCGTGGCCAGATTGTGCCTGGACAGGTAGGGTGCCAGTCGCCTAGCCTGTCGTAGGTGGAAGAACGCCGTCCTGCTGACCATGGAGACCTGAGTCTCCATGGTCAGCAAGGGTCCAATTGAACACCTAAGCTCTTAACCAATGATGACGGGCTAAGCCGCTCGCCATCCAGGGTAGGCAACCGACACTCATCCAGCCCAGGGCGACCGGGCCACAAGATCTCCGTCTTCGATGGGTTCACCTTCAGCCGGCTGGCATGCAGCCAACCAGTCACGGCTTCAAGGCAGCGATGGAAACAATCGGGTACGGAGTCCGGCATGCCATCCATTCTCAGCAGAAGCTGGGTGTCATCCGCGTACTGATAACACTCCAGACCAAAGTCACGGGCCAGCTGAGCCAGGGGGCGCATATAAACGTTGAATAATAAGGGGGAGGGGATGGCCCCCTGGGGGACCCCACAGTTAAGTGGGAGCCTCCCGGAGACACCCCCCCGCCCCCCTCCACACGCTGTCCCCAGTCCCGGAGGAAGGAGGCCACCCATTTAAGGGCGGTCCCCCCGACTCCGGACACGGCCACACGGTGGGTCAACAAGGCGTGATCTACGGTATCAAACGCTGCTGTCAGGTCTAACAAGACAAGCAGGGCTGATCCACCCTGGTCCAGCTGGCGGCGAAGTTGGTCTGTAATGGCGACAAGCACGGTCTCCGTCCCATGCCCAATACGGAAGCTGGACTGGAAGGGATCGAGTCCAGCTGTGTCTTCTAAGAACCGCTGCAGCTGATCCGCTGCTGCCCTCTCAATTACTTTGCCTGGAAACAGGCCTGTAATTGGAGGGAGCCGAAGGATCTAAATTCGACTTCTTCAGCAGCGGTCTTACCAAAGCCTCTTTCAATCCCCCTGTGTAGTCCATGGGGAAGAAACATGGGCAAAAATTGGCCTCATACCCACACAGTCCCTCCCCTCTTCATCATATTTCATATGATGTTTTTCTTCTCCTCTTACATTTTCAATGGATGGTGTATTCTAATGTATAAGACATTCATGTGAAGATTTCACCCATTGTAATTTCCTTGGTTTCTCAAAAAACAGTTAAGAACAGGAGTTGGCAACTTTGGTATGTTCTAAGACCAATTTTCTATGTGTGCTTCCACTATGGACTACTTATTGCTGAAAACTGAATTAAAAGTCTTTTCTGGTTTTCCAAAGATACAAATTGCATCATGGAATTTGTTTGAAAGATAAATAATACTTTCTGGATGTATCTACAAGTACAATCCATGTTATTGGGGAGCTATCTTTTAGTAGGGAAAAGAAAATCTGTATGGATGTGGTCCAAGGGCCATACATTTTGAACTCTGGAGAACATGGTCAATTTATTGAAGCTTATGAAATGTGGAAGAGGATTAAAAATAGTTATTGGTTTTGTGTAATGCTACATAAATTATAAACATGATTACTGTTCCCATATAAGGGGCCTAAATACCATAAGTCTGATTTTGGAAGCTAAGCAGGGTCTGCCATGGTTAGTACTTGATTGAAAGAGACGGCCAATGAACACTACGTGCTCTAAGATATATTTCAGAGGAACTGGCAAAACCAACTCTGAGTATTTTTTGCCTAAGAAAACCCTATGAATTGTATGTGTTTGCTATGTGTTGAAAGGTGACTTCCAAGTTAAGATGATACCTTGACCTTTTATGCTATTTAGGCCCAGGGTGGACAAATACACAAAATACGAGGTAGCATGATTTAGCGGTTTGGTAAGTGGTCTACAGTTCCAAAGACTAGGGCTTAAATCTCTATTTGGCCATAGAACCCCACTGGGTGGCTTTGAGTAGGTCACATTGTCAGCCTCAGAGGACAGTAAAGGAAAACAAATTCTGAACAAATCTTGCTAAGAAAATCTGTTGATAAAATAGCCTTAGTATCACTGTAAGTCTGAAAGGAAACCATTAGCTGAAAAGTGTACATCAAATGTAAACATTTGAAAAAATCATCCCTGAAATACATACAAGTTTCTGTTCAGGGAGAAAAAAAACTATGTATGGAAATTGGACAGAAGTTGCTAGGCAGTGGAAAAATTAGAGCCTCAATTAAATCATAAATGAGATTCAGTAGTTTCCCATTTTATGGCTGTGGTGTGGCATAATTGAAGAAGTAATTTGACATAGTAATGGATACTACTAAAGTGATTTTTAAACCTTTGCTCTTAAAATTCACCAAATTCCAGTGAGAAGAGGGATGTTTATTTCATCCTGCTGCTTTCACCTTTCAGCATCCACAAAATTCAGACCATATTGTTAAATATTCAGAAGAAACCTTTCTCTTCAAAAGAAACCTTGATATGTACACACTAAATAAGGAAGTATAAAAATTTTGCCCTGTGCAGTGTGGGGTATTTGGTAATTCCAATGAGATTTCCCACATATTGGAAGATAACAAATACCCTTTGTTCAAAGGAGTGTGTCTGTGTGCAGAATCAAATATGCTTCACCGAAAAACTCAGAATCAGACACAGCCAAACACATAAGGTAGGAAAAAAGACACAAGAAAATGTAATGTAATATATACTTTTTTTGTATTAGGGGTATTTTCCAGCTTCACTCAATTCCAATAAGTTCACAGGAACAAGTCAATTTATGTCAAATAGGGTCAACCTATTGGGACAACCAAAGTAAATTGCTTCTGCTTTGTTACATCATGATTGAAATGAAAAAATGGAATAGGATTTTTTTATCCATATATTTTACGTTATATTGGCTATTACAAAAAAGTATTTTAGTGGTAAAAATCAGTAAATTTGCTAAGACATTTCTGATCTGAGGGGAAATTGTTGCTAAATGGAAAAATAGTACATGCCAAGCAGCTGAAATTTAGGCACACTAACCTAGAGTAGACGCAAATAATTAATCAGACTTATATATGTGTTGGCTTACAATGATTTTAATAGTGATTATAATGTTATATATTTTAATGTGTATTTTGACTTAAATTTTAAATTTTAACTTAAATATATTTAACTGTCTGTTGTCTAAAGGCGTCAAATAGTTGCCATATGTATCCCCTTTTGGATAGAGAAAGGCAGGATACAAATACAGCAAATAAATAAATTCAGAAATTGATTTAACAGGTTAACTTTTGTTGGGTTTATCTATAAGGACAAATATAACTATGAAGGGGACAGAAAAAGGACATTGACTTCCCCAAATAAAATTCTGTCCCCTGTTAAATTTTCCTTCAGTCTTCAAATTTCCTAAAACGTTAGCAGAGTACTTATAAATACAGGTTAGCAAGGGAATGAAAACATAGCAAATGTAGACATTTTAAGTGTGAATTATTTTCAGTGTCCTGCTCTCTGGAATGCTAGAATTTTGGGGACTGAAATAAAATTTCATTTGAGGGCAGAATTCATATTGCAGGTACAATGTCTTCACCATACACCCCCATAACTACAACCCTACTAGGGTTCAATGAATTGTTTACAACTGTGCAAGTAACAATATTGTAGGATGCCTACATTGTAGGTGTAGTTCTGCATGGATTCTGAATGAAAATGTGTGCCAGTGGACAGAAATGACTGATCCAATAGGATGAGGGTTAAATAGTGATGAAAATATGCTGTTAGTTAATAGATATTCCACTGAACAGCATGATGCCTATATTCTAAGCCAGCTGGAGTCTCCGCTCCCAAGCCAATGCAAGCAGCCCACGTAAAGCACATTGCAGTTGTCATGGTTCTTAATGAAAGAAATCCTCTTGATTCACCCCAGAGCAAAATGGATCTTTGCTCACCAGGAAGCAGCTTTTCTCTCTAAGCTAAGACTTCCTATGAATCCTTTTGAACCCATTTCCCATTTGCCGTGTTTGCTGTGTGTCAAGAAACAATTTGTCAGAGGTACTGTGTGGCTCTTTGGGTCTGATACAATATTTGCAGAGTGAAATATCTAGCAGATGGTAAGGCAACAAGTCTTGCCGTCATTTAAACAGGAACCATTTCTTTTATTTTGTTTATGCTAAAGGCTATTCTGTTTCCCCACCACTGCTACCAAACAGAACGCTTACTCACAGTTCATGATTATCTGGCAAATGGAATAACTCAGACTCCACTTGGGCTGTTTGATACCAATGCAAGACAGAAATGTAGTATCTTTGTTGGTTTATAATACACGTGTCAGGCTCAAGATCCCTGTGCTTAATCTGGCTCATCATGTCATTTTATGTGGCCCTCCAGATGCTGCACTACAACTCCTGTCTTCCTCATCATTAGACATCATGATTAGAGCAGATAGAAATTATGATACAGTTAACACCTGAAAGGCTGCAGTTTGCTCTGCTTAGTCAGGATAGTGGGGTTTGAATTCAGATAAAAGCTTCAGATACGATATATGATTTTAAAATGTCATTTAATCTTTTCCCAAACTCAAAGTGCTGTTGGGTTACAATTCCCATTATCCCCAGTTCGCATGATAGATAATAAAAAGTAACAGGAGTTGTCATTCAGTAACATCTAGGAACTCGAACTGGGTAAAAACTAAAGAGCATTGATCACTTTGTAAAACAAAATTATAGCTGGTCCTCTTACTTACTTAGGCGATCCCTTGTTGTCTGAGTAAGATTGTCCTCCAAGTGCAGTGTTCTGGCGGTTGGTACGTAGGTGACTGTGGAGCCCTAAACAGAAATTTGTATATATTTCAGGGATGATTTTTTCAAAAGTTTACATTTTGATGTGCACTTTTCAGCTATGTTCTCCCACAGTGAGGGCATTTGTTTCCAGGTGGAAGGCGGTCTTGGTCGGGGTTGACTTGATTCACCTATCTTTCACCCTCCATTCATGCCTCTTCAAATTCTGCAGCACTGCTGGTCACAGCTGACCTCCAGCTAGAGCACTCAAGGGCCAGGGCTTCCCAGTTCTCAGTGTCTATGCCACAGTTTTTAAAGTTGGCTTTGAGCTCATCTTTAAATCTGTATTGGCCCTCTGTATCCATGGATTCCCTGTCAATTGATTTAACAGATATTTGAAGGCAATAATAAGGCTGATTATGCCATTGATAAAAATGCATTTGACATCCCTGGTTTAGAAGGATGTGTTTCTTTGTTTTGATGGAAATTATAGCTCCAATCATGGATATGTTTAGCTTTCTCTTTAGGTGGGGATTAGGATGTAATAATTCCAAACAGAGATGTATCTTAAGATGCTGTTGTACTCCAACTCTCTTCAGCCACCCATTGGTCAGGATGCTGGAAAGTATCGCCTGGAATGCCCAATGTTGTTCATGTTTGATGAGTATTGATTAAAGATCTTCAACATCCAGAGTAGGGATGCCCATGAACACTAATACGCAGTCTATATACCTCTCTCCTAATTAATGGCATTTTCAATTTTGAGCGAACTACTCAACTTCCTTGTACAGTTGGGATCTAGTTTTTCCATATATATTTTTATCTAAGGAATAGAAAAAGGAATGTGTTACTAGCATTACAATCTCTTTAGTTTTACACCATTTCTAGGTTAAGGTCAAAAGCTCTACATTTCAGATGGCTGTATATAGTGCTGGAGACCATCTATACAAACAACTACATTGGGACCACCAAATGTAGTGCCCAGACATGAATCAAAGAACATGAAAGACACTGGAGACTAAACCAACCAGAGAAGTCAGCTATAGTAGAGCACTTGATGAACCAACACAGAAATTATAGACCCCTCTGACAACCATCATGTCACTTTACAGAGAAACCATTGAAACTCACAAACATGTGAACAATTTCAACAGAAAGGAGGAAACCATGAAAATGAACAAAATCTGGCTACCAGTATTTTAAAAAAACACCAGAAACAAGACAGTAAATAAGGAACACCATTCAAAAAGAGGGAAACTCCAGACGAACAATCAAATTGCTGATTGACTTTGCAGCTTCATGGCTACCTGATGCTATTCAAGCTTGCTAATTGCAACATTCACACTTTCTTTTCACAGACAAGGGTTCTTTCTCCTACCCTGGACATTCCACAGATAGATAGATAGAGAGAGAGAGAGACAGAGAGAGAGAGAGAGACAGAGAGAGAGAGAGAGAGAGACAGAGAGAGACAGAGAGAGACAGAGAGAGACACACACACACACACAGACACACACAGAGAGAGAGAGAGAGAGAGAGAGAGAGAGAGACTTCACTTGCCTCACCTCCAACAGACCCTTGAAGTGCTAGCCAGATGCAGGCAAAACATCAGGAGAGAATGCTATTGGAATATGGCCATGCAGCCTAAAAAGCTTGCAGCAACCCAACTTTATTTTGCCCTAACATCTGAGTAAAGTGCAAGTTTCTGAATACAATATGAATAATTTAAGTAAAATAAGGTTTAAACCATTCAAATGTAGCAGATGCCAAACCCCAAACCATCTGCTGAATTACATTATTCACCCAGAAAAAAGTTAAGAGAGAGGGAGAGAGGGAACGAACCAAGATTGTATACTTTGCGTGTTATCTAGATTAAAGGTATATCTGAACTGATGAAATATCTTGGAAATTGCACCTGTGTGTTGGGATTGTAAAGCTTCAGAGGGTTTCTATCCCAATGAACTTGGTGCTTCACATACTCCTGGATTGATGATGTTGTGAATGGGGATTCTCTCCTGATGTTTTGCCTGCATTTGGCTAGCATCTTCAAGAGTCTGTTGGAGGTGAGGCAAGTGAAGTGTGCAACCTCCAAGGCAAGCTTCCTTCTGTGATTACAGTTCCTGGAAAATGAATAAGTTATAGCAGTGTTTCCCAACCTTTTTTGAGCCGCGGCACATTTTTTACATTTACAAAAGCCTGGGGCACACCACCAACCAAAAATGACACAAAATGACACTCTAACACAGTAATACATATAGTTAATATGTTTTTAAATGTATTTATACACTCAGTGTGAAACCTGGGCCTGTTTTGATGAACACAACATAGATATCCTGGCAGGAATATCAGAAAGACACTTCCCACACAGAACTCCCATAACCAAAAAAAATGCTATAAGTGTTTGGTGGGCATTGACCTTGAGTTTTGGAGTTGTAGTTCACCTATATCCAGAGAGCACGGTGGACTCAAACAATGTTGCATCAGGACCAAACTTGGCATTAATACTCAATGTGCCCAAATATGAACACAGATGGAGTTTAGGAAAAATAGACCTTGACATTTGGGAGTTACAGTTTCTGGGATTAATCAAAGAGCATCCTGAACTCTTGCAACAATAGAATTGAACCAAATTTGGCATATTGTACTCTCATTATTAAAAGAAAGTACTGAAAGGGTTTGCTTGGGAATTGACCATGAATTTGGAAGTTGTAGTTCACCTAGACCCAGAGAGCACTGTGGACTCAAATAATGATGGATCTGGACCACACTTGGCATGAATATTCAATATGCCCAATATGAACACATATGGAGTTTGGGGAAAATAGACCTTGACATTTGAGAGTTGTAGTTCACCTACATCCAGAGAGCACTGTGGACTCTAATAATGATGGGCAGGCCTCATGGGGAGGGGGACACTCCACTCCTTTCCGACCCTCCCTCCAAACAGTCAAAATAGTCCCCGCCCTTTCCCCCTCCTCCCTGATGTTTTGGCCTACAACTCCCAGCGGGGTAGAGAGAGAGCGCGTGCACACGAGAGCGAAGGGAAGGTGCGGCTGCGCAGAGGAGCCACCCCCGCCTCACACACTTGAGTGAGCACAAGGGAAAGAGCGAGCCAGGACGAGGAGGAAGCGGCCTCTGCCGCCACCACTGCTTTTCCTTCAGAAGATGGATGGTGCGGATGGCTCGGGCGAAGACGGGAGGAGGCGCGGAAATAACCCAGGGAAAGGGACAATAATAACAGCAGCAGCAGCCATAGCAGCAGCCTCCTTTTCCCAACCGCGGCACAGCGGTTGGGAAACACTGAATTATAGGTTATAGATAATTAAATTGATAATCACTTGCTAGATCTGGGTTGTTGTGAGTTTTCCAGGCTGTATGGCCATGTTCCAGAAGCATTCTCTCCTGACGTTTTGTCCACATCCATGGCAGGCATCCTCAGAGGTTGTGAGGTCAGTTGGAAACTAGGCAAGTGAGGTTTATATATCTGTGGAATGCCCAGGGTGGGAGAAAGAACTCTAGTCGGCTTGAGGGAAATGTGAATGTTGCAATTGGCCACCTTTATTAGCATTAACATTGAAATCCAACAAATGCTACATTCAGCAATGGACAAGAGGGATCCTCTCACCTCTGCAGGAGTCTATATGCAGCTGTGGACAAGTCTACATAGAGACCACCAAATGCTGCATTGCCCAAACATGAATCAAGGAACGTGAAAGGCACTGCAGACTACTTTAACTAGAGAAGTCAGCCATCGCAGAGCACCTGATGAACCAACCTGGACACAGCATATTATTTGAAAACACAGAAATGATGGACCACTCTGACAAACACCATATCAGACAACACAGAGAAGCCACTGAAATCCACAAGCATGGGGACAATTTCAACAGAAAGGAGGAAACTATGAACATGAACAAAATCTGACTACCAGTATTTTAAAAAAACTTTAAAATCAGGATAGTAAATAAAGCAGAACACTCAAACAACAGGGGGATTCCTGACATGAAAAAAAGCCAGTTAACACCTCCCAACAAAGGATTCTCCCAGGCAGGAATGAGCCAGTTTTTGAAGCTGCAAGACCTTTCAATGCTAAGCAAGGTGGCCAATTGCAACATTCACACTTTCCTCAAGCAGACAATACATTTTTCTCCCGCCCAGGACAGTCCGGAGATTTATAAACCTCACTTGCCTAGTTTCTAACAGACTGCACAACCTCTGGGGTTGCCTGCCATATAGATGTCGGTGAAACATCAGGAGTCAGGAGAGAATGCTTCTGAACATGGCCATACAGACTGGAAACCTCACAGCGACCCAGTGATTCCAGCCATGAAAGCCTTTGACAACACTAGCTAGATCGATTCATTTCCCAATGGGACTAAATTAATCTAGATTGCATGTGTCAAACTCAAGGCCCAAGGGGGTGAATCTGTTCCTCCATGACATGATTATTTGTTTTTACTAGTTTTAATGGACTTTAATAATGTTGTTCTAAATGTATTTAATTGTATTTTATGACTACCATGCCATCAAATCACTGCTCATTTGTAAGCTGCCTTGAGTCACCTTCGGGCTGAGAAAGGTGGGATAGAAATATCACAAATAAATAAATAAATAAATTTTGTGTGCCCTGCAAGATCCAGACACATTAGAGAGCATGTAGCATTTTAAATATTATGCTTTAATTTTGCTTGCCTTTATATTTTCAGAATATGTTCAATGGATGAGGATGGTGTGTGATATGGTGTCTCGTATTAACATAAGGAATATGTTAAACGTAAGACATTTATACAGTCTTACAATTACAAATGGCCCTTTGATGACAACCATAAGAATATATATCTACCTTGGCACTTTAATGATGATTATGATATTTTTAATTATCTTTAACTTTTAACTTAATCACGTTTTAATTGTGTTTTAATGTATGATCGCTATTACAGGAGTTTTAAGACAGTGTTTAGTGTCTATTTGTGTATTTTCTTGTTTTTGTATTTTACTGTTGATATGGTCAGTGGACTAATCAATAAACTTTACTTTCTGATATCTATCTATCTTTCTATTTATCTATGTATGGATCTAAGAATTTGCAAACTTATTCAGGCTTGCTGAAATCATATCCTTCACAAAAGAAGAACAAAACCATTTCTAATACCTGACAAATCATGTTTTCTTCTCCCTCTCTCTTTAAAAAAATCAATATTGAGTGGTTTGAGATGAAACTTACCCATATGGTGAAGATATGATTAAAAAGTAAAAGAACATATAACACATTCAGGTTGTAATTCTAAACATAAATGTAACAGGATTTACTTCTGAGCCAATATACTCTTAGGCTTGCCCTCCTAGAATGTTAATCTCTTATTCAGTCCTGATTTGTATGTGCTTTAAGTCATTTTCAGGAGTGCTTTTTAATCTTTTAGAACATGAGCTGTTTCATTTATATGGTGATAATGTGAACTAATCTAGTGTTGATTTCCCAGCTTTTAATGTTAAAATTTGCATTTTCTTTCTGCTTTTGTTTTAATGCAAATGTTTGGTTCCTTTCTTTAGCAAAAAGAAAAGGCTTTGAATTCAACCTGTCATTTCAGCAAGGTTATGGAATCTATAAGATATCCCATGACAACCACCACAGTGATGATAGTAACTCAGTATCGTACCACAGCTTGCTGAACTATGATTGTGACAATACAAAAGAAGCTCAAAAGGAAAGCAACAAAATTGAGTTCAGCACCATCTCTCTTGAGAACAGCTCCTCACTCAAGGAGACAGTCAACAAGTGCAAAAAAACAATTGGCACAGACACAAAACAAGACCTCAGCAAGGATAAGTTCTTGGATTGCCTGCTTTCTGACAAAGTTGGGTCATATAAAAAAGAAGAAAGCAGAAATAGTGAGAAGTGCACTTTTTTTGAAGGCCCAGAAAGAAGGCTTTCTCATGAGGAGGGCCGGAAACCAGAACTTACAGACTGGGAGTGGTGCAGAAGTAAGTCAGAACGGACCCCTCGACAGGTAATGTGTTATCTCCATTCTGAAATCTTCTCTAAATTGTTTGCCTATATGTGCATTACATTATTGGTCTGCTCTTTCTTCTAAACCATTCAGGTCAAATTTGGAAATAATCTAATTATCTCTGTTACTGAGATGTACATAAAGCTCAGTCCAAGTCTTAGTTATAACCCAGTCAAGCCATTAATCTAATGGAATAGATTTCTCTTTATTTCATTGGCTAGAAGTAATGCCCAAATACTTTGATTCATTTGCACTGCAAATAAGTGACACCTGTGTCTTTTCGATAATAAAGGTAAAGGTTTCCTCTTGACATTTAGTCATGTCCAACTGTTTGGGGTGGTGCATCTCCATTTCTAAGCCAAAGAGCCAGCATGGTCCGTAGACACCTCCCAGGTCATGTGGCCAGTATGACTGCATGGAGCACCATTACCTTCCCACCAGGATGGTACTATTGATATTTTCTCATTTCCATGTTTTTGAAATACTAGGTTGGCAGAAGCTGGGGCTAACAGCAGAAGCTCACTCTGCTCCCCGGATTCGAACCTCCAACCTTTCAGTCATCAAGTTCAGCAGCTCAGTGGTTTAACTCACTGCGCCACCGGGGGTTCCTCCTTTTCTATAATATACACAGATTATAAATTAATGATAATATTTTCTATAACATGCACAGGTTATAAATTAATTAAACAAAATATTATACTCAGACCTTTTGAAATAGAGTGGATTGAAATATCAAAATCCATATTTATTTTTTTTACAATTGTGAGATCTGTTTTGGAGCTCAGGAAAATGTGCACAAAAACACACCATTTAAGAGGGAAACATGCAGAAATTGTGCAACCAAAATGCATTTACTAGGAAGTTGGAACATGTACAGTACCCAGAAATGTTTACACCTTTGTCAGGCTCCTAGCCAAGATTTTGATTCGGGGGGGGGGGGGGGCTGGGTGTGAGTGATAGAGGATCAACCCAACCAAACCTTTTGTATCATTATCCCAATACCCCAATGCATATGGGATAAATTGAGCATTATATGAATAAACATAACAGTTTAAATAATGTTATTTATTTACTTTCATTAACAAAATGTTTAGAATACTTTTTGACTTATTTTTTATTTTACAGTAACAGTCTTCTTTTCTTCTCCCCGGCCATTTTGTCAATTACTTTTTCTGGTTTGATAGTGATGTCCCGATGGATGGAAATCATTGCTAGTCCACTAAATCTCTGGATTTGTCATTAAACTTCTAGATAGGCTTTTCACTCTCTTCATGGCTCTGTGTGCCAAGTGTGGACTTTCTCGGTGTTTGTTGGGGGCCACAGTGGTCTGTACATAAGAACATAAGAAGAGCCATGCTGAATCGGACCTCAGCCCATCTAGTCCAGCATTCTGTATCACACAGTGGCCCACCAGTTGTACACGGGGATCTCGAGCAGAAGGGAGGGCAAAACCCTGACCTGCTCCCGACCCCCCACAACCAGTACCCAGGGAAATCCTGCCTACCTCAACCAACTCCGAGGTGGCACTTGAATGTCCTTTTCAGTAACTACCGATACACTTGGTATCCATGAATCTGTCTAATCCTGCCTTGAAGTTGTTCAGGCTGACAGCTGTCACAACCTCTTCTGGAAGTGAGTTCCATAACCTAATGACCCTCTGGGTGAAGAAATATTTCCCTTTATTAGTCCTAATTTTCCTACCTTGGAGCTTCAGGGAGTGCCCTCTAGTCCTAGTGTTTTGTGACAAAGAAAATATTTTTTCTTTATTCACCTTTTCTATCCCATGCATGATTTTATACACTTCGATCAAGTCACCTCTTAAACGCCGTCTTTCAAGCTGAAAAGACCAAGGCGTTGCAACCTGATTTCATAAGGGAGCCGCTCCATCCCTTGGATCATTCAGTTCCAACACTTTAAGTACCTCTGCATCTTTCTTAATTGATGGTGTAATATTACACCACATTATGTACTCAGCCTTGACAGAAGCAAGTGCTGCATCATTTTCAAAGTATTCTGACAGTTGCATGATCCCCGGGGAAGGCAATGGCAAACCACCCTAATATTCTTGTCAAGAAAACTAAATGGACCACTACAACCAGAGATATGTCAAAATGGACATGGTCAAAAACAAAGATGGGAGAGACCTCGTAGAAGCTGAAGAGGTGAAGAGAAGATGGCAAGATTATACAGAAGATCTGTATAGGAAGGATAATAATATCGAGGATAGTTTTGACGGTGTGGTGAATGAATTATTTATTTATTATTTCCAACATTTCTACCCCGCTCTTCTCTACCCCTGAGGGGGGACTCAGAGCGGCCTAACAAAAGGCACAATTCGATGCCAACATAATAAATACAATATAAAACCAAAAACATACAGCATTAAAACACATTAAAATACAATTAACATTAACACATCATACACATTCTCTTAAGTTAAAAACAGTATTAGAACCAGACATGCTGAGGAGTGAGGTTAAATGGGCCTTAAGAAGCTAACAACAAGGCATCAGGAGATGACAGGATTCCAGCTGAACTGTTTAAAATCTTGAAAGATGATGCTGTCAAGGTGATGCATGCCATATGCCAGCAAATATGGAAAACACAAGAATGGCCATCAGACTGGAAAAAATCAACTTATATCCCCATACCAAAAAAGGGAAATGCTAAAGACTGTTCAAACTTTCACACAGTGGCACTTATTTCTCATGCCAGTAAGGTAATGCTTACAAATCCAATTTTGGGAGTGCACCAAGGGCTCTGCAATATGAAGAAGAGGTCATGGATACTCTGCTCTTAACCATTTCAGTAAGTTCTGCTTATAACTAACTTAATCCACAGGTACATCTGCACTGAAGAAATAATGCAGTTTGATACCACTTTAACTGTCATGGCTCAATGCTGTGGAATTCTGGATTTTGCAGTTTGGTGGGGTATCAGCACTCTTTAACAGAGAAAGTGCAAGACACATACATACTCCCAGGTTTCCATTGCATTGAGCATGGCAATTAAAAGTGTATCAAAACTGCATTTATTCTACAGTGTATGTGCACCCATGGTGATTTCAGTTGATTATTTCTAAGGTGAAGGTGAAGGTCAAAATTTCCCCTTGCCATTAAGTCTAGTTGAGTCTGACTCTGGGGGCTGGTGCTCATCTCCATTTCTAAGCCAAAGATCCGGCATTATCCATAGACACCTCCAAGATCATGTGGCTGCATGAATGCATGGAGAGCCATTATCTTCCTTTTGAATCTACTCACAGTTGCATGTTTTCAAACTGTTAGGTTAGCAGAAGCTGGGGCTAACAACGGGAGCTCACCTCGTCCCACAGATTCAAACCACCGACCTTCCAGTTAGCAATTTCTGCAGTTTAGCATTTTAATCTGCTGCACCACCATGACCCCTTGAATTATTTTTAACTTGACCTAAATCCAACCCCCAAATCTCTGTAGTATTTATTGAAATATTTGACCCAAGCCATGTTGCTGTCCCTACTAAAACAGAACCACTGTATGAATGGGATTTGCTGCTATGAAGACACAGTGTTCAGCAATTCATTTAACAGGTCTAGTGCAGTTGGAGCTAAGCAACAAGATCCGTCATTTTATTATCACTTTTCAGCTTGCCAGGTCCCATGATGCAAAACAGAAAACAGACACGCATTTTATTTCTTTTTTTAAAAGTTCCTCCAGTTCTTTAATTCTCCGTGCCCTGTTTCCCCTCTCACAATAAAGGAGGCAATCAAAATCTATTGCATTTCATCCCTCACAATCACAATGCTGAAACTGGGGTAAGGGGAAATAGTTTAGCTCAGCCCTAAAACCAATTTTGGAGTTTACTGTACAGGAAGTTTGACATAAATTCTGACTCACAAAAAATCATGTCACACAACGTATTGGATAGTCCTGAGGTTGCCAAAGGATTCACTGTGGTTTTCCTTGTCAATTTGGCTTCTTGTCTAAAGTTTCAGCATTTCATATCTTCACATAATTCTATATTCTGTGTCAGGTTTCTTTAAAATTCCCCAGAGTTCAGAGTCTTGGATACATATCTATTATTCATATGACTGGGAACTTCAGAGAAACTGTCATGAGTTCCACCACCAAACAGCTGCTATGAAGACCCACATAGAAAGAAAGTTTTAAAACATGTCTTTGATCAGCTGGTACAAGGCTACGGTTGAGATCCAGTGCCAAATCTGCACATTTATCTTGATAAAATATAATGCAATATTTATTTCACAATAGGAAGACAAGAAGTTCCATAAAACACACACACCAGAGACTTAACATATCCAGGCAAACATTTCTTTATGCTGATCATCCATGTTCTGGCTAAAGTCTGCCCACTCTCCCAAACCACAGGTGCAGCTCAGTAAAAAAAAGTTATTTGTAGTGCAGAAAAACATGTAAGAACAACATAATATTCAAAATGAAGAGGAACTTTAGCAAACAAACTGACCAGTATTCCGATGGGAAGTGTGTGCCTGGTTTTGGCTGGCGAGATAGTCTAGTTCATTACAGTTGTTGTTGTTTTTGTTGTGTGCCTTCAAATCTTTTCAGACTTACGGTGACAGTAACTCTGAAGTTTAGAATGGGCGGCAGTTAAATGACTTTGGAGGGCCTTATCGGGGCCCACAGGCATTAGTTTGATGACCCCTGAAATAGACAGAGAACAAAGTGGGGACTAAGGTAAAAATTAAAATAAGGTTCTTTGTCAGAGAATTTCACACAGAGCATTTTTGCCCTATTTTGTTGCTTTGCTTCGCAGCAAGGGTGGGGCCTGCCATGTGCCGTTACACGATGCATGGCAAGCCCTACCCACTTTTCTCCCAAAGATGGGGGAAAGCACCGAAAAGTACTCCATGACTATGGGGAGGGAAGTGTAATATGGGTAGCTTCAATGGAGCTACCTGCACTTTCCTCCCCTTTTTGCTGTGTGATGGCAGAAAGGGCAGTGGGGCAATGTGTGTTGATGCGAGAAGGGAGGGCACGTGGGGTGCCATGAGCTGCCCTGTTCCCCTTCCTTCTTGCTGATTGTTTGAAGAGGTCCTTTGTTGATTGATGTATGCTTGAATATACAGTATTTCTGCCCTTGTGGAAATGCAGAGAGGTTTGTAAGCTTTATATGCATCTACATTGTAGTTCAACACCACTTTAACTTCCGTGGCTCAATGCTATGGAATCATGGGAGCTGTAGTGCTGCCAAGAGTGGTCATGCCTCACCGAACTACAAATTCCAGGATCCCATGACATTGATCTATGGCAGTTAAATTTGTCTCAAATTGCATTAACTCTACAGTGTAGATGGATGCACCCTAAGAGAAACCTATAAACTGCAGTGATCTGTGAGAGTTAGCAAGAATGTGTAGCAAGTATAAAATGGAAGTTTAATTAGCTATGATGCTTCGTGGAGACATAGCTAGACAGAATAAATGAACACAGCTTATAATGCTTTGTATTCATCTGATCCTGATGTGAAACTTCTGGGCTTTATTTGTTGCTAGATATCCTCACTTCATGTTCTTCCCCATTTCTTTTAATTAGCACACCTTGCATGACCTCTGACAGTATAAAGTGACACACCTGGAAGGAATGATTAATGCTTCAGATATGACTGTTCTGGTCTGATCTATTGCAATCTAAACACATTGATAATTCTTGGCTAACGGTAATGCCAAAGTGCCCCCCCCCCCCCCCATTGCTATGCAGCTACAGCTTTACAGTTTGGTACAGGTTGATTGTCCCGTATTCAGAATTCCAAAATCCAAAATATTCCAAAATTCAAAATTGTTTACATCGGTGGCTGAGACTACACTGTAGAATTAATTTAATTGTTAAAATTCATTTTAATTGTTATACCGCAATACTATGGAATCCTGGAGTTTATAATTTGGTGACACCTTTGCTTTTTTATGGTTCAGTATACACAAACCTCATTTCATGCACAAAATTATTTTTAGAATATTGTATATAATTATTTGCAGGCTATGTGTCTTAAGAACCATAAGAAACATAAATGAATTTTGTGTTTAGACTTGTGTCTCATCTCCAAGATATCTTACTATGTATATGCAAGTATCCAAAATCTGAAATAATCTGAAATATAGAACATTTATAGTCCCCAGTATTTTGGATAAGGTATACTAAACTTGCACTCATACATCTCAGAGGCTTGGGGGGAGTGATACAACTTTTCTATGCAAAAGACAAGTGCAGTTTGCCATCTCATGTGCTTGCACCAATCACATGGGATTGTATCACTGAGAAATGGCTTCGTTGTATCACTGAGAAATGGCTTCCCTTTCACTGCAACTATGTGAGAGAAAGGTACATGCATGCATAACTAAGACATTGATATTTTATTTATTTGAACTGGAGATAGAAGAGATGGAGATACTAAAGCCTGTCAGATACTGTTGAGAAACTGTGAGATTTCCAGGATTTGTTTAGTCCTATTCAAAGAAGTGACTCTAATTTTAATACTGCTGGTACCTGACAAAGGAGACAAATTGGAGCTCAGCACACAAAACATAAATATGATTTGTAGTGCCCTGAATGAATTCATGGCTTTTCTACTGCTAAACATTAATGATTTAGAAGAAAAGATCAAACACTTTACAGGAATACATTTTGTGTACTCAGGACACTCAACACCTACCTCTTCCAAGGAAACCAAAATGAACACCTGCTGTTTTTAAATCTCTGCTCTTTATACGTATTGTTTGTTTTCTACTTTCCTGATGTTAAGCTGTGAAAGGGCATGCGAGGGCATAAGAACATAAGAACATAAGAAGAGCCATGCTGAATCGGGCCTCAGCCCATCTAGTCCAGCATTCTGTGTCACACAGTGGCCCACTAGTTGTACACAGGGATCTCTAGCAGAAAGGAGGGCAAAACCCTCACCTGCTCCCGACCCCCACAACCAGTACCCGGGAAATCCTGCCTGCCTCCATCAACACAGAGGTGGCACTTGGATGTCCATTTCAGTAACTACTGATTCCTTGGTATCCATGAATCTGTCTAATCCTGCCTTGAAGCTGTCCAGGGCAGATTAATTCAGCTCATGCCTATTCTTCTCAGTTGTTTGAGACTCCCCATAATGCAGCACCAAAAATTCTTGGTAGTGATGAGTCCACTGTTTTTGTCCTGGCCTCCTAGCCTCACTTTTCCTCACTCCATCTTTATCCCTATTCATTGATAGAGTAGCAAATTCTGAGATGTAGACACTTGTCTCAAAAGACCCATAGCTATGTTTGCAAGAAAACCCCCAAGATCCAGACAGTTCTTTTTATTTCTACTAGGTGTGGCCTTTTGTCAAATTAATGGGTCTTAAGTATCTTTTCAAGGCCAAGCCACTCCTGAACTACATTGCATTACAAAAGTACATTGGCTAGAAAAAATCTCCCTTCCCCCCACCATCTACTGTGAGGAGGTCAAATTCAGAGGAAATAGAAAGGCTGATATAGAAAAGAGTCCTTGTACATTAAAAAGCCATGGTGTTTTGACCCTGAAAGCTTTGAATTTCATAGAGCATTGCTCATATGTCAGCTTGTTATGTGACATTCACTCAAGGACTGAGATTTAAGTCCTATCTCTTCAGCTAGCAGCACAATCCAGTGTACGTTTCCTTATAATAAATATAATGCATTCAGTAAGGCTTGCTCACATGAAAAGCTATGAAAAACAGAATCCTAAGTAACTCTGAATCCTGACTCAAATGCAGTCATTCAACATTGTGCTAAAAACAGAAGCAAATCTTTCTGAAAGGCTCATAGAGATAAATTTATTTGTTTATATACTGCTTTTCTTTTGGGGGACTCAAAGCAGTTCACAACATAATCAATGGCAAAATTCAGTGCCCCACATGTAAACATCACATATTATATCAAATCAACAACAATAGCAATTAATTAAAATCATTAAAACTATAAAACTATAAACAACAAACACAGACACAACATAAAACATTTAAGCCTTGCATCAATCCCGGTGTCTTAACTACTTCCATTTTTCCATGTCATTCACTGAATGCCTGCTTCAATAACTAAGTCTTAAGTTGTCTCCTAAATGCTAGAAGGGAAGGGGCCAATCTGATCTCACTGTGGAAGGACTTCCACAGCCGAGGGACCACCACCGAGGAGGCCCTGTCTCACATCCCTACCAGTCACACCTGCAATGGTGGCGAGACCGAGAGCAGGACCGAGAGCAGGACCTCCATGGCAGATCTTTTTGTTCTAGCTGGATGATAAAGGAAGATGCATTTGGATAGGTAAGCTGGATCCGATTTAAAGGGCAAAGCCAGGCTTTGAGTTCTGTTCAGTAGCAGACTGGCAGGTAGTGGAACTGACACAACAGGAGGGTTGTATGCTCTGGTGAGCAACCTGGATGCTATCCATTGGACTACTTTAAGCTTCCTAATAGTCTTTGAAGGCAACCCCACGTAGAGCAGTAGTCTATCTGAGACAGGGCCGGATTACCCATAAGGCCAGACGAGGCCATGGCCTCGGGTGGCGGCCATGGGGGGGGGCGCTAAAATGGCGACCGGACCTTCGGGTCGCCACGGCATCGGTCGCAGTTGTTGAGGAGGGAGGGAGCGAGCGAGAGAGCGGGAGGAGGAGTCGAGGTGAGGAGCCAGGAGAGTGGGGGGCGGGTTCCAGGCCGGCCTTTTTCCTCCCTTCCTCCCTCTTCCCACGCGAGGGAGAAGGAGCCGGCGGGAAGCCGCTCCTTCTTCCAGTGAAGGAGGGAGGCGCGCCCATGCATGCGAGTGAGGAGGCGTCGGGACTTCCTCCCGGCTCCTTCTCTTGCACGCGGGCAGGCGCCATGCTCCTTCCTTCACTGAAAAAGGAGCGCGGCACCGCCCGTGCGAGAGTGATGGAGTCAGGGGGAAGTCCCGACGCCTTCTCGCTCGCATGCATGGGCGCGCCTCCCTCCTTCACTGGAAGAAGCGGCGGCACGCGAGCAAGGAGGCGGCGGGGGGAGCCCCGTCAGACGCGCCTTGGGGCGGGACTTCCTCCCGGCTCCTTTCGCGCGCGAGTGGGCGCCGCGCTCCTTTCAGTGAAGGAGGGAGCGCGCCGCCTGCCTGCGCGCGAGAGAAGGAGCTGGGGGAAAGTCCCGCCCCTAGGCGCATCTGACGGGGCTCCCCCCCGACGCCTCCTCGCTCGTGCCAGCCCCTCCCCTCAGGTGGCCCCACCCCTCAGGCACTCCCGGGTGGCACTCACCGGGTCTGGCCTCGGGCGGCCCCAAGTCTTAATCCGGGCCTGATCTGAGATGTGAGGAGAGTGTGGACTACAGTGGCCAAGTCTGACCTCCCAAGGTACAGGTGCATTACAACTGACCAGGAGTATCTCTGTCTTGTCTGGATTCAGTTTCAATTTGTTCTCCCCAGGGGCGGATTTAGCGGTATGCAAAGTAACAGGCCGTTTAGGGCTCCATGTGGTCAGGGGCGCATCTGGCTGGAAGGTCCGTGCATGCACCATTGCTGCAGCGAGACTCCAGGTAGACAGTGACACAAAACGCACTTCATAAGGCCAAACATGAGGATGTTTTACAGCCAGATGCGGGAGGCTCCTGCTTACGACTGCAAAATGTCTTTCTCCTTGGCCTCGTGGAGTGCGTTTTGTGTCACCGTCCACCTGGAGTTGCGCCGCAGCAATGGCGCATGTGCAGAACTAGCTGGCCCTGCATGCACACACCAGAGTGCATGCGCGGAACTAGCTGGCCCTGCGCATATGCACACTGGCGCACATGCGCACCCGGCATGAGGCCGGAGAGAGAGGAGGCACCAAAAGAATGTCCGCATACCATTTTACATTACCTTAGTCCAGCCCTGGTTCTCCCTCATCCAGACCATCACAGCTGCCAAGCACCAGTTCAGGAACTGAACAGCCTCCTTGGGAGCAGGTGGAAAGAAGTACTAGAGTTGAACATCATCTGCATACAGATGGCATAGAACTCCAAAACTCTGGATGTTCTCACCCAGCGGCTTCATGTAGATGTCAGACAACATTACATGAGATGCTCAGAATCCATTTGTTGTTGCTGCTGCTGCTGCTTCTGTTGTTGTTGTGGGAATGGTAGTGGTGGTGTACCTTCAAGTTACTTATGGTGAGCGAAAAGCACACCTATCATTGGGTTTTCTGGGGCTGAGGGTGTGTTCAATGTCATCCAATGGTTTCCATCGCTTGATCAGGGAATTGAATCCTGGTCTCCAGAGTTGTAGTGCACTGCTCAGACCATTACATTGTGTTCCCCCCCCCCCCCAAATTATCTGGGGAATTTGCAATATTGTTCTTGAAGGATACACTGTGCTGTCTAAATGTCCAAGAAACACTTGCGGTGACATCTAAATGTCTAAGATACAATCAGTATTAGCTCTGTGTAAAAGTACCTTATATGGAAGAGTTAGAAAGTAGGTCTGCTAAAGAGTTTGGTGAGTTGATGCCAGTTGAAATAGAGCAGGAATAGAAAGAAAAACTATTTTGATCTGGAGCTGATTCCCCTTGGAGAATCATTGAAGGCTGCAGTGCTCCAAAAAAACACAAAACAACACGATTTTGGGAGAGTATGTATGTTAAAGCATGTAAGAAATATGCCTCTGTCTTAAAGCAGAGTGATACTCTCAGGGATAAATACAAGGAGAAATAAAGCCAAAAAGACCAACGCAAAAATGGCCCCAAATATATCTTGCTAGAAGCCAAAATCATTTACCTGAGGTTATAATACTTTGAATATATAATAAGATTCCATGACTCAAAATTAGGATAATGCTCAGTAAAGTGGGAGGCAATTAAGAAAAGGGACATTGCCTTTCTTTTCTTTGGTAGCATTCTGAATTGTCATACAAAATATAGTTGAGAGATGATGGTATTGAAGTTGCAGCCACTGTCCATAAAAGTCTTTGGATATTTTTTTACAGAAAGATCCACAGTGATATAGTCATTAAACATTAGTGTCACTCCTATGGACCTCCTCTCATATCAGATGATACCATAATATTCTATCTATAATCCCAAAAAATTGTCAAAAACAGCAGCAACAAAACCAACAGTGATTCAAAATGTCCTTTCTAGTGGAGTAATAATGACAGCTCTGAATGGGACGCATGTGCCTTACAAGGTTATAAAAGGAAAATAGTAGACATGTGCATTTGATGTGGAAATACCCTTAATTTGGATCTAGTTTGGATGTTTAGTACTTTTGGAGTTCCAATATGTCTGCTTGATGCCCCCCCCCCCCCCCATTACAATATTAAGAATGTGAATCAAAAATAGCCTGTGATTCTTAAGTTTCGGATGTAGCTGTGATGGAGTTAAAATTCACAGGGCAACCAAGCCCTGCTGAGAGGTGAAGTCAAACCTGTTGGCATGCCTCTCCAGCCAATCAGGGCTGATGGAGGAGGGAAAGGGAGACAACGGCGGAGAACCCTAAAAATGTTGCTTTTTAAAACTTTGGAAATTTGCCAAAATCTGTGGATAAGTCAAAAGTTCTGAAATTTGGTGAAATAACAGTAGTAAATGTGTTCTACCACTGTAGCAATTTTCATCAGTATAGCTCAAGAATGAGGGGGAGAGAAGCCGCTCAAGTTTTCCCACTGACTGTTTTTCTTAATGCGCATGCGTGATCGCCATTAACTAAGTAGTACTTATGAAGATTCAGAAGTTTCATAAAGTTTTGAAATTTTTACCCCAAAAAATCTTTAGAAATGAAATGCCAGCACCCTCTACTTTTGAACCAATCTTTTTATCACACATGCCTAGAAAATAGTATTACATTTAGCCTATTAGGTATATTGATGAAGTACATGTTAGCTGTACTTATGCAAAATGGTTTTGTGGTTATATCTAACTTCAGGGATATATATTTTATTTTTTCGGAAGCACTGCACAGTTTTTTTTAATAGGCTTTCATTTTTACACCCTCTTCAACCTTTAGTGACATCACTGCTGCCATAGCCTTCCAGAATGCTAGATCCTTGCCTTCCACAAGAAGTAGCTGTTACCTAAATAGTTCTGTGGGGTGATACCTAAGAATTACAACTTGTTGTCTATCTGGCAGCCTCTTTTCCCATAGATGCAGAGTTTATTTTTCTTTAGTCCATGGGTAGAAAACGAATGCCTTCCAGATATTATTGGTCTCTTAAATCCAAAAAGCCTGAATCAGCACAGCCAGCAGCATGTCCAAGATCTGGGTGCTAATCGATAACTTTTCCAAACCATGTAGCAATATTTTCAGATTCTCAGTAATAATTGTTAGGAATGATGGATACTGTAATCAATCAATATTTAGAGAGCCACAAGTGACCCTTTCCTGTCCTAGATAGAACCTTTCCTAGCTACTGCACTTTTGCTGGCACTTTTATCCTTTCTCTGCCTTGCCGCCTATCGCTATACCCCGCCTCTCTCTTTTTCTTCACTCTTTGACATTTTGCAAATGTTGTCATGCCCTCATGCTCCATGGGATCTAAAGCTCAAGGCTTCAGTCCACAAGGTCTATTTGCTTCCTGAATTGGTAATGGCCAGCCTGTCACAAATCTGACATTTGTTCTTTTGAACAAATGGGGCAAAAGAGCAAAAGAATTCTGGAGAGTGCAAAAATAAATAATTTTTTAAATAAAAACCCAACCCAGAACTGACTGCTGTACCCTAGGGCTATGGCAAGATGGATGAACCAAGTACAAGTACTTCAATATGATTAATCACTGTTTTATTACTCCAGTAAATTGCAAAGCAAGTGGCATTTCCTTTCTGACAGTTCCCAACACTCTTCTATTTTCAGCTTTTCAGTAATGGTATGTCAGTGAGACGCATCATAGAGAGAACAGAGAGATGCAACATTCAGTTATACATACACATGCTCTTCTCTGTGATGCTTTGAAAATAAACACTCAAAAGAAAGGCACATTGAGATTTAATGTCACAGGGAGGCTTAAATATTTTAAGTCATGACAGAAAATAAGGCTATCCTAAAAGAACTTGTAGAGTCCACGCATGAAATTAATTTGCTGAAAGCCCCATTCACTAATTCAGTGAAGCAAACATGACAACACTTTGCTAAATGTTCAAAATGCACCACATTTTAGGTTACTAAAACTAGGGAACTACCTCAGATCTTGTGGATTTGAGATCCAAAACCTGAAATCTCGAGATGATCCTTTGTGATGTTCCAGGCAGGCAGTCCTAGTGATTGTATTAAACATAATGTCTTAAGTATCAGAAAATGTTATTCAAATGAGTAAATGCCAAATCTAATAAATGAGGAAAATATATTTACACTGACTTTTCAAGGCAGTGCTCTCACACAGTCTCCAAGAGCTGGGAATTCTAATAATGTTTAACATGATATTGTGGTACTCCGTACAGTAAACAAAGATCAAGGTTACTATCCTTATTGCATGGCTCAGAACAAAACCGTTGTACATATCTTCCTTTAGAATGGAATCCTAAGTGCAATTCTGTTCCCAATCATTATTTTCTCCAGAATATTTGAACCCCCATATTAGTGGAACTGATATACATGGCTCAATTAGCCATGCTTTTCCTTATTTATTCACTTAGGGCCTTCCTTACAAATTGTGCCCACTTATTGCCATTCCCTTTGTTTGTTCCATTGAAAATAATAGGGTTTGCTATTATCAGCAGTTTCACATCCACGTGATTTGTGGAACCACATCCATAACAACTATCCATGTGATGTTTAGGACCGCATCCCTTAGAGATATGGAGGTTATATTCTCTTTTTCTATACTACTTTTTCAGCACATTTAATTGTCATGGTTTAAAGTAAACCCATTCTCTCAAATTCTGCTCTCTGTATTACACCAGACAACAAATAACTATATTCAACCATTTCTACTGTCCACTGAGATTGTGTTGTTTCCTCCACTCTCCACTCCTTTAAAAGAATTGTATTTCTAAAAAAAAACCCCAAGGCTCCCCAGGCATGCTGACACTTTCCTCTAGTTTCTCATTTACTCCATTTTGACTCAATTGCTCTCAGCAGAACCAGCTGAGTTCCCTATTAAATGAAGTGATATAACAGCCCGGGATGGCACACAGTGATCTGTGTTAACTCACCTCGTGGAATCATAACAGAAATGATGTACAAGCCTTCCTGATGAGTAGTTTAATTACTGTACCACACCAGCTGCCTTGAAACGTCCTCTTTCTCTCCACCCAATAATTAGTTTTGACACTTTTGTAACCCTGGCATGGTTTTCTTTTAGTTATTTATTACCAAGTGATGTGCTATCTTTTGGAGAGATGCCCCACCCAAGTTGGCGAACAATAAGGCACAGGACCTTTTCAGACATTTCATTTTAGGAAGTCTTTCTGGTAATACACTGAATTCTCTGTGATTTCATTTTTGCATTGATTTTGGACTCAATTTTGAAGTAATTCCAACTGTCAGATAGCCAAGAGAAATCCGTAAGAGAAGTGAAATGTTCCAGATTGAAAATTAAAGAAGGGATTAGGTTGTTGTAGGTTTTTAGGGTTGTATGGCCATGTCCTAGAAGCATTCTCTCCTGACATTACACCTTCATCTGTGGCAAGCATCCTCAGAGGTTGTGAGGTTAGTTGGAAACTAGGAACATTGGGTTTATATACCTGTGTGTGGAAGGTCCAGGGTGGGAGAAATAACTCTTTTTAGGTGTGGCTTGTTACTGCCTGAGAAATGTCTTTGTTGAGAGGTGATTAGGTGTTCCTGATAGTTTCTTGTCTGGAGTTCCCCTGTGTTTGAGTTTTTTAAAATTATTATTTACTGTTATAATTTTAGAGTTTTTTAGTACTGGTACCCAGATTTTGTCCATTTTCATGGTTTTTTCCTTTCTGTTGAAATTGTCCACATACTTGTGGATTTCAATTGCTTCTCTGTGTAGCCTGACATGGTAGTTGTTAGAGTGGTCCAGCATTTCTGTGTTCTCAAATAATATGCTGTGTCCAGGTTGGTTCATCAGGTGCTCTGCTATAACTAACTTCTCCGGTTGAATTAGTCGGCAGTGCCTTTCATGTTCCTTGATTCTTGTCTGGGCAATGCTGTATTTGGTGGTCCCTGTGTAGACTTGTCTAAAAGTGCATGGTATATGGTATACTCCTGCAGAAGTGAGAGGATCCCTCTTGTCCTTTACTTTACGTAGCATTTGTTGGGATTAGAATAATGATATCCTTGGGTTGTATGCTCCACTTTAAGGATAGTCTGCAGCCTTCAGGGAGAAGCAGATTTGTACAAAAAGTAATGTATTACAGGTATTTATTAATTTTAGTATAGTGTTTTGATCCTCCTTCCTGCGCATACAGATGGATCTCTGGTTCTCAGGTTAGCTTGCAATAAAATGAATCTGAATATTTTCAAACCATTTAAAAGAGTAAGAATAGTTCAAGGGTTAAGTATATCAAACCATTTAATATTTTAAAATAATTACACATGTGCAAAATGAGACATATTCCAAAACCTTAATAAAATAGTTTGCTTGGCATCCGGATATCAGTAATGTTGTTCTTGTTGCCATTGCTATATTTAATTGTTTACTGTTACAAGCCAACTTTGACTGATGGTGACCTTATGTCACCTTCTAAAACACCCTATCCTCAAACAGCCTTGCTCAGGTTTTGCAGTGGCTTCCTTGTTTGAGTCATTATTTATTTATTTCAATTATTTATAAACCACTCTTCTCTACCCCCAAAGGGGGACTCAGGGTGGCTTAAAAAAGGCAACAATTTGATGCCGCTTATACAGTAAATAAAACATCAAACATCATAAATACAATAAAATAGATTAAAACATTTAAATCTCAATGATTAAAATACAAATCCTAGTTCCATATTTAGAGGTTGTCCCAGCCAATCCGTAGTCCGTTTCCATAGTCATCGTTTTATTTTCCACCTGCCAATATCTACCCAAATGCCTGGTCCCAAAACCATGTCTATACCTTTTTCCTAAAGCAAAGTAGGGAGGATGTTGATCTAATTTCACTGGGGAGCGGGTTCCACAGGTGAGGGGCCACCACCGAGAAGGCCCTGTCCCTCATCCCCACCAAACGTATTTGCGACAAATAATAATAATAAAACATTATTTCTAACCCGCATCCATCTCCCCAAAGGGGACTTGGAGCGGCTTACATGGGGCCGTGCCCAAACAACACATCACAAAAAATATCACAAACATCAGAAAACAATAACCAAAATGAAAGCAATAAACACAAAAAAAAATACATCTATGAAAACACAGCAACATAGGTGAATCTAAAACAAAAACAAGAGGGCAAGCCACATGTACGTATAAAATGTTTTAAAAACTCGGGGGAGATAACAGGAGTAGTGTCAATACATAAAGGGTCAAATAGGGGGGGGAGGTTCTGCCAAAAACGGGGGCATTTGGGGGGTTTAATCTCCAAAGGCCCGGTGGAAAAACCAGGTTTTCAGTTGTTTTTTAAAGGATTCCAGTGAGGGGCATTCCTAATCTCTCCCAGGAGGGAATTCCAAAGGCGGGACTGAGAGCATTAATTCAGCTTTCCTCTTTTCCTGCTGTATTCTACCTTACTAAGCATTGTTTGTTTTCTATTGAATCATGTCTTCTCGTCATATGTCCAAAGTATGATAGCTTCTAATTTTGATACTAATGTTTAAAATACAATCAAATTACCAATAAAACCACTCTGATGTAGTTTTGCTACTTCTTCCCTCCAAAATATAATCTACAGACTCTGGTGTTCAAGGGTGGTCTCTCATTCAAATACTGAAAAGAGCTGAACTTGCTTTCCTTCCAAGTTCAAATGGGATCTAGTGTCTCTAACAGACTGTGGGGTAAATATTTTATTGAGAATATAGGCACAGAGATATCTGAACATTAGAAATAATTCAAGCCTCTCCTCTTTCACACTCCTTAAATGTTTCTTTGTAATTTACTTCTCTGGAATCGCTGGTAGTAACAAAACTGCAGGGGTGCTGTGCAGGTCTCGTGTCAAGCAGACTATACCTGCAACCTTTTGTTTCACCATGTGGGCTGCCCACCGTGCATTTTTTAAAATAATCACACAAAAAGTAGGTAAGTTTTTTTTTCCAAACTTGTCTTCCTACCATTATCTAGTGCTCTCTGCCAATGAATGCTGGCAAATTAATGAGACTCCTTGTCTCCGTTTGTGAAGCCTTAATGACTTCATGGTGAGAATCCGTGATTAGTTCAATTTCTGCAAAACGCACATATCCCCACATTTATTGCAAAGTGGAGGGGAATATGACTTCAAGCACACGTAAGGCACGGAACTGATTTTCTCTGAAATTAATCATCAGGTGTCTGAGAGAGTGCTATCTGGTGAAAGGGGGAAGGGAATCTTCTCCTCCAGCGTACAAATACATCTCCTCACTCTAGCCTGCTTTTCTCAAGGGAAGAAAGAGACCAACTCCAGTGGATTCCTTATTTGCTGCAAATGTTGTGTTCTCTAATGTAAAGAAAATTAGCTATGTGATGGATGAGAACACCGGAAGTCTTTCTATATGATAAATGCATTCCTCATTGGAGAAGGACAGGCAGCAGATGGTGGCACTTGGTATGAACACTCTCATCCTTCCTTTCCACCTTCTATTATTTTCTTTAAGAATCAAGTTTTAGCTTTCAGCATACAATGCTCAACATTACAGATTTGATCTTCACTGTGCAATTTACCTACTCTCCAAAACAAATTCCAACCTGAAAGAGTTTTAAAATTTTTCTGTGGTCTATAAGTGGCTATTAGTCCTTATAGATACATATTTTCCAAATCATAGGGGAACATGTCCCTTTATATTAATTGTGGGCTCTACTTGGTTTCTGTATGAACAGAAGATTGGTGTTTGGTCTGATCAAGTATGTGACTCACTTCTATTTAGATCTACATGGGCTTGTAGCAGCTCTAGATCCATGTCACCAATTGCAGAAAATATCAGATTCCTTATCTCAAATATTAATGTATTATATGAAAAACAGGTACATAAGCTAGGTAAGTGTGAAATGCCCATTATTTCCCCACCCTTTGTAGTACAACTCAAAACAAAACACTTATCATTGTCACTCTTCTGTGATATGGCTTTGAAGACCTGATTCTCAATTTAAAAAATCAGAAGTATGCTAAAAGCAGAATTAAAAACAACAGCGCTGAATGCCACTAGAAAACAGCAGTAGAAACACACTTGACCTCGGTACTGTCAAGATAATATTCTACTAACACAGGAAATATACTATGAGAAGTTGGTTCACTTTTGAAGGTCATTACAATGCAACACATGAAGTGGTCCTTAATGGCATAGGTTCAGAATTTCAAGGATGCTGAACTACCTCACATAAACTGGTAAAAAATTTAAAATATGCAAAAAGCCACTCCTGAAACAATGACTTTACAGACAATTAAAACTTATATACAGCAAAGCTAATATCTGCACCTTTTGTCAATGGGCCATACTGTAATTGCTCAAACCTACCAATTCCAGTACAAAGCAACACAACACAAACAATCTTTGGGCTTCCAACTTGATATATTTGTTTCCTTGCCCAATATGTTGGGTGCATTACATCTCAAGAGTTCAGTAGTACTCTGACATGCTGTCCTCTTTATGTCATGTAACAGTATTGCTGTTACTTCCTTTGATGGTTGTTGTTGTGTGCCTTCAGATCATTTCCAATTTATGGTAACCTTAAGGTGCATCTATTTTTTTTCCTTCTGAAAAGGTTTCTTTCTTCTTCTTTTTAGATGAAAGCAATTAAGGGCAATCCCCAAGTTACAAATATCCAACTTACATATGACTCCTAGTTATTATTATTATTATTAACCTCAAACTTCTATACCGCCACTCCCCAAAGGCTCAGAGCGGTTTACAAGAATTGAGAAAAAACAATACATAGAATCACAGACAGCAAGAAGGGTAAAGGGGAGGGAATGGGGGTCAGAGGGGGAGGTCAAACCAGGGAGTCGGGGCCCCCATGGGGACCTCCGGGACGTCCACGGCTCTGAATGCATTCCTAGCACCCCTAAGGGGTGGCACACCAGGACAGTGGATGCTGTAACGGGTCCACGGGCAGTCACACAGCCCTACAAAAGGGCAGTTGTCGCCACGCGCACATGGCACCCCCTCCGGCAGTCCAATTGGACAAGGTGGGCCACTCATTAGGTCCTCGGTTGAGGTCTTGGCATTGACAGGTGCTTTAACAGGACTGCTGTTCCATCTGGCAGAGAAACCTGCCCCCCAAAAGGTCCTAGACCTATAGCGCCGTCTCCGCCGGCAGGGGTCTTGTTGGTCCTTACTTGGAGGCTTGGTGCCCTTTATGACAGTTGTTACAAGCATGGGTGAGATAAGAAGTGTGAGCAAACTAATCCTAGGAATGGAAATTAATCCAATCAATCAATGATTTATTATGGGCTATGACCAGCACAGCATGAGGCACAGGTGCCCAAGGAGAGGAAATCGCAGTTCCCAAGTAGGTCAGATATAGAAGCAAATTAAAAACATGTTGTAAAAAATAAAAAACAGATTAAAAAACAAGTTAAACATATAGTTTGAAGAGCGAGTATGAGTCTAAAAAAGGGGGGGCAGATAATAGGAGATATCAAACCACTGGGAGGCTTTCAAGGGGGTGAGAGAGGAACATTTACAGTATTTCAGTTATAACAAATTACTCTAGCTGTATTCCTGGCAGGAAGTTGCCTTGCAGGGTCAGTCATCGCTGGAAATTAACTCATATTATCATGGGAAAAAGATGTCCCCACTGAAGCTTTATCACCAATCCTTGTTTCCACAACAGCCTACAATTTTCAAAATCCAGTTGTCACAGGGACATAAAAAGGGAGTGAAATCTTCTGAACAGGGCACCGACAACAAAACAAATTTTACCGGGTTGTTAACCTGATGCAGCTGAATAGCATGAGTCCTCAGTTGCAGTCTTTCTGGGATACTTAACTTGGCCTCATTGCTCTCCTGATCATGAGTTAACTCAGGACTCCCCCTTGCCTGATACACTTGATCCTGTACTGCAGGGCTACCTTCCTCAGTGTCAGGCTGCAGCTGTTGTTCCCTACTTTCCACTGACTAAGATGCTGGGCCTGTTAGCCCTTCATCTTCGTCTGTATTGCAGACCTTGGCATTATGGGACCAAGCATAGAGGCAGCAATTTAGAATTAGACCAAATTTGTATGAATGACAATGGACTGGCCTCGACTATGATTTCAACCTTGCGTGATTTAAATAATGTTTTAGTAATTTTAAAGCATTGACTAATTATTTTAATTGCTTTAGTCATTTATTACTGTTGTTGGCATTGAATGAATGCCTGTTCTGAAGCCACCCTGAGTTCCCCTCTGGGGGTAAGAAGGACAAGATACAAATATGTGAAATAAAATAAATAAATAACCCTTCCCTATCCTATCCAAAACTGAAAAACATTTTTGGCTGGAGTTACACTTTTAAAAGGTTCAATTTTGCATACAAATTTTAAAAGAAACCTACATAACCATTCTTGTCTGTAAACAAGAGATTTTCTGTACATTGTCAGGTTTTATTGTAAATCCATATTTTTTTACTTGGTGCTGCAGTGTCAGTGCTATTAGCATTACACCAGTCCTCTAAGGAAAGGGTGTGCCACAACCAAGGGGCCAAACAGAACAGCATTCACCCATATCCTCTCACTAGAGGAATACAGGGGACCTCTCTAAAAGACCTTAAGGCATAGCAAAATGTTTCTGGCAGTGCTGACAACCTCAAAGGGGGTTCTTAGATATAACTTGTATAGTACGTGTGTGTTGAGTATTGAACTAAAGGATGAAATGAATAAAATATCTGTTCTTTATCCTTCCCTCATTTTCCCAGTCCTAGCTTCTGTTAACTATATCTAATTTTGAGGTAATACTTTGTCTAAATTTTATCTAAACAGGGGCTTTAGTTGGAGGAGCTACTAGCAACTAACATTTACAAATATCATTGTGAGTTCAATATAAGAAAGGTCTTGCCTGCTGTGCCCATACCTTGGGAAGTCTGATCTGGTGACGGTGGTCCACACTCTGGTCACATCTCGAATAGATTATTGCAACGCACTCTACATGGGGCTGCCTTTGAAAACAGTTTGGAAACTTCAACTAGTCCAACGGGTGGCAGCCAGGTTACTAACTGGAGTGACATGCAGGGAGCATAACACCCCCCCTGTTGTGTCAGCTCCACTGGCTGCCTGCCCACTTCCAGGTTCAATTCAAAGTGCTGGTTTTGACCTTTAAAGCTCTATATGGTTCTGGCACAGCTTACTTGTCTGAACGCATCTGCCGCTACGTCCCACCTCGTAACTTAAGATCATCCGGGGAGGCCCTGCTCTCGCTTCCACCAGCAACTCAATTGTGGCTGGTAGGGACGAGAGACAGGGCCTTCTCGGTTGTGGCCCCCCGCCTGTTGAATGCGCTTCCAAGCGAAATACGATCAACCCCATCCTTCCTAGCTTTCAAGAAGAAAGTAAAATTGTGGCTGTGGGACCAGACCTTTGCACAGTAACTGCAGCACTTTATTTGGAATTGACTGTTTTAACAACGGACATGAAATACAGCTTCCGCCATTGGTTGATTGATTGCATGTGGATTGTATTGATAGAATTTTAAATTAATTGGTTAGCTAATATTTTAATGCTGATGTTTTAATCCTACTGTATTAGTGTTTTTAAATTGTGTATTGTGCCGGCATCTAATTGTGCCTTGTAAGCCGCCCCGGGGGGAGGGGGGGTTGAGAAAAGAGGGCTAGAAATACAGTAAATAAATAAATAATTGTTGAATGGGACAATTGTTGAATGGTTCCATGTTGTCCAACATTTTGTTTGAATATTGGCCAACCAAAGAACTGTGGGATGTCCACAAGCCCAACATGAGCGCAGTAACAGCTGGCTGCATATGCCAGTGGCATCTGGTACCGAGAGGCCTCATATATATATATATATATATATATATATATATATATATATATATACATACACACACACACACACATATACACACACACACACACATATATATATATATATATATATATATATATATATAATAGAGAGAATATGTGTTCATTCTTACTTGATTACGTTGCCTTGGTTTATCTTGGCATGTTGAAATTGTATCAAAAGCATAGTTCAAAAGCATAGTTCACAGACATGCGTGACCAAGCAACATCAGTGTGTGGCCAAGATGCCATGGTCAATGTCATTATTTTAGGAAGAACACAAAAGCTAGGAGAGGTCACAGTAGTTTGCTTTTCCCTGAGTCAATTGGAGCAATTGAAGTAAGCCTAGGAAAAACGAGGAAAATGTGAGGAGAAAAGAAAAAACTGGGATGTTTTTAAAAACAGATCTAGTAGGACAAGAATTAGAACTATTCCTGCCAAACTGGGACAACTAGAGGGTATGCAAAAGCATTATTTCTTCCCTTTGAAATGAAAGTCCAATCAAGAGTGAGTGATAGAGATATATGTAAAAAAAACCCAAAGCGAATGCTCAACAGGATCAACTGTAATTCTCACTGATAAGCTTTCCCACCACTTTTTGACATAAGATAATTTTTCTAGAACTGGGGAAGTTGACTATTCTTTTCCCAGCAGAATGTTTTTGCTAAACAGAGCATGATGTTTATATATTTCTGAAGGACTTTAGATACAGAGACGTCCCTGCGACCTGTCAGGACCATGGAGAATTCCACCAATCTCTTTAAGAAGCTGTGCCAGTTTTTCCTCTTGACTTACAATCTCATCTATTCACGGCCGTCAGCATGTGCTTCAAGAGGCTCTATTACGCACACAGAACCTATTTAGGCACACAAAAATGGAAGGAAACGAGATGGACTGAGTGCTGTGTCTCTTTCAATGAAGTCTGCTGTTGCAAATCCATGGTGAAAAACACAGGTTGAGATAAATAAGCCATTGTGCAGTTCACCAGACTCTCAACAAAGACGTCAGAGAATGACACTTTTTCAGCTGATGTATAGATCTGGAAGCTGAAGTGGCTCATTTCTCAGACTATTTCTGAATGCTGCATCCATTTGTTCAAACAACATCCTATATGCTGGAAATATACTTTCAGTGTGGGGCCTGTCTCCTGTAATGGGTTTCTATTTTTCTCAAAAGAAAAATAACCTGAGTCCACTGCTGTAGCTTTAAAAACACCATAGAAAAAAGAAAAATCATCACATACATACAGCATTTCCCATAAAAACCATTTAATCCTTTTCAGACCAGTTGGCAGTAATTTTCTGAAAGACTTGGCAGTTTATTCTTTCGGGCAGCCTTTCTCAACCTGGGGGTCTGGACCCCTGGGGGAGTCATGGGTGGCGTTTCAGAGGGGTCTCCAAAGACCATCGGAAAACACATATTTATTTATTTCAAATATCTGTGCTCCGCCCTTCTCAACCCCCGGGGGGGGGGGGGTGACTCAGGGCAGCTTCCATCCGGCAACAATTCAATGCCTCCATATACATATAATAAAATCTATAACAGAACCAATAATTAAATATAGTTAAAACATTTAGTCAGTACAATTAAAATCTACTAAAAAATACCAGTCTGGTGGCCATTATTTAGCCGAATTTTGCAGTTGGAGACTTCCATCAAACTTGTCTATAGTCAATTACCATAGCAATTGTCATCATTGTCATTCTCCACATAATTACTCAAAGGCCTGGTCCCACATCCACATTTTTAATTTCGTTCTAAAGGAGAGGAGGGATGAAGATAATCTAATTTCCCCGGGGAGTGAATTCCACAGGTGGGGGGCCACCACCAGAGGGCCGTGTCTCTCATCCCTGCCAAGCACATTTGTGACAGATGCAGGGTCAAGTGCAGGGCCCCCTCAGAAGATCTTAAGCTCTGTGGTGGGATATAGAAGGAGATACATTTGGACAGGTATGCTGGGCCGGAACCATATAGGGTTTATAGGTCAAAACCAGCACTTTCTGATGGTCTTAGGAACCCCTTTGGAAGAGAACGCTGAAGATCTCTCTGTCTGTCTTTGTCTTCCTTTTTGGAAACAAACCATGAATCCTCCCACCAAAAGCACTCCTCCACTGTGATTGGCTGGCTTCTTAGCCTGCCTCTCAGCCAGGGGAGGGCTGTTTCTGAGACTCTAAGCATGGAGGGGAGAGCAGGCGTGCTCACCCATAAATCACTGTCAGTTCGTCTTAAATCCCTCGAGTATATTCTGTTGGTAATGGGAATTCTTTGTGGGATGTTTGGCCCAATTCTATCATTGGTGGAGTCCAAGGAGCTCTTTGATTGTAGGTGAACTATAAATCCTAACAATTATCACTTTCAAATGTCAAGGACTAATTTCCCCAAACTCCACCAATGTTCACATTTGGGCATATTGAGTATTCATGCTAAGTTTGGTCCAGATCTATCATTGTTTGAGTCCACAGTGCTCTCCGGGTGTAGGTGAACTACAACTCCAAAAACTTGAGGTCAATGCCCAGCAAACCCTTCCAGTATTTTCTGTTGGTCATGGGAGTTCTGTGTGCCAAGTTTGGTTCAATTCCATTATTGTTGGAGTTCAGAATGCTCTTTGATTGTAGGTGAACTATAAATCTCAGCAAGTACAACTCTCAAATGACAAAATCAATTCTGCCCCAACCCCATCAGTATTCAGATTTCAGCATATTAGGTATTTGTGCCAAATTTGGTCCAGTGAATGAAAATACATTCTGCATATCAGATATTTACATTATGATTCATAACAATAGCAAAATTACAATTACAAAGTAGCAATGAAAATAATTTTATGGCCGAGGGTAATCACAACACAAATAACTGTATTAAGATGTTGGCATTAGTAAGGTTGAGAACCATAACTCTAGGATCTTTGTCCATCTTCTTAACCCTTTAAATAAAACAGCAGCAACTGACACAATGGAGTGTCTAAGAGTAGAAGCATTTTAAACACAATGTAGTACACTAAGAACAGGCTAGAAACTCTGGAAGCAAAAATAAAAAAATCATTTATACATCAGTCAAATCCATACAAACATAACAGGAGGTAAATTTAGCTTTTATGACTTGTCTTTTGGAATATTTCCAGTTTTCCTTTTTCTATAAATGTATTTTCAGATATAAATGTGGACAGATTGTCATTGTTCTCCCTTTTCCACTGCTTTCAATACCATTTGGTGGGGCTTCATATATTCATGTCACTCCACAAGCAGCTCTCAATTTATTACAGGCTCTTTAGAGAAGACAGGAACTGTGGCCAGACACTCTCCCCCCCCCCCCATTTCTCTGTGTTTTTTAATAGAATACTAACTCTTTATTGCAAGACTGAGAGTGAATAGAAAACATATTCAATGCATTCTAAAAATATAGTTTCTATTTGTTTGAAATTATTGGGAGGTCTAAATCCATGTCACTATTTCTGTTTTGTTTCCAGTGCTGATATACTTGTGGTCAGTTCCTTGGTGGGCCCTTTTAAATCTTTCAATTCCTTAATTAATGCACACATGTATATGCATTCCCTGTGCTCCCCATAGATTTATATCCTGTTTATCCCCTTTAGTAACTACTTCTACTTCTTATGTCCCCAAATGATGCTGCTGCACGGTCAGATAAGCTGTCCAGAGACAGCAAAGGTCAAAGATATGAGAGGATTTAACAACAACCTTCCATTTGAGAACATGCATACACAAAATCAATCTAAATACATTTAAGTTTGCCAGATGTCCACCTTCTGCTAGTTTCCTTTCCTGAAAGCCATTATTTTGCATCCTGCACTCCCACTCCAAGATTTGCTGTCATGCTTCAATTGAGCAATTTTCAGAAACAATATAATACAGTGATACATTTTATATGTAAGTGTATTTAATGGCTCCTTTGCTCTTACTAGGCTCTGAAATATTTTGAAGTCAATGAATTGAGACCTGTCCACTTGCAGGTCAATGTCAGGAATGCAATACTTGCCATTAATAAAAAGGGAGAAACACACACAGAGAGAAAATATAGTTGTCAACTATGAGAATACTACCAGTATAAGACAATTTCTAACTCCAGCTTGTCCCTAATTTGCCAGGGAAGCAAGCTGCCACATGTGAAAAGGATCTTAATGCTTAAATATGCACACAGGCCAGAATACAGAGAAATTTATTGCTGTCATCTCCATAGGTGGCATTGTAAATGGATGATAGAATATGGGAGTTGCAGTGCAAAACATCTGGAGGGCAAATCCATCCAATGAAGCCTGCCCTCATGTTAGAAAAATATCCTTTCTTCTATAGTCAGATCATTACAGCACATACATTCTTCCTTCCAATGCCATGGGTTTTCAGTAGCACTGTATAGAGTGTAGATCCAGCTCCTTTATTTTGTTAGGACTTGCTGCTGAAAGGAAGCGAAGGATCAGCTAATTCAGGGCTGCCCAACTGGCGGCCCGGGGGGGCGTATACGGCCCCCCAGCCCCTTCCCTACTGCCCCCGCCTACCCTGCAAAAATTAATATTTTTTAAAATATTTTTTTTTTAAAAAATTGATCTCCAGGGGGCGGGGCTGGGTGATGTCAGACGTGGCGCCGGCACCGAGCCTGATGTCACCCAGCCCCGCCCGCTCCCTTCCTCCTCCTCCGTCCCGCCTCTCCCCCGGTGCACCAATTGGGAACGGCAGGGGCCTAAAGGCAGGCCTAAAGAGGAGGAAGGGAGGCTCCCTTCCTCCTCCTCTGTCCTGCCTCTCCCCCTGGCACAACAATCGGGAATGCCGGGGGAGGGAGGAGGAAGGGAAGTGCGTCCTCCTCTTTAGGCACGCCTTCTCCAAAGAGGAGGAAGGGAGAACAGTGCTTCCCTTCCTCCTCTTTAGGCACGCCTTCTTCGTTCTGCCTCTCCTCCCAGCACACTGATTGGTGCACCGGAGGGAGAGGCAGAACAGAGGAGGAGGCTGGCGTGACACTTTAGGAGGGAGGGCGAAGCCATGGAGGGCTCCCCTTGGCTTTGCCCTCCCTCCTAAAGGGTCACACCAGCCTCAGAAGCGAAATTGCAGCTTCTGAGGCTGGCGTGACACTTTAGGAGGAGGGGCCAGGGGCGTGGCCAAGGGCAGGGGTGGGGTGGAGTGCCGCAGAGCGCCCCCCCCCCCCAGGTCATCAGTGACTGGAAGTCCGGCCCTAGGTCCGGTAGTTGGACAGCACTGAGCTAATTCAAACTGCTAAACTGAATTAGGGAGCCAAAGTAAAAATCCCAGCCTTTGAAATGGTGCTTTTCTGTGTGAGAACTACACCTCAACTAATGAAATTTCCAGCTACTGGATCACCGTCTGGGGATTTTGGTAAAAAAAAGTAATGTTCTCATGTTTGCTCAAGACAACACAATCCTGGCTATAAACAGAAAACAAAAGTGATCTAAATTACAGTCCTTTCAGATTCACTGGGCCACTATTCATTCTCTCTGTCTCTCTCTCTGTGTGTGTGTGTGTGTGTGTAATCTCCTATCCTTACACAATGATTGTTTGTGGTTTCAGCGTTCATGTGACAATGAATTACCTCTTGATTTTAGAGTTTAAAGGAACTGTACAAAATAGTGAACCTACCTAGGGGACCTACATGGTTCAGACTATAATCTAGCACCTTCCCTATCCATGTTTTGTAAAGAACTAAAGACTTGGATGTTCCGTTGTGTTTTTGATTAGACAATTCCCTGGACAGCTGGCACAAACTATGGTCTAAAATCTTGTCCTTGCATCTTACTACTGTTCTATCCAAAGTCCTAATTATCCAGTTGAAATTGTTCTTATCCCTTTGCTGCTATATGACTTGTGTACTTTGCTAATTAGATTAAATTGTTGTACATCAGTCCGCCCACCTACAATGAGACCTGAATTATACTATTGGTTTGTTACTTATGTTGTTTTTATACTGATGATTGCATTTTGTACATGTTATGTTTTAACTGTTGACAGGACTTGGCCCCATGTAAGCCACCCTGAGTCCCTTCGGGGAGATGGAGGTGGGGTAGAAAATAATAATCATCATCATCATCATCATTATTATTATTATCTGGAATGATTCTGTACCCTGATGACATGGAAACCAGGCTTTCTCTTTTGACTTCACTCAACACCCCACTATCCATATGTGTATAATTTCAAGTCCTAATAGCGTCCTAGTTGTTATCACATTTTCCTGGAAGCCAATTCTTTTGAAATCAGTTAGGTTTACTCTGGAATAAATAGATTTAGGAAATGAGGCCAATGTTTCACTGCCAGTGTGGGATTCAACATGTAGTTTCACAATAATCACTTGCCAGATAGAATTGCGATAATAGTTTCAGAAATCTTCCTGACTTTTAAATTAGACTAATATGACTCATGACAGATAAAATAAAAGTGCAAATGAAAATTCTCATTCTAAGGTTGGCAGATGAGAGCAGTGGTAATAATCTCAACCAATATGGTGCTAGACTAACTAAATAATGAAAAAGCCAAGGGAATTAGTGACTTAAAGAAAAGATACTTTTCCTATCATGGCTATGCTTGGAAAAGATTTTCCCATTTAGAAAATTGCTTCATACTCTCTTAACAAAGAAAAGATGCTTTGCCTGGTGCATTTGAATTAATTTGCTCTAACCAAGACCTATATAAACAGATTGTGCATTACTTACTTTCCTCCTCCATTTTCAAAGAATACATACAATTATAAATGTAGTGCATGATGTGTGGCAGGAGAAATATTCAGTTAATTGGTATATAGGTCCCTAATGCTTTTTAAAGTAGTCTTACAAGTGCATTTTGTGTAATAACACATAAAGACAGGAACCTGCTACTAAGAAAAGAATTACAGTATTTTTCAGAGGATTTCAAATTAAGATGTGAACAGGGGAAATTGTATCTTTTCCCCCAATAAAATGTATTTTCTTTTCTAGCTCCATGTACTTTTAAAATTCAGTCACACCTGCTATTTTTTATTTCACATTTGTGATGAAATTAAGCCCTGTTCAGCCAGTATCAGTGGGGATCAAATTCAGAAAGGGGCTTCAAAGAACAGTCTCAGTGAGCCGGCGTTCAGAGTTCCTCGCTATTGGCTAAGTTGGCTAGACCCTCTTGGACCTCCAGTTCAGAAGTTTCTATAAATGTGGTTCTCATTGATATGCGAGTCCCAGCAGCCTTAGCTAGCATAGCCATAGTGAGGAATCATTGCAATTACAATCCAGCAGCATCTGGACCACTGCATGATTCGAAGCCCAATTACGAACTCTAGAGTTTAAGTTAACAATGACTTTGTGGGTCCTGGCCATCTGTCGGGGGTGCTTTGAATACGATTTTCCTGCTTCTTTGCAGGGTTGGACTGGATGACCCACGAGGTCTCTTCTAACTCAAGGATTCTATGATTCTATGATCCTGCCCTCCATGCATCTATGTAAGAGGATGAGAGACCTTCTCCATCATACCATATGTCCATCAAGTCCAACATCCTGCTCATCCAGTAGCTGACCAGTTACTTATTGGAAGCCTATTAGTAGGGCATGTGTACAACTGACTTTCTATTTCAGACTTCCAGCAAATTATATCCATACTGAGGACTTTATTGTGGAGGGCAGGCAACCTGGCATTTCAGCTGGATCTTCACCACTGAGAACATAAGAACATAAGAAGAGCCATGCTGAATCGGACCTCAGCCCATCTAGTCCAGCATTCTGTATCACACAGTGGCCCACCAGTTGTACACGGGGATCTCGAGCAGAAGGGAGGGCAAAACCCTGACCTGCTCCCCGACCCCCCACAACCAGTACCCAGGGAAATCCTGCCTACCTCAACCAACTCCGAGGTGGCACTTGAATGTCCTTTTCAGTAACTACCGATACACTTGGTATCCATGAATCTGTCTAATCCTGCCTTGAAGTTGTTCAGGCTGACAGCTGTCACAACCTCTTCTGGAAGTGAGTTCCATAACCCAATGACCCTCTGGGTGAAGAAATATTTCCCTTTATTAGTCCTAATTTTCCTACCTTGGAGCTTCAGGGAGTGCTCTCTAGTCCTAGTGTTTTGTGACAAAGAAAACAGTTCACCTTTTCTATCCCATGCATGATTTTATACACTTCGATCAAGTCACCTCTTAAACGCCGTCTTTCAAGGCTGAAAAGACCAAGGCGTTGCAACCTGGTTTCATAAGGGAGCCGCTCCATCCCTTGGATCATTCTTGTTGCCCTTTTCTGTACCTTTTCCAGTTCCGTTATATCCTTCTTAAGGTGCGGAGACCAGAATTGTACACAGTACTCCAAATGTGGCCTTACCATCGATTTGTAGAGAGGTAATACAACATTTGCTGACCTATTTTCGATTCCCTTTCTGATCATGCCTAGCATAGAATTTGCTTTTTTCACTGCTGCTGCGCACTGGGTTGACATCTTCATTGAGCTGTCCACCAAGACCCCAAGATCCCTTTCCTGGTTTGTCTCGGAAAGCTTTGACCCCATCAATTTGTAGGTGTAGTTGGGGTTCTTTGCCCCGATGTGCATGACTTTACACTTGTTTAGGTTAAAATGCATTTGCCACTTTGTTGCCCATTCACTCAATTTCGAGAGATCTTTCTGGAGCTCTTTACAATCAGTTTCATTTTTAACTACCCTGAACAATTTAGTGTCGTTGTCACGATCACGGACCTGGCGGGCCCCTTAAACACACACACAGAGACGTACTGAAGGCTAACTACTTTATTGAGTATAATAACAGTTCCAAAGAGTAAATAGTTCAATGATAATAGTGTCCAAAAGGTAGTAAGCAAAGTAGTCCAAAGTAACGTAGCAAAGAAGCTTGAAGCGTGGCAAAGCTCCGCAATCCAATGCGGATCAGGAATCAGGGCAAGGCTCCGCAAACCAATGCGGATCAGGAAACAGGACAAGGCTCCGCAAACCAATGCGGCTCAGGAAACAAGGCAAATGCAAGGCAAGGCTTGATGACCACGGCTGGCTGGTGGTCCCACTCCGCTTCACGCCTGTTCAGGAAAGACGTGGCCGGAGAACTGAGGATGCGTTCCCACGGACCCTATACTTAATCCGTCGGCCGAGGTCCGCGACGCTCTAGGCTCCTTCGTCTCCAATCTCTGCTCACGGACCTCGGTCGATCTAGGACTCTCGACCAAGCCCTCCTGCTAGACTCAATGTCTCGTCTCCTATCAAAGGAGCGACCTTGCCTCTCGGCAGCTGTGTCGCTATCTTCCTGAGAACTTTCCTCCCTGGCACTTTCCCACTCGGATTCATCCATGTTTACATTCTCGGGCTCTTGGGAATTCCTCCCCCAGGTGCTCATAACTCCCTTCGCTGCTTCCCATCTCCACCTGGTGATCAGAATCTCGATGGGCCCAAAGCACATTTCATCCCATGCCAAGCTCTCTGTGGGAGACTGCGGCCCATCCGAAGGGCCCTGTGCTTCCCCCCAGTCATCTAGCTCATCCTCCGAATCCACCTCTGCTGCTGCAGGCCCTAATGCTAAAGGGACCCCAGGACCTATTCCTTGCCCTCCAGGCACGAACGAGAACTGCTGTGCTACAGTCGTCTGCAAACTTTGCTACCTCAGAATTCACTCCTACATCCAGATCATTAATGAATAAATTAAAAAGTAGCGGACCCAAAACTGAACCTTGGGGTACGCCACTTCTCACCTCTTTCCACCCAGAGAAATGCCCGTTTATTACCACCCTTTGTTTCCTACAGTTTAGCCAGGTTCCAATCAGGACAAGACCTGTCCCCTGATTCCATGGCTGAAGAGCTTATTCAGGAGCCTTTGGTGAGGACTTTGTCAAAAGCCTTTTGAAAGTCAAGGTAAACAATATCAATTGGGTCCCCTTTATCTATGTGTTTATTTACACCCTCAAAGAATTCTAACAAGTTAGTAAGACATGATTTGCCTTTGCAGAAACCATGTTGATTTTCCTTCAGCAATGCCTGTTCTTCTATGTGCTTAGTAATTTTTTCTTTAATAATGGTTTCCATCACTTTGCCTGGAACTGAGGTTAGACTAACTGGCCTATAATTTCCTGGATCACCCCTGGATCCTTTCTTGAAGATCGGAGTTACATTTGCCTCCCTCCAGTCCTCGGGTACAGTGCCTGATCTTAGAGAAAGGTTATATATTTTGGCTAGAATTTCAGCAATTTCACACTTGAGTTCCTTAAGAACTCTGGGGTGGATGCCATCTGGCCCTGGTGATTTGTTGACATTTAGTTTAGTAAGGCATGTGAGAACATCTTCCTTGTTTATCTCTATCTGGTTTAATTCATTTAATTCCCTCCCTGAAAAAACTGACTCAGCTGCAGGCATATGTTGTCTGTCCTCCTGTGTGAAAACGGAGGCAAAGAAGTCATTTAGCCGCTCAGCAATCTCCTTGTCTTCGCTGATTTTCCCTTTCTGACCATTGTCGTCGAGTGGCCCAACTGCTTTTCTAGTTGGGTTCCTGCTTCTGATGTACTTAAAGAAGTTTTTGTTGTTTTTTTTTAATATTCTTTGCTATGTGTGCCTCAAAATCTCTCTTGGCTTTCCTGACTGTTGCTTTGCATTTAGTTTGCCAGAGCTTGTGTTCCTTTCTGTTCTCCTCGGTAGGAAGAGCCTTCCATTTCTTAAATGAGTTTTTCTTCTTTCCAATCACATCTTTTACTTCATTTGTAAGCCATACTGGTGTCCTTTTGGACTTTCCATGCCTCTTTCTTTTATTGGAATGCATTTTAGTTCGGCCTGTTTTAAGGTATTTTTAAACAGTTTCCAAGCATTTTGGAGGATTTGATTTTTACTGCTCCTTTTAGTTTGTTCTTTACAATTTTTCTCATTTTGGAGAAATTCCCTTTGTGAAAGTTTAATGTCTCTGTGTTAGTTTTCACTGACAGTTTGCTATCCAAACTTACGTTGAAGGTTATTGTGTTATGGTCACTGGTACCTATGGGCTCAGCTACAAGGACATCTTGAACGAGATCTTGTTCATTAGTTAGCACCAAGTCCAGGATCCCCTTTCCCCTGGTTGGTTCCATGACCATCTGCTCAAGGGAATAATCAGCTAGCATGTCGAGGAACCTTGTCTCTCTTTCATGCGTAGAACAAGAATTTGGCCAATCTATTCGGGGATAGTTGAAGTCCCCCATTATGACGAATGGGGGACTTCCCCTACCTCAGAATGCGTCACACTAATGGCCCATCTCCTCCCCATAATTCTCATGTCCCTAGCTATTAATGGGTACAACTTGTGCTTTTCTGGTATGGCAGATTGGAGTTTGGACTGGATGGCCCATGTGGTCTCTTCCAACTCTATGATTCTATGATGCTGTGGACCCTTGCTTATCTGGGGCAGCTGATAGAGTGCCTTTCTAATCTTTTTCCTCCTACCTAACATGTTTTCAATTCCTCATGTATTTATTTATTTTATTAACCTGAACGCTTGGTCTGTGCATCTTGGTCTAGAACAGTGTTTCCCAACCTTTTTTGAGCTGTGGCACACTTTTTACATTTACAAAATCCTGGGGCACACCACCAACCAAAATGACCCAAAATGACACTCTGACACAGTAATACATATAGTTAATATGTTTTTAAATGTATTTATACACTCAGTGTGAAACCTGGACCTGTTTCAATGAACACAACATAGATATCCTGGTAGGAATGGCAGAAAGACACAAACTTCCCACACAGAACTCCCATAACCAAGAGAAAATACTATAAGAGTTTGGTGGGCATTGACCTTGGGTTTTGGAGTTGTAGTTCACCTATATCCAGAGAGCACTGTGGACTCAAACAATGTTGGATCAGGACCAAACTTGGCATGAATACTCAATATGCCCAAATGTGAACACAGATGGAGTTTGGGGAAAATAGACCTTGACATTTGGGAGTTACAGTTTCTGGGATTTATAGTTAACACACAAAGATAATCCTGAACTCTTGCAACAATGGACCTCTCCCTCCCCCTTCCCCTTCACGCCCTTTCTTCCCCCTCCTGCCAAACACTTACTTTTTCTTCTACACTGCCACTTCTTCCGTCATTTTGATCCAAGGGGGCAGCGTGAGCAAGTTCAGGAGGGGAGGGGGGAGGAAGGAAGACGTGACCCGTGCGGGCGCTACTGCGCAGACTCACCCCAAAGCAAAGCGAGGTAAAGCCAGCAGAGCGAGGCTGGGAAGAAGGGAGCCCAAGTGGAGAAGAAAAAATGTTCGGCAGGAGGGGGAAGAAAGGGTATTGGAGATTCCAATTTCCCATGGCACACCTGATGATTGCTCACGGCACACTAGTGTGCCACAGCACACTGCTTGGGAAACACTGGTCTAGAAAGTCCCAAAAGAAAGAAGAACTAAAATTTGATGTGTTCCAGCTTGGCAAATTAGGAAGAAGAGACTTAAATTATGTTACAGACAATCTGTTGTGGAAGATCTTGTATTGTGTTGTTATAAGTCCACATAAATAATTGTAATTTTTAACATGCAAAAATGTTTTACGCTGTTGATTAAACTAAAGGCATGAGAGAGAGAGAAAAGAAAGCTCAATCAGCGCACAGCAATGAAAAAAATAAGTGAGAAGTAATTTTGTTTTTGACAATGGAGTCTTGACTTGTGGAAACCAGATTAAATAATAGCAATTTTCTTTCTTTCCAGCGTTCTGGCGGTGCATTAGCCCTTCCTTTGTGTGCATTTCAAGGGACCGTCTCTCTCCATGCACCCACTGGAAAAACCCTCTCTTTGTCAACATATGAGGTAAGCACAGAAGGACAGAAAATCACACCCACTTCAAAGAAAATCGAAGTGTATCGTTCTAAGAGCGTGGGTCATGAGCCGAACCCCGAGGATTCTCCAACCACCTTTGCTGACACAAGTGTGAAGATTCACTTAGAGGTGCTTGAAATCTGTGACAACGAAGAAGCCATGGACACTGTATCAATCATCAGTAACATCAGCCAATCATCTACTCAAGTCCGGTCTCCATCACTGCGTTATTCTCGGAAAGAAAACAGATTTGTCTCCTGTGATTTAGGGGAAACTGCTTCCTATTCACTCTTCATACCATCGAACAATCCCAACAGTGATATTAATATATCAATTCCTGATACTGTCGAAGCTCACAGGCAGAATAGTAAAAAGCAATATCTGGAGAAAGAAGGTTATCAAGAAGAAATACAAATGTTAAACAAAGCCTACAGGAAAAGAGAAGACGGGGTCAGCAACTAAAATACAGAATAAAAACAGAGAAATTAGACGTGGAAAATTCTGGGATTTGCAGTTTATCCCACCTCCTTTTTTCGTGCTCTGCTCACAATGATATATTGTTGCTGAGACAATTCATCACTCCTCCATTGCTGCTGAAATCAGAGGGAACAGAAAAATGTCTGGAGCATAAGATGTTATAATCCCTGCAAATCAAAAACTCAGTTTTCCACCTCCAAAAACTTTGAATTTTTACTTCCCCTGGACATGAGCTCTCCCAACTATGGATCTGGCTTAATAGTTTTCCTCTTGTCCATTGGAATGAATTAGGGAAGGGAGCTTAAAGAATAAAAAAAAAATAACCCATCCCTTCTGACTACAATGAGCTGAAAGGGGTTTGAATGTGGAGGTATAACTATTTGAATTACCCCTATTATATCCTCTCATTGATATCAGTGGGAATTATGCTGCCTAAGTATGTGAAGGATTTCAGCCAAACCTTGTAATGTGGTTCAGGTATATGATGCTCATAAAGAGAGAGATAGCCAACAAACCACTTTTCACCTGAGTGGTTATTTTTTTAAAGGTAACCACAATCAGTAAGAATTATACATTTTTAAAGAAAATATTTCTAAAGGTATGTGGAATTTACTCACTTACTTTAATGTTTTCTACTTTTCTGCCTCGTATGCAGCAGTGAAGCTTGGTAATTTAAAGCCCAATGTTATAACAGCTTCAAATAAAAGAGAAATTATGTTGATTTATCTCTTTTAATACAAAATACAATGTGACTTCCTACTCTTTATATGTGGGTAGCAAAATGCAAGGATTTGCACTTTGTAAATTAGGCTAATTGCTTTGTGTGACATTGCACATTAAAGTCTGAGTCATATTTTACAATATTTAGTCCTGACAACACAGGCCATAGAACTGTAGTTCATCTTATTTGACATTACTCACTCATTGTTTCTCTTAGTATCCAAAATTCAACACAAAGTTAATACAGTAGCAACAAAACGGTTTGTGTCAAGTTTATTACATAGATGCAAGCTAGACAAGTAGGAAACAGGTTGTTAATTACCAGTGATTTGAAGTATGAACTAAAAACTAATCTACATATACTAGAACCCCAGTGTGCACACAGCTTGTTATATGTACAAACAAAGTAGCAGTTGACTACAGCAAAGTGGACTTCACCATACTCTCATCTATACAAAATAAGCTAAAATTCTTATTGCACTGAATGGATAAACTATTTGTAAATTGGGAGGGGGTTTCAAAGCTACATCACTGAATCATTCTGAAGCCTATAAATTATCTGATCTCATTGGAAATCAAATACGCACCAGGATACTTTGTTGAGACCAACCTTGACATTATATCATGAAGTGAAGTTTTAATCTGGCCTCTTTTGCACTGTCCTGGTCTTAACAACCATGGATTTATCTCAAATATTTGTGCAACCTCCTAGTATGTACTGATGTAAAATTTGGGAATAATGACTATTGAGTATTGTGAAATTTCCAAGGGGCACTTTCACAATACAGCACTATGGTTCCACTTTTAATTGCCACGGTTTCATCCTATGGAATCCTGAGATTTGCAATTTCAGGAGGGGTATTTATAATCCTTATCTGTATAGTTCTGTTGACTCACTAAAGTATACATTCCAGCCTTCCATAAGCAACAGCCATGGTGGTTCAAATGGAAACATAGTTCTGTAATTATGTAGTGTGAACAGTCCTCAGATCAAATACTATGCCAGATCAAGTACTGTAGTTATTTATTGAAAGCTTGAGTCTTCTTTAGGCAAGCTTAAATCTCATAGGGCAGTGACTGTAAAATGGATCATTTTTGGGAAAATTTCTAATCTCCTGAATCAACTCATTTTTAATCTGGTCATATTCTTACGACAGAAAGAAAAGAGGTGCACATGTCTAGCTAAGATTCACTGGTTTTCAATTTTTAATCTGCACCAAATCATTCTGGCTATTAATCACAGAGATTAATTTATCACAATGTCCCTCAACAAAAAGAGAATTTTCAATTAGGTCATTTTAAAGAAGGCACTTCGTCAAATTATTGATTTTGAATACCCATCATCTCACTTTTGTATTTAATGTCACAAACTGAATCCCAGAAGTACAAAAGAGCCTTTGGACTGTGTTTCATAGAGTTGAAAAGCCTCGTGCCAAAGTTTCAGAGCCCTGTTTGATCCATTCTTAAAGTCTCCAAACTTTTCAACCTAGCCAGATTAGTGTCACTGCTGCAATTTTTGTTTTGCTTTGGATTCCCAGCTGGGGTTATGTTATTAATTGCTCAGTGAGCCCAGAGTTTTGGGGAAGGGTATGCCTTATTTTGGACTAGAATTTCCATAATACCCACCCACCATGGCCAGGCTCAGAGTGGGATGGAGGATATATCCCTCTTTGCAGCTGCAACCATCCCCCCCCCCCCCCAAATTGCCTACAGTTTCGAAGGACTCTTTAACAGATTTGGCTAGGCATAACCCTGTGACATGTAAGTCAAATGGTGAATGTAGCCCAGCATGTTTGAACTTCCTAATGGGAAAGAAAATCACTAGTGTTCTTTTCCACTGAAATGCTTCTTGCAAATACCACCACTGCAAATATGGTCAGTTGTTATTCCTTCAACTTTCCTCAAAAGTTTCTTATCAGCCAATTGTGCAGGTGAGGCTCTCCATAATTAAGAGCCAGTCATTCACAGAATCCTGGGTAAAAAATAAATAAAATAAACTACATGAACTGTGAAGTTGCAACAAGACTGTGAAAGGGACACTTGGAACCTAAGGCATCAAAACACTTCAGCCAACTCTGCTTTCAGAATCCTGCTTAATCCTTACCTTTTATAGAGTTCAATATTTTGTTTAGGAAATAATTTTACAGACAATATTTGAACACTGGTGAGTTGTGTTTATTTCGAGTAAGAATTTAGATAATACTTTATAATAGAATGTATAAGCAGTTCTCAACCCAATCTAATTGTAAAGTACTGTAATGCTGTTGTATAATAGGGGGGGGGGGGGAGAGAATAAATCGCCTTCTATGCCAGTTCTGTACACTATTCTTTGCTGACTCTGCCTGACTGGTTTGTGTTTCATTTTCTAACCCTGAGTAAAACGGTCAGAAAGTGAATGACCAGATGTTACTCTTTGTCCACCAAGAGCTTCTCATGTATACTTCAAGAGACAGATTATTTCTCCTTCTCTCCCGATTCATGAATTAGTGAGCACTGGAAATTGTGCACTGCTTCTCATTTTTAGAACCCCAGCTGGATTTAAATTTTTAAAATATCTTTTAAATATCTAATGAGATATCATTCCATTCTTTCTCTTTTGAACTCCCCCCACACCATGACCTTTAATGCATCTCAGAAGGCAGACATGACATTTGTGGGCTGAAGGTTGGCTGTCAAAGTGACCTTTTTGAGGGTGATTTCAAAGTGATGAGATCTTGTAGGCACACTACAGGGAAGACAAATCTTAGGGTAATATGAAAAGCTGATACATCCTGCACCTGAGCTAACTGTATGACGGCAGTTTTAGGTACTGAATAATGCATTGGAAATCACATTGAAGCTTAATGTTGAGAACATTCCCTATTACACAGATTCCTGTTTTCACCATTCTGTTTTTATTTTGCTAGACTGCAAATCTTAGCAAAACAACCTGATTTTTTCTCTGTCTGAACATTTGGAATTCTGCTTCTGTCTTGGTAAAACTAAAGCCCCACTGTTCAGGTGGCAATTCTATTACTAATGTATTTGTTTTTATGTCCTGTTCAATGACACAAACTTGGAAGGATAACTTAGTGACAAGTCTATAAAGCAGTTTGCATTAGTCTCCTGTGTTAAATTTACCATCTATCTGCATTAGTTAAAATTACCAAAATTAATAACATAAACATGCTAGCAAATTTCAAATCACCTTAATGGAACTTATTTGGGCACAAGCATATTCAGGCCAAAAGTCCAACAATTAGATTGTGAATTGCAACCCAGTATTATGGGATAGGGAATACAATTTGTTTCTCACTTTGAAGAACCATTGCAAAGTTACGTCACTCTTCTTAGTCATTAATTCCTTACTGTAAATCTCTCAAGTACCTCTAATAGCTTTTGTTATCATGCTAATGGATTATTTCCATAAACATCTTGTACGGCTGCAGTATTTATTAGAATAGCAAATACATGATTAATGTGGAGTAGCTTTTTGCTTCTTTGCCATTCACATCTTTTAGTATTAGACTGTGCTAATAAGTCAAAGAATAAACACATAAATATTTTTAATTCTTATTCCCAGATGCATAAGAAGCACTTCACCACAAATCAAACTAGTCTAGTGTTTATGCAATTTTTGCACACAATTTTAAAATAATACTTTGATATTATGTTATTTATTTATTTATTTCATTTATATTCCGCTCTTCTCACCCCGAAGGGGACTCAGAGCGGATTACAGTACATATACATTGCAGACAATCCCTGCAGTTTAACATATACACATATTGACGAACTTAGACGAACAAAGACGAACAAAGAGGCAATTTTCTGGTAAACTTCTGACAAACTTCTGGCCACCAGGAGGAGCTGACGCACTCCTCATCTCTCTCAGCAGCTTCCCTTGTTGTTCTTCCACATTCCTTTCAGCAATTCCTGGAGTTTTTTAATGGGCTCATAAATCAGTCAAAATTCGCCTCCCCACTTAATGTGGTACCTTTATCTCCTACTTGAAAAATGAACTGTCTTTCGGGCTGCAAAGTTCGACAGCAAGCTACACTTAAGGTCAGGCACCCACCCCGACCAGGGCAGGCCTCGGACTCATGAACTACAGGTCAGAGAGATCTTATGCAGCTGACACTTAGCGAGCTGCGCCACTTCCCGGTTACTCTGAGCACTGTTGGGTGGACCAAACAGGATACACATATATCTAATTTATTTATTTATTTATTCATTTGACTTGTACACCGCCACTCCCAGAGGCTTGGGGCGGTTTACAGATTTCAAAACAGTAATAAACAATAAAACAATACACATTAAAATATCATTAGGACTCGAATGGTAAATTATACTCAGGGAATTATTCTTTAGCAGCCATATCTATAAATGCTACTTATATTTATATTTTATATATTTATATTTTACTAGCTTGGGGACCCAGCAGTGCCCAGGTCATTTGAGAAGTACAGCAGGATGTAGAGTGGGTCATGGGGGCTCTGTGTGCCAAGTTTGGTCTTGATCCATCATTATTGGTAGTTGCAGTGATATCATGAAATTACTGAAGGTAGTGGAAGTCCCATTATCTGTGGTCCACCCTCCCCCAAAGTGTAGTAGGATGTAGATTGAGTCATGGGGGCTCTGTGTGCTAAGTTTGGTCTGTATTGGTGAATGGATGAGGGTTGCATTGTTTTTAGGAAGTGAGTGAAGGTACTTCAAGTCCCATCATCCATGGTCCGTCTCACACAAAACAGCACCAGGATGTAGAGTGGGTCATGAGGGCTTTGTGTGGCAGGTTTCGTGTTGATCAGTCATAGGATTAGGTTTGTAGCAGTCTTGGAAAGTGAGGGAAGGTACTGCAAGTCCCATCATCCATGTTCTGGCCCCCTCCAAACTTCAGTAGTATGTAGAGTGGGTCACTGGGGCTCTGTGTGCCAAGTGTGGTCTTTATCAGTGTTTGTTGGGGGCCACAGTGGTCTGTGGGAACAGAGGGGTGTGAAAGTACTACAAATCCCATCATCCATTGTCAGTCCTCCCCCAAACCTCACAAGGATGTGAAGGCAGTCATAGGGGTTATGTATGCCAAGTTTGGTCTCGATCAGTGATTGGATGAGGGTTGCAGTGGACTTGGGAAGTGAGTAGAGGTACTTCAAGTCCCATCATCCATGGTCCACCCTCCTCCAAACTGCACCAGGACGTAGAGTGGGTCATGGGGGCTGTGTGTGCTAAGTGTGGTCTGTATTGGTCCTTTTTGGTGGCCTCAGTGGTCTGTGGGAACCAAAGTGTTTGAAAGTACTACAAATCCCATAATCCGTGGGTCATGTCCCCTGAACCGCACCAGGACGTAAAGGGGGTAAGGGGGGTTATGTGTACCAAGTTTGGTGCAGGTCCATCACCCGCGCTGGTCGCTGTGGCCTGTGAAAGTGGCTGCCACATATCCACCCTTCCGCCCTCCACACACATACATACATACAAATATTCTGCTTTATAAAGGTACTAGCTTGGGGACCCGGCCCTGCCCGGGTTATTTGAGAAGCACAGCAGGATGTAGAGTGGGTCATGGGGGCTCTGTGTGCCAAGTTTGGTCTTGATCCATCATTATTGGGAGTTGCAGTGGTATCATGAAATTACTGAAGGTAGTGCAAGTCCCATCATCTCTGGGCCCCCCCCCCCAAAAGTGTAGTAGGGTGTAGATTGGGTCATGGGGGCTCTGTGTGCTAAGTTTGGTCTGTATTGGTGAATGGATGAGGGATGCATTGTTTTTCGGAAGTGAGTGAAGGTACTTCAAGTCCCATCATCCGTGGTCCGTCTCACAGTAAACTGCACGAGGCTGTAGAGTGGGTCATGAGGGCTCTGTGTGCCAGATTTGGTGTTGATCAGTCATTGGATTAGGTTTGTAGCAGGATTGGGAAGTGAGGGAAGGTACTGCAAGTCCCATCATCCATGTTCTGTTCCCCTCCAAACTTCAGTAGGATGTAGAGTGGGTCACTGGGGCTCTGTGTGCCAAGTGTGGACTTTCTCAGTGTTTTTTGGGGGCCACAGTGGTCTGTGGGAACAGAGGGGTGTGAAAATACTACAAATTCCATCATCCATTGTCAGTCCTCCCCCGAACCTCACCAGGACGTGAAGGCAGTCATGGGGGTTATGTGTGCCAAGTTTGGTCTCAATCGGTAATTGGATGAGGGTCGCAGCAGACTTGGGAAGTGAGTAGAGGTACTTCAAGTCCCATCATCCATGGTTCACCCTCCTCCAAAGTGCACCTGAATGTAGAGTGGGTCATGAGGGCTCTGTGTGGCAAGTTTGGTGTTGATCAATCATAGGATTAGGTTTGTAGCAGTCTTGGAAAGTGAGGGAAGGTACTGCAAGACCCATCATCCATGTTCTATCCCCCCAGAGGGGTGTAAAAGTACTACAAATCCCATCATCCATTGTCAGTCCTCCCCCAAACCTCACCAGGACGTGAAGGCAGTCATGGGGGTTATGTATGCCAAGTTTGGTCTCGATTAGTGATTGGATGAGGGTTGCAGCGGACTTGGGAAGTGAGTAGAGGCACTTCAAGTCCCATCATCCATGGTCCACCCTCCTCCGAACTGCACCAGGATGTAGAGTGGGTCATGGGGGCTGTGTGTGCTGAGTGTGGTCTGTATTGGTCCTTTTTGGTGGCCTCAGTGGTCTGTGGGAACCAAAGTGTTGGAAAGTACTACAAATCCCATAATCCGTGGGTCATGTCCCCCGACCCACGCCAGGGCGTAAAGGGGGTTAGGGGGGTTATGTGTACCAAGTTTGGTGCAGGTCCGTCACCCGCGCTGGTCGCTGTGGCCTGTGAAAGTGGCTGCCACATATCTGCCCTGGCCTGTGAAAGTGGCTGCCACATATCCGTCCTGGCCTGTGAAAGTGGCTGCCACAAATCCGCCCTGGCCTGTGAAAGTGGCTGCCACATATCCGCCCTGGCCTGTGAAAGTGGCTGCCACATATCCGCCCTGGCCTGTGAAAGTGGCTGCCACATATCCGCCCTGGCCTGTGAAAGTGGCTGCCACATATCCATCCTGGCCTGTGAAAGTGGCTGCCACAAATCCGCCCTGGCCTGTGAAAGTGGCTGCCACATATCCGCCCTGGCCTGTGAAAGTGGCTGCCACATATCCGCCCTGGCCTGTGAAAGTGGCTGCCACATATCCGCCCTTGCCTGTTAAAGTGGCTGCCACAATCCGCCCTTCCGCCCTTCCGCCCTCTGCATACACACAAACATTCCGTTTTATAAAGGTATACAGATTTTCCATTTCTATTTCCTTTGCTGATTTTTCTGACGATTATTTTTAAAACCTGACATCACACCATATATAAAACTACATGGTTGCTGTTGCTATTGTTGTTTAAAAATGATCGTATTATATTAAGTAAATCTTTTAGGCTCAAAGAAGACCTTTTTCCAAAACAAAAAGTGACTTGAAAATCAGAAGTGGTCTTAGGAACCACACTTATTCTATGCTTGCTTAGAACAAAGAGAAGTTATGTTTATATTTTTATTCTTCCATTAAGGTAGTCTACTGAGGCCTCTATGTTATGTAAACTAGAAATGGAGAGGAGGCTAAAGTGTTTTACAATATAGATTAACATTTCAACCTTTTTTTCTTTTATTAAAATAGCATTGTGCATGATTTCCGGTTTTTATTGTCATGTTAACATTATGGCAGAATTTAATAGCTAGCCGGGAGGAATGAAGTTAGGCAGCTGATGATTGTAAGACTGGTAATATCTTCAAAGCAAGCAAAGCTGAATCTAGTTTGTTTGAAATAACGAATTGTCTAGTCCTAAGAAACCAAATAGCTTCTCCATTCTAAAACAATATAATCACACACAACAATGGGACTCAAATTGGGATATGGACCAATGCCATTCCCTGGAGAGCTTCCAAGAAAGAAAAATACTTCAAACTCAATGGGCCACAAATAGGACACCGGTGAATGATTATTTTTTTTAAAAAAAGCTGATCCCCACATCTTTGAAAGCAAAGACATGAAAGATAGTTCTATTCTGTTTTAATGTGTAAATCCATATTATATAAATCAAATATTTAAACTTGAAGAATTTTATGACACTATAAAAAGAAATACCAGAAAATGCTAGCACTCAGCGGAAGGAGGAAGTCTGTGATCAAGGGCTCTTCACCATAGAGGATGGAGCGACAGCACCTCCCTGTGACTGGAATCGAACACAACCTCCAGGCCGCCGCCGTTGGGGGGGGGGATGCTGACATAATACCTTTATCTGTTTTCTGTCCTGTATGTTTAATGACATTCAATGTTTGCCCTGTATGTGTTCTGTGTCATGATGCCAGGGCTCTGCCATTATTCCGGAAGAGGTGAACCAAACAAACTCCCAGTTTGTGTTAAACAATTTAATTAAAGCAGCACTTACTGTCTGGCTGTTTTAATAGTCCAAAACATAAAACATAAAGATAGCATTCAGCCACATAATATAAAACAAAAAACTCATAGAAAACACTGTTGCAGGTTCAAGATAAAACCGTAGTCAAAAGATTCAGTCCAGTGGTCAAACACCGAGAGTTCAATGAGCAAAGTCCAGGGATCAAGAGTCTATACTGTAGTCAAAAGCCAGTCCAGAGATTCAAGGTTCTAGGGTTCAAAGAGTACAGGAGACAGGTCAGGATACTGAAAATCCACAAACCTGAGGGGAAACCAGCAGCATCTACCACCAAAATAAGACGAATACTTTTCTCCCTATGATGAGTCCCAAGGCTAGCTCATTAAATTCAGAAACGCCCAGCTGCAACCTATCTCTTGCATACCTCCACCCTTTATTACTTCCACCAATGAACTCTTACTTACAGATTACTCAACACTTTAGAATTAAGACTTACATTAACCCTACCATCACCAACTGCTAGGCCTACCACCACCAACCACCATCAACATGATACATGACATTCTGTAATCTGTCCTGAGCCCCCTTCAGGGTGGGAAGGGAAGAATATAAATGCTATGAATAAATAAATGTGTGTGTGTACTGTATACACACAAAGTGTGTGTATATATTCTGAATATACTGTATATTTGAAATACACTATATGAAATGTGTGTATGATTGCATTACAGTTGTGTTATACCAGCTCTGTGCTCTAACTGCCACAAAGGCAGGTAGTTTCTTTTCAAGCATCGTCTTAGAAAAAACATTACATTGATACATTAATTGCCATAATATCACTGGCTATCCCAGATTTTTTAAATCAATATCCCTGATTGTCCTGACCAGTTGCCACTTTGTTGCCCTTTCAGAAAATATTAAACTTGGAGTTCATAAAATATCAATAGTACTAGATTTGGAAAGTTAAGGACATTTGCAAAATCTCTTATCAAAAAGACTGCCAACAGCTGTGAGATCTTTTTAAAAAATTAAAATTTGTAACGCTCACCACTGTCTGAGAGTGGCTTAACTGGTACTTTTTTCTGTCAAAGTATCTGCAATTAATGCAGGAAGATCTACCTGAAAACTTGGTTCTTTCCCCTTTTGCAAATTATGTAAACAACCACCTCAGGGGTTCTTCTTCGAAAAATAATGCTGCTGAAGCCGCCGCCACACTTTGCGCAACCCCCCCCCCCAAAGAATCTCCTCTTCCAAAAGAACAAAAACAAAACCCCACCCTGTATTTTTCAAGGGAGGGGGAGATGTTCCAAAATGAGCCAAAATTCAGAATATCTTACCTAGTTGGGAGAAAATCTTTGAGTTTTTGTTATTTATACATGAGACTAAAAGAGGAAAACGGGATTTCTATCTCTAGGCAAAACAGCAGGATGCAATAATGTACTATAGAGCTCTGCTAGCTATAGTAGACATTTAAAAAGTCCCCCATGGTTTTGAAAATGATAGCTGTAAAAGATCACAGGAAAATGAGACCATACATGTATAAAGTCCTTATTTTACATTTTCCTGCAATTGTTCTCTATCACATTCACCATGATCACTTTAGAATCCACTGATTTCTGAAACTTCCAACAATCAGCAAACGTTAGTTTTCTATAGAGGTAAATCTTAAATGCTTTTAATTGGATTCACTGAGTTTAGTGCTCTCTGTTTGATGAGACAGTAGGGTTTTTTGCTTCTTTTTTTTTTCTTTGAGCTATTGAATGGAAAGCATCAATCTTCTGTACCATACTTTCAGAACATCATGTAACTATCTCATCATTTTGCATCAGGATAAAAGAATTATGTATAAAGAAAAGAAACATAATGTGTTATTAAGTTGGCTAATTTGAACAGCAAAAAAGTAGCCAAGCAAAGGAGGAGAGGACAAGAAAAGCTATTTTGTTTGTTTTAGGGCAACTTTTAATACTTGGGAAGTTTCCAATCCAAGTAGAATCATGAGAAATTAGTTTGGATTGCTTTAAATGTAGAGAGAATGTAAACAGGCCACAAAGAAATAATAATGTGAGAGATGGACAGAGGCCAAAATGCCACAGGTGAAAACATTTGATGACAGCTACTATGTGAATGTTTTATGCATTAAATCTAAAAGACCACAGGGCAAAGGTGGAAGAGTTCTTCCTTTTAAAGCAGAGCATACAGTCTACTTTAGAAAACCATTGGGAGCTAGATGGGGATAAAGGAAATTGGGGGAAACCAAGTAGATTTAGTCATCTGCACATAAAATCTGATAGGGATGCATCCCTTTGATTCAATTAGTATGTTCTAGTTGGACCTACCAACAGAATTTAATCCAGAGAAAATGCAATCACAAAAATTCAAATATATATCATGGGTCACTGCATTTAATAATCCAGCCAGATATTAAATGAGAGCAGTGTGTCCTAATATTCAAAACAAGAATAATTAAGTATTATAATTTCACAGCCTGTTCTGAATTATCCTTATCCATATTCTTCTTGATATGGAAATATAATTTTCTTCCTATAATCACATTACTATGATGAATTGAATCCAACTTGTTTAAAACTTAAACAAGCCATGGAAGTACAAGAATGGAAGACATTTCGTTATTATGTGAATTCAATCAATCAACGGTCCAAAGCCCAATTTGCTCAGTGAAGAAAGTGCACAGCAGATTCATAAACTGATCAAACCACTTAAAAGCAGGGCGAATACAGCAGAGTCTCACTTATCCAACATAAATGGGCCGGCAGAATGTTGGATAAGAGAAAATGTAAGAGGGATTAAGGAAAAGTCTATTAAACATCAAATTTCATTATGATTTTACAAATTAAGCACCAAAACATCATGCTTTACAACAAATCGACAGAAAAAGCAGTTCAATATACGAGAATGTTATGTCGCAATTACTGCATTTGTAAATTTAGCACCAAGACATCACAATGTATTGAAACAGCTGTGGATCTGAGTGGGAGGCAAACTGCATTGGATAATACAGAACATTGGATAAGCGAAGGTTGGATAAGCAAGACTCTACTATACAATGCTAAATACATATGAACAAGGGTAAAAATGCTGCAAACATATACAAGGCAAGTTTCAACCTGGGTCTAAAACAGGAAATTGCCTTATCTTGGCTACCTCAGAGAGAAACTTGGCAACAGTCAAGGTCACATGGGGAAAATTGTCACCTAGTAAAAACTTTGCTCAGTATTGGGTTAATAATAGATAGCTGAGTCTGCTTGTCAAAACTGCAGGACAATAAGATGTGATACATACATTCAACATCCTGTTATTACATGGAAAAAGTCTTGCATTGTATCGACTCCCACAAATCTGCCTCAAAGCACTTCGAATAGAAACACTTTGGAGAATAGACAGCAATATTAGGTCACAGTCATGTTCTTAAGATAATTTGCTTCATGGAGAGGCCCAGCATAATGTATGCTAGGGCACTTGGGGAACAAGAAACATGGGAGCGAGGACGCAGCTCACAGAAGGCAATGTCCCACAATCTTTTTAAAATAGCTTTAAGCGCCATGATATAACTAAGATGCAATAAGAGAGATGAAGAAAGGCCAATAGAAAAGGCTTTTTTAAGAGTTAAGCTTGAACCAGTTGCTAGTGTAATCATCATGCGCTATGTCAGTGGTTCTCAACCTTCCTAATGCCGCGACCCCTCAATCCAGTTCTTCATGTTGTGGTGACCCCCAACAATAAAATTGTTTTTGTTGCTACTTCATAACTGTAATTTTACTACTGTTCCGAACGGTAATGTAAATATACGATATGCTGGATGTATTTTCATTCACTAGACTAAATTTGGCACAAATACCCAATATGCCCAAATTTGAATGCTGTTAGAGTTGGTGCTGGGGGGTTGATTTTGTCATTTGGGAGTCGCAGTTGCTGGGATTTATAGTTCACCTACAATTAAAGAGCATTCTGAACTCCACCAATGGTGGAATTGAACCAAACTTGGCACATAGAACTCCTATGACCAACAGAAAATACTGGAAGGATTTGGTGAGCACTGACCTTGAGTTTTGGAGTTGTAGTTCACCTACATCCAAAGAGCACTGTGGAGTCAATGATAGATCTAGAAGACCAAACTTGGCATGACTACTCAATATGCCCAAATGTGAATAGTAGTGGAGTTGGTTTTTGGGTTTTTTTTGAGGGGGAATAGATCTTGACATTTGGAAGTTGTAGTTGCTGAGATTTATAGTTCTCCTACACTCAAAGAGCTTCTTGAACCCCACCAATGATAGAATGGCCAAACTTCCCACACAGAACCCCCCATGATTAACAGAAAATACTGTGTTTTTTCATGGTCTTTGGCGACCCCTCTGACACCCCCTCGTGACCCCCCCAGGGGTCCCGACCCCCAGGTTGAGAAACACTGTGCTACGTAGATGGTGAATCAGACCTGAGTCCAGTCTGAAAACACTGACCATGAGCAAATATTTAGGGGTCCACAACCAAGCTCTTGTTGACGGGGGAATTTCCCCGGATTCTAACAGCAAGATGCAGGATGGAACACATCTGGGGAACTGGAAGAGGGCTCTCAAGAGCTGTGATTGGTGCTGTTCTATCTTAGGTGTTAAGCCACCAATCCAGATGTTTATGGGAATGGTTCAGAGAAAAGGACATTGCAATTTTGACATCTATTAATGAAAATGTTTAGAGACTAACTTCAATTTACAGAAGATGGCAGCAAATAGATAAAATGTTTTGATTGTGTTAGGAGAACAGAACAGCTAGATTTCTTCAGCAACCTAATGTACTTGGAGAACAGGTTCATACCAAGCTATTCCAAAATGATACATTGTGTGTATTCCTCTTAATGGCAGTTCACAATGATATGTTCTGCTGGAGACCATAGCAATAATTAGAACAGCCCCATGGCTCATTATGTTCTCGTGCCCAAAAGTGCAACCATGTTCTCATCAGTATTGACATTTTGGGTGTCAAATTGAACAGTTTGGTGACTCTTAATTGCCTACACTAGACTTTGGAATGTCCACTGTAAGAAAAATAAACATCTGAATCCCCCCAGTAACAACTAAATGTAGTGCTACTTATTGACTAAGTAATATAATGGTATTATCTACACAGCTGTTGTCAATATCAGTTGGATGTAACAGCCAATTAAAGCTTTCAGTTTAACAGCAGAACAGCTGGCCACATGCAGTGACTCTGGCCTTTTCTATTCTCTATGCAGCTCTCTTAGGACCTTTTATATCCAGGAGGCAGAATACTGAGTCCTGGCAATAAAACAGGAAGGGGGGGGGGGGAGAGAATACATGGCCAAAGCATTCCGTTTTGCTGTTAATTCCTTACAGGGATAGTAAATTCAAAAAGTTGGGAATACTTAAGTGGAAGAGCAAAACAATCTCTTTTTGCAATGCACAGAAGTGGACTAATTGCTTTTATAGAGTGAGTTTGCAAGGCTTTTAATCCCATTCCATATGAGACAAACGGAAATGTGAAAGGTGTTAATCTGATGAACCAGCATGGAAAGGCAGAGACTATGCATCCAAACTGCAGTTTGTCACCACTTTACTGCTATGGTTCAATGTTACAAAATCTTGGAAGCTGTAGCTTTCCCTGCCAAAGAGTGCTGGTGCCTCACCAAATTTGATACCAAGTCTGCTCAGAAGCTCCTGTTAGTCCAATGGATGCCGGCCAGGTTGCGCACCAGAGCAGGGGTATAGGGAGCACACAACCCCCTTGTTATGCCAGCTCTACTGGCTGTCTGCTACTAAGCACAATTCAAGGTGCTTGCTTTAGCCTATAAAGCCCTAAATGGTTCCAGCTCAGTTTACCTGTCCAAACAGATCTCCTTCTATGAACCAACCAAGGATGTTAAGATCATCCGGGGTGGTCCTGCTTTCGGTCCCACCTTCGCAAGCGCTACTGATGGGGATGAGAGACAGGGCCTTCTCTGTAGTGACCCCTCAACTATGGAATGACCTCCCCAATAAAATTAGATCTGCCCTCTCCCTCCTGGCCTTTTGTAAAAAAAAAACCCCTCAAAACCTGGCTGTGGGATAAAGCATTTCAGGCATAGATGTAGCAACTAGGAAGACATTGTTTTTAAGTGACCGGCAATGGACTGACCTGGACCATAATTCTGAATTGGTAGATTGTTTTTAAATTGAATGATCATAATTGTTTAATTGCTGTTTTAATTGTAATATTTTAATTGTGTATTTGTTGGCATCTAATGGTTGCCTATTGTAAGCCTCCCTGAGTCCCACTCTGGGGGTAAGAAGGACGGGGTATAAATGCCCCAAATCTATATAAATAAAAATGTAATGTTTGTTTGTGGGATTAACATAACTCAAAAACCACTGGATGGGTTCACACCAAATTTGGACACAATACACCTATCAGGCTAACAAGTGACCATCACTCATAAAAACACAGAAAAACACAGCAGAAGAGACTTTTAAAAAACCACATACACACACAAAACACATATACTCAGACTGGGCCACAGCAATGCGTGGCAGGGGACGGCTAGTAAATAAATAATAATAATAAATAAAACCACAACACTAAGCCATGGCAGTTAAAGTGGTGTCAAACTGCATTCATTCTACAATGTAGATGCACTCTAATTGAACAGAAATGTATGTTTTATGCAAGCATTGCATGTGTAGCCACATGAACTTAGAATGGCCCATCCAGAGATGTTTCATGCTTGTACTGACATTATTTCTAAACTGTTACATCTATCTTTCAATGACTTCAATACAGACAAGAAATATGAGCTCATTAAAACAAATAAATATGATTTCCTAAAACGGATAAAAAACCTCCCAATCATCAATTTCAATTGAAACATATTTTAAATAAAAAAGAAATCAAGATTCTAGACAACCAGATATTAATATAGAGACTATCTGATGACTCTAATCTTCGTCTACCTTTAATAGTATTTGGGACACTGAGAACTTTTGGTGAAACTGAGGCAAAGTGGCCATCAAGCAGTGAAAAAATTGATTCCTTGAAAGATAGAGTGCATATAAAAAGGAAGGGTAAACAAGAAATTGTGGTCAGCAAATGTGATTCAATGAGATTTATTAAGTGCAATAATTTCACTCACTTTCTCTTTCAAATAGTCAGCCGCCAAATTGTTAAAGGCATTGAGCACTGCAATTTAATGACCTGCACAATAAAGGTTGTATTAAATATTTACAATTCTACTAATAATGGCAGAAAAGTAAACAGGGCTTGATGTCAGTTCATCAAATATCTGAAATGGGGAAAAAAAACCTGAAAGAGATAACTACATTTATTTTAGCTATACAGATGCATATTTCTAAAACATTCCTGTGTGAGTGGAACAATCTTTTATATCACTACTAGCTTTTGCTCCTATTTTTATCAATTTTTTACTAATTCATGCATGCTTTTTATACGAAATAAATAAATAAAATCTTTTAAATGGACTTAATGTGGTGGTTGGAGCACTGGACTATGACTCTGGAGAACAGGGCTTGAATCTCTGCTCAGCCATTGGTACCGAGTGACTTAGGACAAGTTACACTCTCTCAACCATGAAAGAAAACAAAGGCAACCCTCAGTGAACAAATTGTGCCAAATAAAACTAATGATAGGTTTGTCATAACTCATAAGAAATGATTTGAATGTAAACAACAGCCTTTAAAGTATTGCAATTTGCTGAAAAACCAATGGTCAGATTTCTTCAGTACATTTTCTCATAAATGTACTGAAACTTGGAGGCTTGAGATCAAATTTATGCCGAAGAAATATGTTGATTCACATTTTCCTTCAGATTGAAAAAGCATCTTGCTTTTCATGAATACACATCACTAAGCCTTTAGAAGCATTATTCTGAAAACAGCAAACACATTAACATCAGTTAGACACCCTTGAACATATTGCATGCATCATGATCAGACTGGATCCACTATTAAAAATTGCAAGAAATTTGCCTTTAGTGGAGGACCTGAAGGTTGGGCTTCTGCAATGCATTTTAAATTGGTTTACTCTTGTGCCAAGTTTGGAAAATCCAGCTGGTTCAAAATATGGCAGCCAGAATAGTTACAGGAACATCAAGGAGTAAACATATTACACCAATACTAAAGCCACTCCACTGGCTGGCAATTAGTTTCCGAGCAAAGTACAAAATGTTGGTTTTGTCCTTTAAAGCCCTGGTTTGGATCCAGGTTACCTAAAGGATCGCCTTCTTCTGTACAATCCGCCCCAAGCACTGAGGTCCTCTGAGGGGCATTTGCTCCAACCAGTCAGAACCCGACTGGCAACCACCACTCAGAGGACCTTTCAATCACTGCCCCAAGACTGTGGAACAACCTGCCGGTAGGACTCTGACGGCTAAATGAGCTGCCGTAATTTAAAAACCATGTAAAGACCTATCTCTTCTGGCAGGCCTACCCAGTCTTTAAGCATGAATTTTAAATGTGTGTCCTTTGTTTAGTCTCTGCTTTGCATATTTTAATATGTATTTAATAGAGATACATTTTGGTGTGTAGCTTTTATAGTGGTATGTTTTAAAATGTGTATTTGTCGTGTTTTTGCAGGGTTTCGTGTGTTTTAATTGTTCTGTAACCCGCCTTGAGCCATGAGGAGAGGCGAGTAAGAAATAAAATCATCATCATCATCATCACCAACCTGTTTCAGCATGTAAAATGAACTCAGCTCCTGCTATTAAAGGAAAGATAAATTTTGATTAAATTTCATCACATCATGATACAATTTCTAAACGTTTTATTTAGTGACCTTCCCCCTAAACTAAAGTGCACAAGAAACTATTTCATATTAAGGATAATGTTCCAAACCTTACTTGGGACCTGTCAAAAATAATTCCTCCAAAGTTAATGTTTCTTGAGAGGAAAACCTTTATTAGTCCCATCAGGAGCCTTCTCCCAATGCAAATAGACAAGAGCCCCCCTACATAAATGCCAAAGGGGAGGATGCAGTCCTATCCTAGCAGCTGTTGCTATTGTTATATGCCTTCAAATCCAGTCTGACTTGCATGGTTTTCTTAGCATGAATTATCCACAGGGGATTTGCTTCCTTGTAAGGCTGAGAGTGACTTGCCAAAGGTCACCCAGTGGGTTTTCACGGCTGGAGATTTGAATGCTGGTGTCCTAGAGCCATAGTCCAACTCTTAAACCTCTACACATTTGATGTCACAGCACTTTAAGAAAAGAACATGGAATAAAAATACACACTTAAAGTCACATTTTAGTCATACAGCAACATTTGATAATTCACCAAGTGATGTGGGGACATCTCCTATGAATTTTATTTTAGTTTTAATTCACAATGTCGATAAGCTTTGCATTATTCCATCTTTCTTTCCCTGCATTAAGTGTTTAGGTATCTATCAATGTCTTAGCAGTATACATTCCACTCTGTGGTGTGTATGTGCATGAATGTATGTCTATCTCTATATCTCTACATATATGTGTGTGTGCACATACACACATATATATTACATTGTACATTTTTAGCAGAGATGCCTTTTTATTATTCTTTTACCTGTAACAATGATGGCACAACAAGATAGTAACATCCACTATTAGCAGCTGTTTCAGTGTTATGTGCCTTTTATTTATTTATTTGCAATATTTATATTCTGCCCTTCTTACCCCAAAGGGGTCTCAGGGAAGATCACATAGCATACATAAGCAGTAAACATTCAATGCTATTTTATACACAACTAGACAGACAATTATACATAGATAAGAGGCCAATATCCAGTGAAGTTGATGGCGAAGAATCATCATTTCAATGCTGGTGGTCTTTTCTTCTTCCAGAACACTGACATTTGTCTGCCTGTCTTCCCAAGAGATTTGCTGGATTTTTCTTAGGCAATGCTGATGGAATCTTTCAAAAAGATTCAACTTCAGAAAGGCAGATTGCTCTAAATTCTCATATATGTTAGTTTTTTTTTTTTGCGTCAGGAACAACTTGAGAAACTGCAAGTCACTTCTGGCATGACAGAATTGGCTGTCTGCAAGAACGTTGTCCAGGGGACACCCAGATGTTTTACTATCCTGTGGGAGGCTTCTCTCATGTCCCTGCATGAGAAGCTAGAGCTGACAAAAGAAACTCACCCTGCTCCCCAGATTCGTACCACCAACCTTTCGGTCAGCAGTCCTGATGGCTCAAGGGTTTCAACCATTGCACCACTGGGGGCTCTTTATATGTTAGGTGACAAGAATTAGAACTTTTCAATGGGAAAAAAGAATTTAACTGGAAATTTCCCTGGTATATATTAAAAGAAAAGAAAGATATAGAAGCTAGCAAAAAAACCCTCCGGGAATTTTTAGAAATCAATTGCCATGACAACAACAAAAATAATATTATTTGGGATGCCTCTAAGGCATATATGAGAGGGTATTATTTAAAATTACAAGCAATTAAGAAAAAGACTACACAAAAAAATACCTAGAACTCCACCAAAAGATTGAAGAGGGTGAAAAAAAATTTAAAAAAGAACCCAAAAACAAAAAAAAATCAAACAAGAATTAGATTTATTGAACAAACAATTGGAGATATATGAAATGGGGAAAATTGAAAAGAATATCAAATTTACCAAGCAAAAATACTTTGAAAAGGCAAATAAACCTGGCAAGTTGTTAGCGTGGCAACTGAAAGAAAAAAGGAAGAAAAGCAACATTACAAAATTGAACTGGAAGCAAAAGATAATTACAAGTGAGGAGGAAATTAGGCTTGCATTTGAAGAGTTTTATAGGGAGCTATATAAAGAAGGACCACCCGATATTTCGGGAATACAGGAATACATCAGCAAACAAAAACTCGAGAAAATTTCAGAAGAAGATAGGGAGGCCTTGAATAGAACAATATCCAAAAAAGAGATAGAAATAGCAATAAAGAAAGCCAAAGTCGGGAAATCTCCAGGACCTGACGGGTTCACGGCGGAGTATTACAGGATACATAGGGAGGAACTAGTTGAGTTTTTATTTAAAATGTTTAATGATATCCTAAATAAGAAAATAATACCTAGCTCTTGGCAGGAATCAAATATAACCGTTATTGAAAAACCTGGTAAAGACCCCCTTAACCCGGCTAATTATAGACCTATCGCTCTGCTTAATGTAGACTATAAGATCTTTACGTCTATTATAACTGACAGGTTAAAAACATTCATGAATAAATGGGTAAAGAAAGATCAGAACGGTTTCCTGCCTGGCCGCCAATTGAACTCAAATATTAGAATTGTCTTAGATTCCATCGAATATTATGAAAAAAATATTAATAAGGGAGTAGCTTTAGTTTTTGTCGATGCCGAAAAGGCGTTCGACAGGGTCAGATGGAACTTTCTAAAAGCATTAATAAGAGAAATGGACTTTGGGCACCAATTTGAAAACACCATTGGAGCAATTTATTCAGAACAAACAGCCAGAATTATAGTTAATTCAAAAAAGACACAGAAAATAGAGATAAACAAGGGGGTGAGACAGGGTTGCCCCCTGTCCCCTCTCCTATTTATCTTAACAATTGAAGTTCTGTTAAACAATATTCGCTCTGATGACAATATAAAAGGGCTCCAAATTAAAAAAGATAAAATAAAGATCCAAGCCTTCGCTGATGATTTGATGTAAATCTTAGAAGATCCATTAAATTCGGTAGAACCATGGCTGGCAAAAGTAGAACAATTCGGTTCATATGCTGGTTTTAAGATAAATAAAGACAAGACCCAGATATTGGTTAAAAACCTGAGTGAAAAAGAAAAGCAAGAACTTGAAAAACTTTCTGGATTCCAAATAACAAAGTAAAATATTTAGGTATACATTTGACAGCCAAAAATTCTCAACTTTATAAAAATAATTATGATCCAAAATGGAAAGAAATTAACAACCTCTTATCAAAATGGAATAAAATCAAACTATCTCTTCTGGGACGAATTGCATGTATAAAAATGATGATCCTCCCCAAATTAAATTTTCTCTTTCCAACCTACCTATAATCCAAAAATCTGACATATTTAAGATTTGGAATAGGGAGATATCAAAATTTATTTGGGGGGGAAAGAAGCCCCGAGTAAAGATGAAAATTATCCAGAACCTAAAAGAGAAAGGGGGACTTGGCGTCCCGAATCTAAAACTATATTATGATTCTAATACCCTTGCATGGATCAAAGAGTGGTGCCTTCTAAGAGACAATAGACTCCTTAACCTAGAAGGATGTGATCTTAAATTCGGAATGCACGCCTATGTAATGACGCTCCAATTTCGGTAAGGATCACGCGTAGATAGAAGCACGGTCCAACACGATTTTATTGCAGGTACAACACTTGTAAAGCTAAAGCACCGGCCCGCCACCCAAACACACCTTTTATACCTAAACCCCCCTCCCCTTGCCCATGCAATGTCCAGGCAGGGTTGCACCATATCCGGGTGATTCAGCAAATCCCATAGTCCAAAGGGATGTGACCTCATTAGTCCCTGAGTCAGCATATTAAGATCATTGTCCAATGTCCAAGTCCATAAGAAGTTACCTCACTTCCCTGGAGGCACCTGGAAGTTACATCACTCCCAGACTGACTCAGCATGTCCTTCAGTAACTAGGGCAAAGGTCCCAGAGAACTGGGACAAAGGTCAGCCACCTCATGGCAGGCTGGAAACCTGAACTTCTTCCAAGCTCAGATTTCCCAGATCTGACATAACGTCCTTCTCCACCACGTCCTCCCCTGTAGAGACAAAACATCATTCAGTCCTTGGGCGGAAGGGGTCCCACATATCTTTTAATAGGCTGCAGTGGAATGTGGGGTGTACCTTGCCTAAACTCTTCGGTAACAAGAGGGTATAAGAAACCTTATTGGCTGCCTTTTCCACTCTAAAAGGTCCAATATACCTTGGGCTTAGCTTTTTCGATGGACTTCCCAACTTCAAATTCCGCGTGGATAACCACACCAGATCACCTTCTGCAAACTCCTCCCCCTCCTGTCTCCGCCGATCCCCAAACAGCTTGTACGCTCGCTGCGCCTTTCCCAGAGCTTCGGTTACTTCCCTCCAATCGTCCTGTGCTCGCATCCTCCACTCACTTTTCTCCTCCCCGCCAAACTCCAATAGCTGAGGCAAAGGAGCCACATCCTGGCCATAAATTATCTCGAAAGGGGACTTCCCCGTGGAAGAATGTACAGAGCTATTATAGGCCATTTCTGCATAAGGCAATAGGTCTGACCAGTTATTCTGTTCCTTATTGCTAAATATCCGCAAATACCCCCCTAATGACTTTTGCGTTCGTTCCACGCCGCCATTGCAACAAGGATGATAAGCAGTCGTAAGTTTTCTCTGAGCTCCCAATACCTCTAAAAACTTCTCCCAAAACCGGGCAGTAAACTGCACCCCTCGATCGCTGAGAACCTATTCTGGGCAACCATGCAACCGGTACACATGCTGCACATATAACTCAGCTAATCTCTCTGCCGATGGCAACCCTTTCAAAGGAACAAAATGGGCCTGTTTTGAGAATAAGTCCAGCACCGTCCAAATATACCTGTAACCCCGGCTGGATGGCAACTCCCCCACGAAATCTGTACTAACATGCGTCCACGGCCGCACGGGGGAGGCCACCACCTGAATCAATCCTCGGGGTCTAGCAGCAGGTTCCTTATTCCTGGCACAATCCTCACAATGCTCCACATATTCCTTCACCTCTGCTCTCATGCCTGGCCACCAGTATCGTTTCTTTATAGCCAAAAGCGTCGTCACTCCCCAATGGCCAGCAGACTTATGATCGTGGTTAAGCTGCAAAACTTTTCTCCGCACACCTCGAGGAACATACACCTTACTTCCCATAACCCATAACCTATTCAATGTCTTACATTCATCCTTATGATCTTGCAACCACACATCACCTTCGTAACCCTTCTGTAACTCCAAACACCACTCATCCACCACTTCCTTCCCCTCTTTCACCTCTCTCTTCACCTGAGATCTTGTCTGCACTGCTAATCCCCAATGCTCTCTTGTAAACACCTCCTCCGCCTTTTCCAAACAATTCTCTCCCACACCTGGATACCGCGACAATGCATCTGCCACCACATTCTCACTTCCCTTTATATGCTGTAATGAGAAGTTAAACCGGGCAAAGTATTGAGCCCATCTCACCAACTTGGGAGATAGCTTCTGAGGATTCCTCAAATACTGGAGGTTCTGGTGATCCGTCAACACCACGAAAGGAAAAGCTGCCCCTTCCAGAAACTGCCGCCACGTTTGCAAAGAACACTTCACAGCAAAAGCCTCTTTCTCCCAAACGGGCCACTTTCTTTCTAGCTCCCCAAACTTCTTTGAGAAATAGGCACACGGTCTCAAACTACCTTGTTCATCCTTCTGCATCAACGCCCCTCCATATGCCCAGGCGGAAGCATCGCATTGTACCACAAATGGCTTACTCACATCTGGATGCACTAATAAAGGACTCTGGGTAAAAGCTCTCTTTAACCTATCAAACGATTCTTGACACTCCTTAGACCAACTTAATCTCGCCCCAGGGGACTTGGTCTTCCTTGATTCCCCCTTCCCCTTAGTCTTTAACAACTCCGTGAGTGGGAGAGTTATGGCTGAGAACCCAGATATAAAGGTACGATAAAAATTCGCCAGCCCTAAGAACGCCTGTAACTGCCTCCGGGTTTGTGGAGCCTCCCAGCTCAACACATCCTCTACTTTAGCCGGATCCATAGCCACTCCATTCTCACTAATCCGATACCCCAAAAAATCAATCTGATTCTTCCCAAACTCACACTTACTTAGCTTCACATACAAACTAGCTTGTCTCAACCTCTCTAACACCTCTCGAACTAACCGAACATGCTCTTCTCTCGTATGCGTCACAATCACTATATCATCCAAATACACAAAAACTCCCTATATAAAAGGGTGCAGCACCTCATTTATAAGCTGCATGAAAATACCGGGAGCTCGGCCAAACCGAATGGCACCACGGTCCATTCGTACAACCCGAGAGGGCAAGAGAAAGCCGTCTTCCATTGGTCACTTTTTTTCACTCGCACCATATGGAACGCATCTATCAAGTCCAATTTGGTGAAAAATCTACCGCCCCCTAGCTGGCCTAATAAATCTTTAATCAAGGGCAAAGGATAACAATTCGTAGTGCTAATGGCGTTCAACCCCCTATAATCAATGCATAATCGCAATTTCCCATCCTTCTTCTCCTGAAACAGAACTGGTGCAGCTATGGGAGATTCCGACCTTTGAATAAACCCCTTCTCTAAATATCCATCAATCTGCTCTCTTAGAGCCACTTTCTCCTGCACTGTCATGGCATATATTTTCGGTTTAGGCAAAATAGCCCCCTCCTTTACCTCTATACTGCATTGTACATTACGGAAAGGGGGAAGACTTTGGGCCAGTTTAGGGTTAAACACATCTGCATAATCCCAATACTCTACTGGCACCCCCTGCACCTCGTCCTGAACCCCTTTCTCCACATTAGGCTCACATTGCACCTTCCCAGACTTCCAATCAATTTTGGGATTAACCTGTTCTAACCAAGGCAGCCCCAATACCACCTCATGTCCTGTAATGGGGCCACTACAAAATCAATACCCCCTTCCCAAGGTCCCACCCAACCTTTTAAATCTTTAGTGCCCAAAGAAAACGGCCCACCCTTAATAGATGACCCGTCTAACTGAGTAAAATTAACAGAGGTATCCAAAGTTTTCATGGCCCCCCCTAAATCATCTACTAACTTAGGGGACATTATATTCTCCGAACACCCACAGTCAACCAATGCCTTCTTCTCAATGATTTCTTTCCCTTTAAATAAACCCAGGGTGCATTGTACACTTGGGGGACTCACCCCAACACTTTTCACATCAGTATTGTCCACAAAAGCTGCTCTAGCAGATGCTACTTTAGATGGATCCGCACAGACAGGATCCTGCACCGGCTTCTGCCGGCATTGGGCCGCAAAATGGCCCGGCCGGGAACAGATGAAACAGCGGCCCCGTCCCATCATTGGTTTCTTCATAACGCTGGCCCTGCTATCATCGCCACCACGGGCGAAACTCTCCACCCCGAATCGGCCTTCAGCAAAACCGCGTCCCGACACTCCTGACCTCGTCGGCTGGAACCGCCCGTCGTTGCACTTGAGCTAAGATCCCTCCACGCTGCCGGCCAACTGGATCCACCCATCGACATCACCGGGATCTCCGCGATGCAGACACCACTCCAAAATCTCCTTCCTCAGGCCATCTTTAAATAGTTCAAGCAACGTTGCCTGGGACCATTCTGCAACTTTTCCGGCCAATCCCATAAATTCCTCCGCATATTCAGTGACCGAACGGGATCCCTGGGATAAACTTCGCAACGCCTCCTTCGCTTTTACCCTCTCCAGAGGATCACGGAAACGGTTTCTAATAGCTTGCAGGAAGGCCCGGACCGATGTTAAGCATGGATCCCTCCGGTCATGGCACTGCACATACCATTCCGCAGCCCTTCCTTTAAACACTCCTCCAATGGCTCGGACTCTGCTACCATCGCTGGGGTAAAGATGACCATAGTCCTCCATATGGTCTCTAACTGTGGCAATAAAGAAGGCCACCTTGCAAGCTTCTCCTTCGAATTCCACCCTCAGAGGTTCCTTTTTCAATCGTCCTCCAAAATCTTGAGATTGCATTCTCCTCCCCTGAGGGGCCTCCATCTTTGAAACTCCTCTTCCCATCCCTGCCGACAGGGGCCTGCTCACCGGACTGGATTCACTTCCTCTGATGCCAGATGACCACCGTCCGCCCACACTCCCATGGGAGATCTAGGACGCTCAGCTGCTGACGGTTCACCATCCATCCATGAATAATAAGTGAAGTCTCCTCCTCCCGGGGCACTCCACGCCGATTCCCTGGGCTCTCTCCTGGGCATAGCCTGGGACATCCTTCTCATGGTATGCTCCATCGCATCCATCTTACACCTCATCACCGCCAACTCCGACAGCGGTTCAGGTTCTGTGGTCTCACTACCACACTCCGCCAGGTCCACCTGAGCCAAGGCACTCTTCCTCTCAGCTTCTCTGGTCCTGCCCTCCACTGGATCCACCTGAGCTGGCCCTTCTTTTCAGCACAGCCTCTCCGGCTCCTCCGGCCATCCGAACACCCACCTGAATCGGGCCTCGCTGCCTCAAGTCTCTCCCAGCGCTCACCTGAGCGTCCCACAATCTCTCCGCTTCTTGGAGTTCGTCCCTCTGGGCTGAAGCACCACACGCCGTCACTTCCCTGGACTCGTCCGGGAACCCCACTTGGTCAATGGTCGTCAATTCCCAATCCATGGTTCTCCGGACTTCTTCAGGAGCAATATTCCACATATCGATATACTCCTCTTCCTTCCAAGCCAACCTCTCCATTGCTGGGAAAGTTGAATGGGGCTTTTAGCTTTTGTAATGACGCTCCAATTTCGGTAAGGATCACGCGTAGATAGAAGCACGGTCCAACACGATTTTATTGCAGGTACAACACTTGTAAAGCTAAAGCACCGGCCGCCACCCAAACACACCTTATATACCCAAACCCCCTCCCCTTGCCCATGCAATGTCCAGGCAGGGTTGCACCATATCCGGGTGATTCAGCAAATCCCATAGTCCAAAGGGATGTGACCTCATTAGTCCCTGAGTCAGCATATTAAGATCATTGTCCAATGTCCAAGTCCATAAGAAGTTACCTCACTTCCCTGGAGGCACCTGGAAGTTACATCACTCCCAGACTGACTCAGCATGTCCTTCAGTAACTAGGGCAAAGGTCCCAGAGAACTGGGACAAAGGTCAGCCACCTCATGGCAGGCTGGAAACCTGAACTTCTTCCAAGCTCAGATTTCCCAGATCTGACACGCCTACTTATTCTATAATAAAATAAAAATGGACGCAAATTTCAAAAATCATTTTATCCGAAGCTCCCTCATCAAAAACTGGTTTACATATCAAAAAAAATTTTTCACAAACTCCCTCTATGGCTATCACCTATTGAAGCCCTTAGAATAAGACAATTAGACGACAATGCGTGGATCACATACAAGGACCTCCTCAAATGGAATGGTCGAGAATATGATTTAAAGACAAAACAACAATTAGACTCTGAAAACTTTAAAATAAATTGGTTCCCCTACACACAAGTAAACAGCATTCACAAAAAAGATCAAAAATAGGCTTTGAACAGGTCCAAAATGAATTAAGTGTTATACTAACAGAATGGAAGCCAAAAATAGTCAGCAAAATATATAAAATACTTGTGGCCCAGGACAACTCTAAAAAGCTCCTAGAAGCCTATAATGTAAAGTGGTCTAGGAATATGGGATTCAAGATTAACCCTGAAACTTGGAATAAGATATGGAGGAAAAATGCCAACAGTTATAGAGAACACTGGGTCAAGATAGTGTACAGGTGGCATATGTCCCCAATGAAGCTCGCGAAAATATATAGAAATGCAAAACCAAATTGTTGGTTTTGCAAGGAAAAAGATGGTACATTCTTTCATATTTGGTGGCTCTGCAAAAAAAGCCAGGAGGTACTGGACAATTATACATAGGGAGATTGAAAAGATCCTTAAGAAAAAAAATACCAAAGAGTCCAGAAGCCTTCCTCTTGGGAATTTCAGACTCAAACCTGAACACAATGGAAGAGAGAAATTTTATTTTACTTATCACGGCTGCCAAAATGACCTTGGCAAAATATTGGAAATCGACAAGGAGCCCATCCAAAGAGGAATGGCTTCTAAAAATTGTAGACACACTCCAAATGGAATACCTTACGTGGAGACTTAAAGAAAATACAAATAAGGAAAATATATTAGTTACTTTTGAACCAATTAGGAATTATTTCAAAAAGGAATGTAATTTTGATTTAGAAATATAATGACCTGCAAAGGGTTAATATTGTTGAGCACAAACAAACTAGAAAGCAAAATATTATTTGTTCCTTTGTCTCTCTTCTTCTTTTTATTCAAGGAAAAGAACATTTCTTTACGCCGGATCTCTCTCCATTCTATGACTTGTACAAAAGCAGGACGACAAACTCAAAGATCTGTACATGTTTAATTGATGTTTTTTTTAAAAAAAAAAAATACAAGGCTTTGTAGATGTTTTTTTTTGCATAAAATTTTAATATTTTAAAATGTATTTTTAGATTTGGATAGATTTGTTTTGTTTTAATGCTAGATATTTTTTCTGCGTGCCAGGAGTGACTTGATAACCTGCCAACTCACTTCTGGTGTGAGAGAATTGGCCATCTGCAAGAACGTTGCCCAGGGAATGCCTGGATGTTTTGAAGTTTTACCAATCTTGTGGGAGGTTTCTCTCATGTCCCCGCATAGGTAGCCGGAGCTGACAGAGGGAGTTCATCCACGCTCTCCCTGAATTTGAACCTCTGACCTGTTGATCTTCAGTCCTGCCGGCACAAGGGTGTGACCCAATGCATTACTGAGGGCTCCTTAATGTTAGACGTGAAGTAATTGATTGGTTATGTTATTAAATTTTTGATTATGTGCTCTCATTTTGTGTTACATGTGGATTTATTTCTGGGATTTGGCTGGGTTGTTTATTTGTTTTTGTTGGTGTATTAGGGCATTGAATGTTTGCCATTCTTTTGTTGGAAACTGCCCTGAATCCCCCTAGGGAGATAGGCGCCGGATATAAATAAAGTTTATTATTATTACTAATACTTCTTCATATATTTAATTTATATCAACATATGGTTCATTCAAAGGTAGACAATTTGGGCAGTTATCAGATAAAAAGCAGCCAGATACATACCCCCTTGCCCAGCATTTCAGATAAAAACTAGGACTATTGCGGTCTTGTAACATCTCAGTGTGGTCAAGAAGGCAATGGTTATTAATGGCAAAGAACACACAAGCTAGAAAAGGCTGTAGCAGTTTGCTTTTGCCTGAGCCTTCAAACGGCTGACTTTGGCCTATAAAGCCCTGAATGGTCTCGGCCATTACTTGTCCAAACACATCTCCCTCTATGAACCACCACGGAGGTTAAGATCTTCTGGGGAGGCCCTGCTCTTGGTCCCCACAACCTTCACTGACAGGACAGACAGGACCTTCTCAGTGGTGGCTCCTTGGATGTGGAACTCCTTTCCCTAGTGGGATTTGATCGGCCCCTTCTCTCCTGTCATTTTTCTCTCTCTCTCCTCTGGCATTTTACTTCGCAAACAAAGATTCTTAGGAAGGACTCATCCTGCGCTTTCTACAAGCGTGTTGATGATGGAGGTTGGATGTGTCCTTTGAGCCTGTGCAATGGATTTTTCTGATGGAGCTCAGCGTGCACAGAACTGGCCTAACCCTTTAAACCAAAGGTTCGTCTGCCGGGGCCTAGCAAGCTTGGACGGTGGCAGCGAGGTCCTCGGGTGGTGGTAAAGGAGAAATTGATGCTTTAAGAGAAGTAATGTCAGGAGAAAGTGCTGCTCAGCAAAGGCTTAGAGTAGTGGAGTCAGCTTGCCAGCTACAGTAACGAGAATAATCCACTCTGATTGGTACACAAGCACAGGCTGTGATTAGCCCAGGGAACATCATGTGCTTCTTAGATAAAACGGCCCTGATTGGCCTAATAGTTACCATGCTGCATTTGTTTACAAAGTTAACACTTGGCTAGAAGACGCGCATGGCAAATGAAAGCTTCCACTTGGCAGGTTTCCCGGTAGTAATGTAACAATTCAGGTACATTCTGCACTTAGAGCAGATAACATAGAAAGGAGATGGGAATTAACACTGCGCAATGTCTTTTTAGCAAATAGGAGTGTGATGCTAAAGATGCTTTGTTTAATTGGGTAGTGCAATGTGGTTTCATGAATGCCAGCCAATGCCAATGCATGAAGAAGGGTGGGACTGGAAATTGCCACCATTGCTTGTATAAAACCTGTGTGCTGGAAATGATCGGGGTCTCTGTCCTCCAGCAGCTCGTTCTGCATGGGGCAGACCCATCAGCTGATGTCATGCAAATAAAGGCTGGTTTCATTGAACAGCAGTAAAATTGTCGCATCATCCATCCAAGCGCTCGCTAAGTAACAGCAGCCAGGCACAAAGGTATTTGCCTTGGGAGTTCTGGGACTCCAGATACCCGCTACAGTAGGTTTGGTTCGAGTTTCCTTCTCTAGATGGTTGACCTTACAGGGTTAGACGAGCACCATCTGGCCGGGTTTGAAATTAGTTTTCCTTCTCTTAGGATGAAGCAGGATACTTGGAATCCCAAAACTCCCAGGGCACTCAGGCCACCGAACGCGCGGGCGCAAGGAAGAGATGACGCGACAATCTTTACTGTGATCCAGGAAACCAGCTTTATTGTATCACATCAGCTGATGGGTCCGTCCACACTGCGGAAAACGAGGCCGCTTGGCAAACAGAACCCCGAACATTTCTAGCATACAGGTTTTATACCAGCAATGGAGGCAACATTTAATCCCTCCCTTCTTCATGCACATTACTGGCTAGCATTCATGGACCCATTTTATCTTATCCAATTAAACAAAGCATTCTAGCATCTTATTCCTATTTGCTGGTAAACTATGGCGCAGTGTGAATTTCCATCATTGTTCTATGTTATTGCTTTATGAGCGGCGTGTTCCCAAATTGTTACTTTTCTACTGAGCTTTTTCCTTGGTTGCCTGCCAAGTGAAAGCTTCATTTGCCATGCGCGTCTCCTAGCCATTCACTTATCTTGTAAACAAACGCACATGGGGACTACGGGCCAATCAGGGCCGTGTTTTTACCTAAAGGCACATGATGTTCCTTGGCGAATCACAGCCTGTTCCTGTACACCAATCAAAATGCATTATTCTCGTCATTATTTCTGGCAAGCTATTTCTATACTCTGCTGCTTCTATCCTTACGCATCACTCCCCTCTGACATTTCGCCTGCTAAGGTGTCAATTTCTCCTTTAAGGATGGTTGCCAAAAGGCTAGAGAGCCCATCCTGCCCGTTGACGCTCTTTGTCAGACCCTCCAGTTGTGACCTGTCTGGCATGGGAGGCCCGACTGTAGCAGCAAATTAGGAGTCCCAGAACTCCGGGTGGCAAACCTTCTTACCAAAGGCAACGTGGACGCGCGGGTACAGGAACGAGAGAACGGACAATTGACTGTTTCAAAGTGAAGTCAAGTTTATTGTAATTGGACACCAGCTGGTGGGGTTCACCCACAGAACAAGCTGCTAGGGGCAAATCCTGAAGTACATTCTAAGAGCAGTCATTATATATCCCTCATGGCGGCAGAGATCTTGGCCCGCCTTCTTTATGACCCCCCATTGGCCAGTGCCACAGAACACATTTCATTATCCAATTAAACACAATACTTTCATTAGCATCACATCATTATCAGCTTTCATTCGTTTAGCATTATTGCGCAGCAAGAAAATCATTTTCCCATGGAACAGTATCAGTAGCTCTGGTCAGCCTGTACTCAAATAGCAACATTCACTAGCTACCTCTTCCTTGCCAGCAAAGGAGGGGGCAGACCCTTCTGCGCTTGCGTAGTTCTTATCCTACTAGCATTGAGGTAAACAAACCCATGCCTTGTACTGCTCTGGCCAATCAAGGCTTTTGTTATCATTGAAGACACATGATGTACTTTGGCAAATCATTGCATACTCTTGGCGTACCAATCAGGGCACAGCATTTTCGGCTTGCATGCTAGCGTTATTTCTGGCACAGAAAGCCAGCTACTCTATAACTCTTGCTTGTGCATCACTCTCCTCTGACTGTACTCCTGCTCAAAGTACCAACTCTGCTATATTTCACTCTTTTTTTCTTGTAAGTAACTCAGCATGAAGTTACTTACATTACCTTTGTGGACCCCTTACTAGGTAGCCCAATTAACTCTCCAATCACGTTTTGTCACAACTTGCATAGTTTTGATCACATTTGTTGATTCTTTCACTGTAGAAGCACAACATTTCAGAATCAAAGGTAAGCAGCATAGCAGAATCATTACAGAAGAGAATATTATTATTATTAGCATCACAACGGATCTTAACCAGCCAAAATTTGGCAGCCAGCTCGTTAGAAAACTCCAGAAATCACTTGGAGTTTCATATGTCCTCTGCACCTGGCTTGCCACACTCTGAATCTTTTCCACATTGGTCTCAATCTCTCCTGACATGTTGATGTAGTGACAACAGGTTGTGTTTAACCATACGCACAACCCTCCCTGCTTGGAAAGCAGATAGTCAAGTGCAATCTTCTGTTGCATGACCATTCCGGCTAAGGAATCTACCTCTGTTTGCAGTGAGGACATCCCTGCCGCTGAATCATTAGCCAATGATTCTAAGCCATATGATAACACACGTAACTGTCTAATGTTCCATGCAACTCCCAGGCGGGGCGATGCAATGGCAAAAGCCCTTTGAGTTCCAGTGAGAAATGTCTTGTCAGGATCATATCCATACTGCTGAATCGACTCGGTCGACCGCTTCTGGATATGCATGTATAGATTGGTGACTGGGGTCATTTTTGGGTGCACTCTGAGCCCTCCGGGCCTCACCATCCCTAGGGTACATGTACCACT
>JARBWK010000010.1:36769123-36799123 GCA_030556195.1 Anolis apletophallus
CTCCACCGATGGTGCTCGGGCGACTTACATCATTTAAAAATACATCTAATTAAAAACACGGGTTCAAAGAATCACAAAGGGCCCAATCCCCAAGATTAGTCAATCCCCAACGCCTGGCGGAAGAGCCAAGTTTTCAGCTCGGACAGGAATCTGGCTGGGGCCGATATGGCCCTAAGAGCAGGCGGAAGTGTATTCCAGATTACAGGAGCCACCACAGAGAAAGCTCTCCGTCGGGTCTTTGTCAGCCGGGCCTCTCTCACCCCTGGGATAACTATACAGTCACCATTTATTTCACGCGATGGTCTTTCACTGTGTTGGTCTATTAAGCGGTCGCCCAGATAGGCTGGTCCGGTTCTTTGTCGTAACTTTGAAAGTTATCGCCATGAGTTTATAGACCACTCTGAACTCTGTAGTGAGCCAGTGAAGAGCTTTTAGGATTGGCGAGATATGGTTCCTAGCCGAAGCCCGGTGATGAGTCTGGCCGCTGCATTCTGGACAAGTCTCAGCCTCAGTCGTGGACAGCGGTAGACCCGCATACAGGGCATTGCAGTAGTCAAGACGGGAGACTACGGTGGCATGTATCACGGTCTTCAGTGCCTCTGATGGTAGGTAGGGGGCTTGGAATNTTTGGCCAATGATACTCTGGAAGGGATGTCCTCGTTACAGGTAGAGGTAGATTCCCTGGCAAGAATTGCGATGCAACAGAGATTAGCTTTGGACTATCTGCTGTCTAAGCAAGGCGGGTTCTGTGTGTGGTTGAACACAACCTGTTGTCATTTCATAAATAAGTCTGGTGACATTGAACTTGACCTGGTCAAGATTTAGGATGTTGCTAGAGAGGTGCAGAAGACTTATGAAGCCCCAGGTGATTTCTGGAGCTATTTGATGAGCTGGCTTCCGAATTTTCAATGGCTACGCTCACTTGTGATGATAATCATAGTGGTTTTCTGTTCTGTAATGATTGTCCTGTGCTGCCTACCGTTAATGCTGAAATGTTGTGCTTTTGCAATGCAGAAATCCGCAGGTGCAGTGAAAAGTGTGCATGCAGTCAGAACTGTGCAAACCGTGGTCAAGAGAGATTGGAGAGTGAATTGGTCCTCTTGAGGGGTTCCAGACGTGTGTGTAGGTAACTTCATGTGATGAGTTACCCACAAAAAGAAAAATTCTGGAATAAAGCGGTTTTGGTACTTTTCCAACAGGCGTACAGTCAGAGAGTGATGCTGCACACGTGTAGAGCTTAGAAAAGTGGGTTTCTGTGCCAAGAATCAGGCAGGCACAGGCTCCGTGAATGTAACACCATGATTGGTGCTTCAAATCAATGTTGTGATTTGCCAAAGTACACCCCGTGCCTAGCGTGAGATAACGTAGGCTCAGATTGGTCTAACAGTGCAAAGCATGAGGTTTGTTTACCTTAATGCCAAATGGGTAAGAACTGCGCATGAGCAGAGGGATTCTGCCCCCTCCGTTGCTGGCAAGGAGTCTGCAGAAGCCAAATGTTGCTATTTGGGAACACAGGAGCCCCAGCCACTGATAGTTGCACTGTGGGAAAGACTACCATAGAACTGTTCATTGTTCTAACACATAGGAGGGGATAAGATGTGATGCATATGAAAATGTTATGTTTAACTGGATTAATGAAATGTTCTGTAACACCAGCCAATGATGTTTGTGAAATGTTCATGAAGGAGGGCGGGCTTTTGTGGATGCCGCCATGAGGGATATAAAAGCTTTGTGTTAAGGATGACGGGGCCGTTTGCCCCTTATCGCAGCACGTTCTGTGGGCAACCCCACCAGCTGGTGTTAATCAATAAATCTCTTTGCTTTCACGTTGAGCAGTGAAGTTGTTGCGTGATTTCTCATCCCTGCGCCCGCACGTCCATGCCGCCGTTTTGGTAAGAGGTAACTTGACACTTGGAGTTCCATAACTCCCAATTTGCTGCTTCACATTCGTTTAGCATTATTGCGCAGCAAGAAAATCATTTTCCCATGGAACAGTATCAGTAGCTCTGGTCAACCTGTACTCAAATAGCAACATTCACTAGCTGCCTCTTCCTTGCCAGCAAAGGAGGGGCAGACCCTTCTGCGCTGCGTAGTTCTTATCCTATTAGCATTGAGGTAAACAAACCCATGCCTTGTACTGCTCTGGCCAGTCAAGGCTTTTGTTATCATTGAAGACACATGATGTACTTTGGCAAATCTTTGCATACACTTGGCGTACCAATCAGGGCACAGCATTTTCAGCTTGCATGCTAGCGTTATTTCTGGCACAGAAAGCCAGCTACTCTATAACTCTTGCTTGTGCATCACTCTCCTCTGACTGTACTCCTGCTCAAAGTACCAACTCTGCTATACGACCAGTTACTATTATGCCACAACGTCATTAGGGTACGCAAGCCTCTCCCCCACGACAAGGGGGTGCCAACGGAGAGACCTGTCATTTCACAAACAAGTGAAAATGTGACTTTTGGAGCAAGCAATTGTCTTCTTGCCTGAATTGATGAATATTATTATTATTTGACTATCTGGCTTTGGATCTATGCACAATGTCGTCTAATGTTTACATATTGTAGCAGCAAATTGGGAGGTTGTTTTAAATTGCTCTTTAACTGCTTTTAATTGTTATTGTTATTTGGGCATTGAATGCCAATTATGTAAGCCACCCTAAATCCCCTTCGGGGTGAGAAGGGAGAGATATAATAACTATCGTAAATGAATAAATGTATTCTGCTCCTGCCTCTCCTCTTCCCCTTCTAACTGAAAGGAAACCACTCAAGTTTGAAGCAATGGAAGGAAGCAGAAGACAGAGAGGGACCCACTGGGGATACTCTAGCCAAGGTCCTGCATCAGGCCTGGGCAAACTTGAGCCCTCCAGGTGTTTTGGACTTCAATTCCCACCATTCCTCACAGCCTCAGGCTTAAGCGGCTGAGGGGAAAAGGAAGAGGCCTGAGGCTGTGAGGAACTGTGGGAGTTGAAGCCCAGGCCTGCCCTGCATTGATGGCCCACTCTGTCATCCTGTGCCATCAGGCTTAGGCAAACTTCAGCCTCCAGGTGTTTTAGACTTCATTTCCCACAATTCCTCACAGCCTGCCTCAGGAAACCTTTCTGAATAGGAGAGTGGGTCCCAACACAGAGCGAGCCCAACCAATGGGGGAGGCAGGGGGCGGAGTTTCGCGAGTTTTTTCTTTGGCGCATGCGCACTCTCCTCGCCGGTATTTCAGAGCAGAAGTGACCCGCTTCCGGTGCGCCGCCTCTCCCCCGGCGCCGGAGGTTGCCTCCGTGTTTTCCGCCCGCCGTCGTTGTCAGGATGAGCTACGAGCAGCGGCGGGGCTGGAGCCGAGGGGGCTGGAACCGAGCGGGCGGGCCTTCCTCCTCCTCCTCCGCCTCCGCCTCGTCGTCCTCCTCTTCTGAAGGAGGCGGGAGAGGCGGAGGCCGGGGCCGGCCCCCTCCCCACCTGAAGGGCCGCGAAATCGGCCTGTGGTACGCGCGGAGGCAGGGCGAGAAGAGCAAGGAGGCCGAGAGGCAGCAGGTAAAGGGCCTGGCTCTTTCCCCTCTCTCGGAGGGAACGGCCTTCGTGTCGGAACTGCACCCTGAAGCAGAACTGGAGGCGGCCTGACTCTCGGCCTACTCTCACTGTCAATCAGGACAGCCGTGATGGCCCAGCTCTGGTTTTCCAAGTCTTCAGCACAGGCAGGGGCAGACACAGGCCCTCCAGGTGTTTTGATGATGATGATAGGTTGCTGTAAGTTTTTTGGGGCTGTATGGCCATGTTCAAGAAGCATTCTCTCCTGACGTTTCGCCTGCATCTATGGCAGGCATCGCATGGCGGGTTGTGAGACTTGAGATATGAACAACTCAAGGGAGATATACAAGTAGTATTGCAACCAAGTGGGTAAAAACCACAATGCAAACAAATAAGTACAAAAAAGTATGTTCATATAAGGTAGAATACAATACTCATTTCATGCCAACAGCCGTCCGAGGTGCAGTCAAATCGTCCTCATATAGCGAGTGTAGAAGGTATATCCAAGTTCAAGCAATAAAGACTAGTTCCACCAATAAGGATGTGGCCGATGCCAAAATTATAAAGTTCCAAAAACTCCCGATTGGAGTATATATGCAGCTCACAAAGGACTCCTAAATGGAGTTAGTTGTTAAAGTTCCAGCGGCTCCGGATGGGAGCGGTAAGAAGCTCGCAATAGCGAGATGAGGACGCCGAAAGGGTAACGATCCAACCCTCAAGTGGTGTGGGGCTATTCAAGCCGACGGTCTGCCAATTCAAATTTAGAAACCAATTCTTACGGCTTTATCAAGGCAAATTATATAGTAAGAAGCGTCCTATATTCTAAAATATAATATAGTAATACAATTAGGGTAGCAAGCCCACATACATTTCCCAAAGACCATGCATATGATGTAAAATACTTCACAACTTCTGAGGATGCCTGCCATCGATGCAGGCGAAACGTCGGCAGAGTATGCTTCTGGAACATAGCCATACAGCCCGGAAAACTTACAGCAACCCAGTGATTCCAGCCATGAAAGCCTTCAACAACACAATAATAATAATAGGCCTTATTTGTATCCTGCTCCCTCTCCCTGAAGGGATTTGGGGCGGCTTACAGCAAACAAACGAATACAGTATATAGTATAACCCAGGTAACAACCACATATCAGTTAATACAACAATATGACACAGTACCATACATATTAATAAATAATGAGTTTAAAAACTATGTTGATCCTCTAAAAGCAATAGAAATAAAAATTCTGTTTAAAACCAGACAACTCCCATGATCAGGGTATCCAGCATTGTGAATTATAGTTCTAAAGGCCATTCAAAGTCCTGTCTGCTAAGGTGGGTGATGCTCTTTGTTGTTTAAGTCGCTTCTGACTCTTTGTGACCTCATGGAACAGCTCCCTGTTGGCCGTCGCTCCTTCAAGATCAAGCCAGTCGCTTCAAGGATACCGTCCATACATCTTGTCCTTGGTTGGTCCCTCTTCCTTTTTCCATTCATTTTCCCCAGCATCATTTTCTTCTCCAAGCTTTTCTGTTTTCTCATTATGTGTCCGGAGTACTTCATCTTTGCCTCTAATATCCTTCCCTTCAGTGAGCAGTCTGGGATTATTTTACTGGAGTATAGTCTGGTTTGATCTGCTTGTGGTTCAAGGGATTTTCCTCCAACACTACATTCAAAAACATCCATCTTCCTTCACTCAGTCTTCCTTATGGTCCAGTTCTCGCATCCATAGGTTACTACAGGGAATACAATTGCTTTAACTATGTGGACCTTCATTGCCAGTGTGATGTCTCTACTCTTCACTACTGTGTTGAGATTGGCCTTCTGATTTCCTGGCTATCTTCGCACTTAGAAATACAAAGTCTACCACTACCTCCACATTTTTATGCTCTTAGCCATTATCAAAAGCCTTCTTAAATAGCCAGAAGGCTACTTCCTGAAGATTCAGAAAGTGGGTGCTGGTCTAATTTCCCTGGAGAGGTCATTCCAGACTGGGGGCCACTATTGAGAAGGCTGTCTTCCTCGTCCCCACCAACCTCACTTTTGAGGGAGGTGGGACTAAGAGGAGGGTCTCCCCGGCTGATCTTAAAGCCCGAACAGATTCATAAGGAGAAATGCAGTCATGTAAATAGGTAGTAGCCGAACCATATAGGACTTTGTAGGTAATTACCTGCACTTTGAATTGGGTCTGGAATCAAATCAGCAGCCAGTGGAGCTGTTCCCTACAATCCTTCCCTGTCAGCAGTTTGGCTGGAGATCTTTGCAGTACTTCTTCCGTACCACCTTCAAAGGCAGAACCACATAGAGTGCATTTCAGTAATCCATACAAGATGTGACTAAAGCATGGACCACCATGGCCAAGTCTGACTTTTTGAGGTACTGTTGCAGCTGTTGCACTGCGAAGTCCCTCCCGGCCACCGCCGACACCTGAGCTTCAAGTGTCAGCGCTAAGTCCAAGAGGACCCCCAGCTTTGGACCTGTGTCCTCGGGGGGAGTGTAACCTCACCGAACACAGATTGCCATCTTATACCCTGATCGTCCTTACTACTGACCAGGAGAACCTCTGTCTTGTCTGGATTGAGCTTCAGTTTGTTAGCCTGCATCCAGCATATGGCTGTTAGGTATTGTGGGAGTTGAAGTCTGAAACACCCAGAAGGCCCAAGTTTGCCCATACCTGTTCCACAGAACTAAACTCCATATTAAGAGCCGTTCGAAAAAATGTTGGAGGGTTGCCAAGAAATTGTAACATATTCACATGTGGCAATGCAAATATGTACAGTGGCTCTGGGAGAAGTTATAATAGTGACAAAAAGCATTATGAAGAAAAAAATTAATAGAAATTCAGCGACTATATTGTTATCTTTATACAATACAGACATTGGAAAAAATTTGATAACGTTGTTTACAGCAACAAGGCTATTAATAACGAAAAATTGGAAAGGAGTGGTAGAAATTAAGATAGAAGAATGGTATAAGGAAATATGGAAATTAGCAATATATGATAAATCAACATGTAATTTAAAGGTTAAAAAGGAGCAGGGAAGATGAGGAAAAGCTTGGAGGAGGAAGAGGAAACTGTGGAGCCCCTCAGTATGCTTCATGGAGCAGCAAGGGCTCTGTGGAGCACACTTTGAGAACCACTGGTCTAGATGTGATACACCTTTTGGTGGAGAAGGTTAAAGACCTTGCAGAACTACAATTCTCATGAATTCATAGCATTTAACTATTGTAGTTAAAGTAATGTCAAACTGGAATGAGAATGCACTCGGAATCCAAAGTACCTGGACAACCAGAGTTTGGCTAAACGGTTATCCCTTATTCAAAATGCTAGGGGCCAAAATGTGTTGGATTTCAGGTTTTTTTTCTTTTATTTGCAATTTGGAATGTTTGTACATAATGAAATGTCTTCAATATGGGATCCAAGTCTAAACAAGAAATTGGTTTGTTTCATATACATCTTATAAATGTAGCATGAAAGGTAATTTTATATACAATATTTTAATAATTCTGTGATTGGAACAAAGTTTGAGTTTACAAAGCCACAGGAAAGCAAGGGCAACTGCCCATGTGGACGAATTTGGAGAAATTTGAATTTCTGGATAAGTGATTCCCAACCTGTATTTCTTATGTGTCCATGTTATCCTCCAGTGAGCTGAAGGTGTCATTCAAAGTTTCTCGAACTGCTCCTCCAGGTATTTGGATTTCAGCTCCCTGAAATCCTAGCTGTTAAGAAATGTGGGAGCGGAGTTCCAAAACACCTGGAGGTTTGAGAAACACTGGGTTAAACCACTTCTTTATAAGAGCTATAAGTGATATAGCATTATATATAAATCATATTTTTTAATTTTTATTGTTATTTTATTGTTTTATCCCACTCTCTTCCCCTCCTTGTACATGCAATTTATACAGCAAACTACAGAAGTTACATTTGAAATATCAATATCAGCCTTAATTTTTCCACTCTACATCTTAGCACATTCTCTGAATAACTGGTTCCCACATCCTCTTAATTATTGTAATCTTTTCAATTTTATCTATATTGTTCCATTTGCAATTTCCACATTTAACATGTTCACTATATACTTATACCAATTCATCAGTCCATTTTTAATCTTTCCAATTCCTCACCAAAACAATTTCTGCACACACTATTAATTTGTCAACCAATTTTTCTCTTTGTATCTTCTTTACTCCTGTTATCCTTATATGTATTACATTTCTCTTAACTATTAGTATTTGTAGATTTAACATTCTATTGATTTCTCCTTCAATCATTCTCCAGTAATATACATAAATTGGAATATATATATATATATATATATATATATATATATATATATATATAGGAGGACCCCTCATCGAACGACTGCCATAGACAGAGAAACCTTCCAAGGTAGAGACACCAAACGTGGCAACAAAAATAGGCCTCAGGCAAGGAAGGTTTTAAGCAAAGAAACTCCCCTCCCCCCAAAAAACCTAGAAGGCCCCCAAAACAACGATACAAAAAAACCCTACATTTTCCAGCGTTCTCTGCGGCCGCCAGTGAATCCCATTGGCCAACATCAGCCCACACAAAATGCCGGGAGGTTGAGTTCCCATAGTAACGGTGGGCAGAGCCAGCCAAGGTTAGGTTAGAATGCTGAGTGAATTGAATTTAGTCAGTTGGTGTTTGTGGGTTAAACCGTCAAGACAAAGCTCTAGGAGGGAGCAGTTTCTTAGTGGCAGTCTGTAGCACAGCAGTTCTCGTTTGTGCCTGGGGGGCAGGGGACAGGACCGGGGATCCCATTGGCATTGGGAGATGGATTCTGAAGAGGAGCGGAGATGGATTCTGAAGAGGATTTAGAAGGGTTAGCAGAAGGAGAGTTTCCCATCACTGGGCCTCCTTCTCCCACAGAAAGCTTGGCTTGGGATGAAGGTTGGCCTGACCCTTACGACGAGACAGATAACCAGGTGCAAATGGAAAGCAGTGACAGCGAAACTTATGAACGGCCAGGAGGGAGAGGTTCACAGGAGCCTTTGAGTGAAAACATGGAAGAGAGCGGCTGGGAAGAATCTAGGGAGGAGAGCTCTCACAGAGATAGGGCAGCAGATGTTGGGAGGCAAGGCCGTACTTTCGATAGGAGACGGGACATCGAGACTAGCAGGAGGGGCTGGTACCATAGCCTAGACAGGCCGAGGTCCGTCAGCAGAGATTGGAGATGACGAAGCCTAGAGAGTCGGGGACCTTGGCAGAAAGATTAAGTATAGGATCCGTGGGAACGGATCCTCAGTACTTCGCCACATCTCATCTGAGCAGACGTGAAGCGAAGCTGGTCCACGGAGCTAGGTTGGCTAGTGGCTTACCAAGTCTTGTTTTGCATCTTGTACCTTGCCTTGTTCCTGAATCCGCATTGCTGTGCGGAGCCTTGCCAAGTCTTTTGGATACTTTACCAAGTTGTTTTGGACATTTGATTGCCTTTTGCCTTTGGATTTGCTTTTGCTATTTTTATGGACAATATACCTTTTGAACTGTTTTTATATATTCAATAAAGTAGTTAGCCTTCAGTCCGTCTCTGTGTGTGTGATTAAGGGGCCGGTCAAGTCCGCGCATCGTGACAGTTGGCCAAAGTACTCCAAGAACCCCCTTTTCACATCACGGGACGCCGCAGGAAGCGCGCAAAGAACGTTGCCGCCATGGCTCAGCGACTGATGCCCAAGTGGCCGAGATGCAGCAAGAACTGGGAGAACTAAGGACCAGGGCCGGACGGCACCCCTCGGTGTCCGTGCCTGCACGATTCGGAGGCAATCCGGCTCAAGTCGAGGTGTTTATCGGCCAGGTGGACATGTACCTGGAGCTCCGGCCCAATGAGTTTGCCACGGATCGGGCCCAGGTGGGCTTTGTATACAACCTGATGGAAGGAACGGCAGCAGCGTGGGCGACTACGTTGATCCGGGCCAGATCCCCCCATGTGGCCACGTTGAGAGCCTTTCTGGATGCCATCAAGGCGACTTGGGGAGCCCCAGTGAATGCGGAGTTGGCCGAGCGAGATTTGGACCGGTTGTCGATGAGGGACATGTCCTTGTCCCAGTATATTTCCCGCTTCCGTGTGCTGGCTGCCCAGGTGGATTGGAACCCCTCTGCTCTTCGTTACCAGTACATCAAAGGGTTGTCATCGGAGATGCAACAAGAGATGTTGAGAGAGAGGACCTGGAGGCGGCAATCACCTTGAGCTTAGGAGTGGAAGCGGGATTGCAGACCCGGAGGCGTTGGGATAAAGGTGCAGTGGAGAAGCTGGCGGCGCGGAAGGAGTCGGGGGCCGGCCAGTTCCTGCCCCGACAGTTTGCCCCGGCTCCCCAACCTTTGGATGAGCCGGAGCCCATGCAGCTTGGGACTGTGCGCCCCAAGGTGGATCCGGCGGAAAAAGCACGCCGTCAACGCCTAAATCTGTGTTGGTATTGCGGAGGAGCTGGACATTTTTCTAGAGAATGCCCCCAGAAGCCGCGTGGAAAGACTCCTCGGGCCTCAGCCGCCCTTGGAGGGGCCCCGGAGGCCGAGGAGGCAATCCAGGCGACGGGGGAAGGGGCCGGCCGGGTGTAAGAGGGTTCGCTCACTCGGCCGACGTCGCTAACCTTCCCCCCGAACCCAAGACTGGACATTTGTTCCTAGTGCTGGTCAGCCTCTGGTCGCCAGAGAAGGGGCCGATGATGGTCCATGCCATGATCGACTCGGGGGCCACCAACAACTTCATCGATGCAGACTATGCCAAGTCTGCCGGATTACAATTTCTTGATCTCCAAGAGCCAAAGGGTGTACAGACTATTGATGGGAGAACTCTGAAAGCAGGGGCTGTGACTCAATATACAGCCCCTACCAAGATGTGGACCAGCTCCCACAAAGAGGACATTACCTTTCTTTTGACCAAGTTATCGGATTTCCCCATCGTCCTGGGCATTGTGTGGCTCACACTTCATGATCCCCAGATTTTCTGGGCTAAGAGACAGTTAGTTTTTTCTTCTGATCATTGCCAGAGTCACTGCATGACAGCCCGGGCTTGCCAGGCTCATGAAGTGGAAAACGTTGCCACGCTGCCCAAGAAATATGCCGGATTTTGGGATGTGTTCAGCGAGGAGGAGGCGGAACGTCTGCCTCCGCACCGGCCCTATGATTGTGCCATTGAATTGGAACCTGGAGCCCCTATCCCGCGGGGGAGACTCTACCCTCTCTCGGAACCAGAGCAACAGGCTCTCCGAGAGTTCCTGGATGAGAATCTGCGGAAGGGCTTCATTCGGCCTTCTCAGTCCCGGCCGGGCGCCCATCCTTTTGTCAAGAAGAAATCGGGGAACTACGGCTCTGTAATGACTATCGGGAGCTCAACAAGATCACGATTCGGAACCGCTATCCCCTGCCCCTGATCCCCGAGCTGTTGGAGCGGATGCGGGGAGCCAAGGTCTTCACTAAACTGGACTTGAGGGGTGCTTACAATCTTGTGCGGATTCGTCAGGGCGAGGACGGCTCCGGCCAGCAAAAAAGACATTCAAAGATTCCTGGGCTTTGCCAACTACTACAGAAAGTACATTCCTGACTTTGCCAAGTGGGCTGATCCTATCACCCAGTGCCTGCGGGGAAAGGTGCCGTTCCGGTGGACACCGGAGGCGGACGTGGGGTTCCGCAAGTTAAAGCAGCTGTTCACCACTCAGCCGCTTCTGCAGCACCCCAACCCCCGTACCCCTTTCATCGTGCAAGCTGATGCTCGGATGTAGCAGTGGGAGCGATCCTGCTACAGCCGCAGGGACGGACTTGTTACCCTGTGCCTACTACTCCCGGCAGCTGACGGCTCCGAAAAGAACTATACCATTTGGGAGAAGGAGCTCCTGGCCATCAAGGTAGCCTTTGAAGTTTGGAGACATCTGCTTGAAGGGGCCAAATTCCCGGTGGAAGTTCACACCGACCACCGGAATTTGGAGCACTTGAAGACCCAGCGCAAATTGAACCAGAGGCAACAGAGATGGTCCCTGTTCTTTGAGAGATTCAATTTCCGCATCCACTATGTGACCCCCAAGCAGACCAAGCAAGCCGACGCTTTGTCCCGGAAGCCGGAGTATGTTCGTGGCGGAGAAGGGCTTTCCGAGACACGTTTGCTGAAAGCGGAGAACTTTGCGGCTGCTCGGGCGGCCCCTGTGAACCCTCCGGTGGCCCCGCCGGCCCCCGGGGACAAGAGAACTCTGAGTGACCGGGTCCAGGCGCGCCAACGGGATGACCCTTGGGTGCAAGAGCAGCTGACCAAGGGGATGCAAGCCCTTTTCCAGGTAAAGAACGCGGTGCTCTACCACTGCGACTCTGTCTATGTTTCCCCTGGGCCCGAGCAGGAGGACATTCTCAAACTTTGCCATGATAGCCGGGCCGCCGGACACTTTGGGCTGTTCAAGACCCTACAGTTGGTGCTGCGAGATTTTTGGTGGCTTAAAGTGCGGAGGGATGTGGAGGACTATGTGGGCTCTTGCCCTGTGTGCCAGCGGGCAAAGGACCAGGGGGGCAAGCCGGCCGGTTTGCTCCAGCCGCTTCCGACCCCTTCCGCTCCCTGGAAGATGATTTCGGCCGATTTCATCACCGACCTGCCCAAGTCCAAGGGCTTCACCATGATCCTGGTCGTGGTGGACTGTTTCACCAAGATGGGACACTTTATTCCCTGTGTGGGGGTGCCTACTGCCAAAGAGACTGCTGATATGTTTGTGCAACATGTGTTTCGGTTGCATGGACTTCCACAGAGTTTGGTGACGGACCGCGGCACCCAATTCACTTCCCAGTTCTGGAAGGCTGTCCAGAAGCTGCTGGGGATTGATGTTCGGATGTCCACGGCTCATCACCCCCAGTCCGACGGACAAACCGAGAGGGTTAACGCCATGTTGGAACAGTATCTGCGGTGCTATGTTAACTATCAGCAAAACAACTGGGCGTCCTTGTTGTCTTTGGCCGAGTTTGCTTACAACAATGCGACGCAGGAATCCATCAAAGAGACTCCTTTCTTTGCTAACTATGGACACCATCCTCGGTTCTACCCTCCGGTGGCCCCATCGGGGGAAGTGCCTGCGGCGGAGGATTGGCTTCAGGAGCTCACTGCGCTTCAAGACTTGCTACGTACTCAATTGGACCAGGCTAAAGCGGATTACAAGCGGATGGCTGATCGGCGGCGCCAGGAGGGCCCTGAGATCCTGGTGGGGGATAAAGTTTGGCTGTCTACCAAGAACCTGCCTACGCAGAGGCCTAGCCGCAAGTTGGATGCGAGATTTCTGGGTCCTTACAAAGTGTTGGAGAAGGTGGGGCCTGTTGCTTTCAAACTACAACTCCCAGCGGACATGAAGATCCACCCTGTGTTTCACCGTTCTTTGCTCCGCCCGGTGAAGGGGGTGCAGCCTGATGTGACGCAGCCGCCCCCTCCCCCTGTGATGCGCGATGGTGAGGAGGAGTTCGAGGTACAGGACATCCTGGATGCACGCATCAGATACCGGAAGCTGGAGTATTTGATTGACTGGAAAGGCTTTGGTCCGGAAGAGCGTTCCTGGACGCCGGGTCGCGATGTCCACGCCCCGGACATTGTTGCGAGGTTTCACCGCAAGTACCCTGACAAACCCAAGCCTCGGGGAGGCCTCGGAGGGGCCCTGAGGGGGGGATAGTGTAGCACAGCAGTTCTCGTTTGTGCCTGGGGGGCAGGGGACAGGACCGGGGGTCCCATTGGCATTGGGGCCTGCAGCAGCGGAGATGGATTCTGAAGAGGATTTAGAAGGGTTAGCAGAAGGAGAGTTTCCCATCACTGGGCCTCCTTCTCCCACAGAAAGCTTGGCTTGGGATGAAGGTTGGCCTGACCCTTACAACGAGATAGATAACCAGGTGCAAATGGAAAGCAGTGATAGCGAAACTTATGAACGGCCAGGGGGGAGAGGTTCCCAGGAGCCTTTGAGTGAAAACATGGAAGAGAGCGGCTGGGAAGAATCTAGGGAGGAGAGCTCTCATGGAGATAGGGAAGCAGATGTTGGGAGGCAAGGCAAATTTTTCGATAGGAGACGGGACATCGAGACTAGCAGGAGGGGCTGGTACCATAGCCTAGACAGGCCGAGGTCCGTCAGCAGAGATTGGAGACGACGAAGCCTAGAGAGTCGGGGACCTCGGCAGAAAGATTAAGTATAGGATCCGTGGGAACGGATCCTCAGTACTTCGGCCACGTCTCATCTGAGCAGACGTGAAGCGAAGCTGGTCCACGGAGCTAGGTTGGCTAGTGGCTTACCAAGTCTTGTTTTGCATCTTGTACCTTGCCTTGTTCCTGAATCCGCATTGCTGTGCGGAGCCTTGCCAAGTCTTTTGGATACTTTACCAAGTTGTTTTGGACATTTGATTGCCCTTTGCCTTTGGATTTGCTTTTGCTATTTTTATGGACAATTTACCTTTTGAACTGTTTTTATATATTCAATAAAGTAGTTAGCCTTCAGTCCGTCTCTGTGTGTGTGATTAAGGGGCCGGTCAAGTCCGTGCATCGTGACACAGTCGGAGTTTGGAACTGTAGTTGTGATAGATTGTGCTTTACAAACACCACACCCACAACATGACAGCCACACAACTCGCGATGCCTACCTCTACAGACCCACAACACAACAGACACACAACACACACAACGCATACATACCACTGCTAAACAGAAACTTACACAGTACAACCAACTAACACACCCCACATACACACCGTACATGCACACCACACCACACTACCACTGTACACTCACAACAACAAACTACGCACTCAACACCACAAACTCTTCTCCAAGCACCATCCCACCCATACACCACCAATCCTCCACTTTACAAACACCACACCCACAACATGACAGCCACACAACCTGCGATGCCTACCTCTACAGATCCACAACACAACTCACACACAACACACACAATACATACATACATACCACTGCTAAACAGAAACCTACACAGTACAACCAACTAACACAGGAGGACATAACAACTACCAGGAGGACATAACACTAACACAAATAGGGCACCAGGGCACAGGCACCACTGACAAACACATACCGCCAGAATAACACAAACTTGCAAAACCCACCAAAAAAAACAATCCTGCAACACAAAAACCCACCCCAACCAAAATTCACAACAAACACCACTGGCAAAAGCAACACCCCCTCCACATCACAACCATCACACAGCCAGACTGAAACAACTATGTCACCACAACACACACAAAATACACCCCACAAATACCTGACAACTTCCCCAATACAAAACCCAGGACTGCACTCACTACTCACCACCACACACACCTCCAAATACACACACGCCCCAGGCACAATACTCCAGCAATTCCTACCCACACAACACAACACAACTTTCTATCACAACCCATCCCCCCAACCTTACGGGACCCCGCACACACAACACCTACCACCACCACAAACAAAAACCAACTCCACCTATACTCCAACCACAACACAACACTGCACTGATACTCTACAAACACACACAAACACCCCCAAAACACCCCACCCACACAAGCATTCCACAACATACTACCACCCACAATGCCACCACACACCCACTAACTCACCAAAAAAGTAATACCTACACACAACACAATACGCACATAACACACAACCTTGCGTCTCCTAAATAGGGCACAGCAACGCGTGCTGGGTACAGCTAGTAATGAAATATATAGGGATTTAAAAAATTATATAATTTGTAAGATAATAATACATTTCCAAGACATTTGTCATTTCTGATTAACAATATATTACCAATGCTAATGTTAATAAAGTTATTAATGCTAATTGGCACCTTTGCTGCATAAAAATGCATGTAAGTTGGTTATTGCTTATTTCACATTCACTCAATGGTTTCTTTTTAGATTCATGTGACACACTTGCACCCTTGCATCCGCCAGTTTGGAAAGTTCTGCCCTAGAAATCCCAGATTCCAGTATAACAAAGTACTGTTTCCCCGAAAGTAAGACAGCGTCTTACTTTCTTTTCCCCCCCAAAAAGTCCCCTACGTCTTACTTTCGGGCACGTCTTATATAACCCAAGACGTGCCCGTCACCACGCCCACGCTGCCGCGCCGCCGCCACGCCGCCCGCCGCCACGCCGCCGCCGCCACGCCGCCGCAACCGGAGGTGTGCCGCGGCACACCTGCGGCACACCTCCCTGCACACCTCTTCGCCAGGGCTCCAGGCAAGGGAGGGGGAAAGGAGCCAGGGCGGGAGGAAGCAGCGACGCGTCACTGTGACGCTGCGATCGTCACCACGCCCTGGCTCCTTTCCCCCTCCCTTGCTTGAGGAAAGAAGGGAGGGAAAGGAGCCAGGGGGCGTGGTGAGGATCCAGCGTCACAGTGACGCGTCGTCCTTCTCCCCGCCCCTGGCTCTCTTCCTCCTCCCTTCCAAGGGTGGGAGAAGAGAGCCAGGGGGCGGCGATGACGCGTCACTGTGACTGCGATCCTCACCACGCCCCTGGCTCCTCCCTCTCCTTTCCTCAAGCAAGGGAGGGAAAGGAGCCGGGGGGCGAGGTGAGGATGACAAGCGTCACAGTGACGCGTCGTCCCTTCTCCCCGCCCCTGGCTCTCTTCCTCCCTCCCTTCCAAGGGTGGGAGAGAGCCAGGGGCGGACGAGCGATGACGCGTCACTGTGACGCTGCGATCCTCACCACGCCCCTGGCTCCTTTCCCTCTCCTTTCCTCAAGCAAGGGAGAGGGGAAGGGCCAGGGGCGTGGTGACGATCGCAGCGTCACAGTGACGCGCCGCCGTCGCTTCCTCCCGCCCCCTGGCTCCTTTCCCCCTCCCTTGCCTGGAGCCCTGGCGAAGAGGTGTGCCGCGGAGGGGTGTGCGCAGGTGTGCCGCGGCACACCTCCGGTTTGGGCGGCGGCGGACGGAGGTGAGTGCGTCTTATATACGGTATGGCTTATATAAGCCGACCCCCCAGACACCCCCGATACGTCTTACAATCGGGGGTGTCTTACTTTCGGGGAAACACGGTAGTACATTGTACATGTTCTTATATCATAGCATAGTTAGTTACATTGTTTGGAAGCCTGCAAGGAGCAATACATTGTAAGAATATGATTCTGATGTTTAATCTTCACTTTCCGCAGGATGGTATAGAACAGGGCTGCCCAACTGGCGACCCGCGGGCCGTATACGGCCCCCAGTCCCTTCCGTACGGCCCCCTACCCTTTTAAAAAAGAAAGCGGCAGGTTTTTTTTTTTTATTTTTTATTTATTTTTTTCACAGAGGGGCTGGGCGGGGCAGGGAGGAGGAGCAGGCTCCCTCCTCCCTCCCCCCCCTGCCAATTGGCGCTCCGTTTTGTGGGCGGTCGCGGCGCAGTCGCTGGCGCGCGGTGCAGTCGCACTCGCGCCGGCGCAGTCACGCTCGCGCCGGTGGAGGAGGCCTGGCCTGGCTGCGGCGGAGGCCCAGTTCGTGGCGGCGGCCCAGTTCACGGTGGCGCTCCCGCCTCCTCCTCCGCCCCCACCTCAGCAGCCCCAACTGCTGCCCGGCCTTCTTTCCTCCCCCTTCCCTCTCTTTCTCCTTCCTCCCTTCCTTTCCTTCCACTCTTTCCTCTTTTCTTCCTTCCTTCTTTCCTCCTCCCTCCCTCTCTTTCACCTTCTTTCCTTCCACCCACCCACCCATCCATCCATCCACCCTTTCCCCCTCCCTCCCTCCCTCCCTTCTCCCTCTTCCTTCTCTCTTTTCTCCTTTCCTTCCTTCCTTCCTTCCACCCATCCACCCTTTCGTCCTTCCTTTCAACTGTTCTCCCTCCCTCCTTGCCCCTCTTTCACCTTCCTTTCTTTTCTTTCCTGCCACCCTTTTATCTTTTCTTCCTTCTCACTTTCCCTCCTCCCTTTCCTCCCTCCATCCTTCTCTCTCTTCCTCCTTCCTTCCTTCTCCTGTTCATATTTGGGCATATTGAGTATTCATGCCAATTTTGGTCCTGATCCAACATTGTGCTCTCTGGATGTAGGTGAACTACAACTCCAAAACTCAAGGTCAGTTCCCAAGCAAACCCTTTCAGTACTTTCTGTTGGTAATGAGAGTTCAATATGCCAAGTTTGGTTCAATTCCATTGTTGCAAGAGTTCAGGATGCTCTTTGATTGTGTCTTAACTATAAATCCCAGAAACTGTAACTCTCAAATGTCAAGGTCTATTTTCCCACAACTCCATCTGTGTTCACATTTGGGCATATTGAGTATTCATGCAAAGTTTGGTCCAGATCCATCATTATTTGAGTCCACAGTTCTCTCTGGATGGAGGTGAACTACAACTCCACAACTCAAGATCAATGCCCACTAAAGCCTTCCAGTATTTCCTGTTGGTCATGGGAGTTCTGTGTGCCAAGATTGGTTAATTCCATTATTGGTGGGGTTTAGAATGCTCTTTGATTGTAGGCGAACTACTAATCCCAGCAACTACAACTCCCAAATGTCAAGGTCTATTTTTCCCCAAATCCACCAGTGTTCACATTTGGGCATATTGAGTATGGGGGGCGGAGCCGGGGGCGGAGCTGGGGGAGGGGTGGAGCTGGGGGAGGGGTGGAGCTGGGGAGGGGGTGGAGCCGGGGCGGGGGCAGACCCTTAGGGCCCCCAGGTGATCAGTGACCGGAATTCAGGCCCCCAGTCTGGTAGAAGTTGGACAGCCCTGGTATAGAACAACTATGGGGAAACCCAGGCTCTTTTATCAGGCCCTCTTCTCTCACACAATTCTTTCCTAATATCTTTCCTTCCATTTTCCATTATTCCCTCCCTTCTTTACCTCCCTCTTTATCCTTCCATCCTTCCCTTCTACCCTTTCGTCTTTACTTCCTACCTTCTCTCCTTTTCTCCTTCCTTGCTTCCTTTTTGTCTTTCCTTCCTTCTCTCTTTACTCCCTCCCCCTCCCTTCATTCTCTTCTACTCTTCCTTCCTTCTAGGCTTGTCTTCCTCTCTCCCTTCCTTCCTTCCTTCCTTCTCTTTCCATTCTCCTTTCCTCCTGGTGGATGTTTAACTGGGAGAAGAGATGGTTGAGAGGGAGCATGAGAACCATGTTCCAAGATTTAAAAGAGTGTTGCATTGAGTAGGCGGGATAAAACTTGGGGGGGGGGGGGGTTGCTGCTCTAGAGACCAGGGCAGAAAGGAGCAATGGGTTCAAATGGCATGGAAAGAGATTTGACTGAACAGATTAGGAAGAACTTCCTGGAGAGTGGCATAGGGTGCCAGGGAGTGTGGTGGAGTCTCCTTCTCTTGAGGCTTTTCTGCAGAGGCTGTCTACTGGGAGTGCTTTGATTGTACCTTTCTGCATAGCACGAGGTTGGACTGGATGGTCTTTGGAGGTCTCTTCCAGCTCTAGGATTCTAGGATTATATATCAGGAGTAGGCAATATGGAGTCTAGTGGATATGCCTTTTCTATCCTGTCCACCAAGGGGAAAGGTGTTCATATATTCATGTATTGGTGTGTTTCAGAGAGAAATAAAGAGAGTAAAAGAGTAAAAGTCAGAGGTGGGTGTGACAGGAGGAAAAAGCTGTCTTCCTCTCTGGGCAGCCAGTCATCCTGGCTTGAAAGGGACTTGGGGAGAACCCCCTCCCTACCAGTCTGCCCACCCCATTCCGGCCCGCCCCGCGGCCCCCAAGTTAAAAAGTTTGCCAGTGCCTGGTATAGAATATAAAGATTCTTTCTTTTTCAGTCTCATCTTCACAGCCTATCCATCACATTCCCTATGATGTAGGAGGTGGGTAGGCTGGATGATAATGAGAGAAGCAAAATTACGTAAGTGAACTTAATGGTTGTGTGGAGGCTTGAATCTGTCTAATCTTGCAGTCACTGTCAGTGGGTGGAAGAGGCTTGTATCTGTTAGCTTGCCTATTGATCTGCATATTCAGCAAAGGTAGGGGCATTGCTGTTTACACAGTGCTATTGTTAATTGCTGAAACAACTAAAGCATTAAATTGAATCTTTTTTAAACTTTTGATTAAATTAAACCCTCAATTTTGAGAAAGCTGTGGTGTCAAAACGTGTTCTTTTTCTTTATACAGAGAGCTGTGGTGCGTATGGATGAGCGGCGGGAAGAACAGATTGTACAGTTGTTGAACAGTGTTCAGAATAAAAATGAAAAACAGCAAGAAGCTTCGTCTTGGTGGTCTGATGAAGAAAGGTAATAAGACTGTTGCATCCTTTTTTTATCTGTAAAAATACACAGTGGGTTTCCTTGGCTGAGTGGGGATTTGAATAATATTACAAAGCAATGGGAAGCTTGCTTTTGGAAATTTTCAACACACTGCTATTTCTGTTTTATTGTGTACACTCTGAGGGTACTTCATGTACAGTTAATACTATCAGTTTGTCTAATAGTAGAAAGAGGAGGGAATTTTGTAGCACCTTTGAAGCTGAGAAAAATACATTTCTGTCATAACATTTTGTGGATTCCATTTTACTCTGTCATGGGGTTTTTTTCTTTGATATTGTTACAGAATAGCACATTACAGTACTATTGCTTAATTTGTAATTACTTGCCTGTGCAGTGCCTAATGACAGCAGTGCCTAGTTCAGCTTATTGGGAAATTAGTTTCTATTCTTATTGAACAACCCGATGCCAATATTTATATTGGTTGGAGCTTCTGGAAGATAAACAGGCATGGATTCCATGCACTGCATTAAAGACATTCTTACTGTATTTATACTTACTGAGTTAATATCTTCTTGAGATAAGAGATCAGAATGTTAAGCAGCCCATTTTATCAATTTTAACTTTTAAAAATGGGACATAAGCTAGTATTGAAAAACAGTCAAAAGCAGAATAGCTTTCTGCTGTAGCAGGTTAGGCAAGAAGGGCAGTGATTTAGTATCTAGTATTTGGGGTTGCTTGCTAATGTCAGCAAAATCAGTAACATCTAACTGGACACAAAACTGGAGGTCATAAACTGCAAATGTCAAATATATTAGAGGCAGTGTGCTTTCTTGATAGGGAGTAAGCTCTATTCAACTCCGTGGAATTTACATCTGAGTAGCTAATATAGGTTTTTAGAGTAATATTTATTAAGACCTAGATCACTTATGACCTGTTAAATCTCTTTCAGGGACACAAAAGAGCCTCCTGCCAAACCAAACCAGCCTGTTGTGGAGAAACCTGTTGTGGAAAAAGCTGCTGAAAGAACCAGACGAACCTTTGAAAAAACATTCCTAGATCAGGATTCAGAATTTCTCCTACAAGAAAATAAGCCAGATATTAATTTAGATGAGCAACTTAAAGAAGACTTGATAAAGAAGAGGAGTAGTTCCAGATATATTGAGATGCAGGTAATACGAATTTGTGAAATGGAGGAGACTGTACAAGATGCATGTTTGTTTTTATTGGGTTTATGAAATTATTAATGATCTCTCAATAAAAGAAGTACTGTGTCATTCAGTTCCATTTGGCTGTGAACAAGTGGTACAGTGCTAGATCTACTCTTCTATGCCTCCCTGACTTTGCTAGAAATAACATCAACAATGTTGGTCTTATTTTCAAAATGTGTGCTTTACTGTAGTTGGGTTGCTGTGTGTTTTCCGGCCTGTATGACCATATTCCAGAAGCATTCTCTCCATACGTTTTGCCCATATCTATGACAGGCATCCTCAGAGGTTGTGAGGGTTGGAAACTAGGCAAGTGAGGTTTATATATCTGTGGAATGTCCCGAGTGGGAGAAATAACTCTTGTCTACTGGAGGCAAGTGTGAATGTTGCAATTGAGCACCTTGATTAGCATTTAATCGCCTTGTAGCTTCAAAGACTGGCTGGTTGCTGTCTGGGGGATCCTTTGTTGGAAGGGGGTAGCTAGCCCTGATGATTCTTGTCTGGAATTCTCCTGTTTTTTTGAGTGTTGCTCTTTATTTACTGTCCAGATTTTAGAGTTTTTTAAAATATTGGTAGCCAGATTTTGTTCGTTTTCATGGTTTCCTCCTTTCTGTTGAAATTGTACACATGCTTGTGGATTTCAATGTAGTCTGACATGTTAGTTGTTAGAGTAGTCCAGCATTTTTGTGTTCTCAAATAATATGCTGTTTCCGGTTCTTTCTCCCACCTTGAACATTCCACAAATATATAAAACCCACTTGCCTAGTTTCCAACAGACCTCACAACCTCTGAGGATGGTTGCCATAGATGTGGGTGAAATATCAGGAGAGAATGCTTCTGGAACATGGCCATACAGCAACCCAGTGATTCTGGCCATGAAAGCCTTCGACAACAGATATGTAGTTTGCAAGATTGTCAAATGCTTTTCTAAAATTTAGTTCAATGTTAGATCTGTTTTTCTGGTTGTCATGATACCTGTAAACTGTGTGATAATGTGATTAAATTTAAAACTGTTAAGCAAATTAGTTATAAACATGAAATATGTTCATTTAACATGTTAATGTTTTTTTAATTTGTAGAGATTTCGAGAGAAACTGCCTTCTTATGGGATGAGGAAGGTAACTAAATATCTTGAAATTATGTATTTTTATTTTAATATTCACAGTTGGGATGTATAGGCTTAACATGACTTAGTTTTAACCCAAATTAGTATTAAGAACTCAGAAATAAAAATTTAAATTTATAGGATACTGATTATTTCTATGAAGGAATAAGAATTTTGTGATATAATAGATAAAATCATTTCATTTATTCAGACAAGAGCTGTCACATAGTTGTGAATTATAAACCTAAATTTAAAATATCAGTTTTTAAAATGATGACTATAACTTTAAACTGCAGTTCAAAAATTTATAAACAAATTAGGTGATTATTCGTAATGCACATCAAAATAACAATTGAGGTGACTTCTAGAGCAATCCTGAAGGTTTGGACTGGGGAGAATCTGTGTCAGAGCAACTGTCATTGCTTTTACCCTGTTGAACTTCTGCCTGCTGGGGCACAAAGTGCTTTCTGCATATGTGTTTTTGTTGTTCCTTTATTTTTTATGTTTCATATCCTTCCTTTCCTTCAAGTGGAAGGAAGAATATACCAGGTCCATTACAGCTGGTGATGTTCTCGCTTATCTGGGAAATGTTTGCGGAACTGAAGGACTTTGAATCCATTTCTCATTGGATCCGCTTCAGGCATATCCCTTCTACCCAGTTGCCTCTAGACCAATACTCTGCTTTTACAACACTACTTACAGTCAAGGTTTCTATCCTTACAACAAAGATACCTTTGTGGTAGGCCATCTCTACCTGTATGTAGGTCTCTAGGTCCACCCACCGTATCTAATGATCTTTGCGCATGCCCTTAAGCACCAATAAATTTCTGGTTTCTATTTATATCTGAAATATAGAACACTACCTAAGCTGATCGAGAAGCACTCCATTGAATGTGTGAAGCTTGAATATTTATCTTTTTACAGTTCAGGAAAATATTATTGATTTTTCCACATTATTATTCAGATGAATCGTTACAACTATTTTAGTTTATCTTTTTAATAATGAGGATGATGACTCAAGTGGCACTACGTCCGTCGTCATCCGTTAAGAGCCTCGGGTTAACCCTGGACCCTCTGTTGTCGATGGAGGCCCATGTCTCCGCCATCAGCAGAGTGGCGTTTTTCCAACTTCGCCAGGCGAGGAAGCTGGCCCCCTACTTGTCCCGTCGCGACCTGGCCACAGTGGTCCAAGCTACGGTCATCTTGAGGCTAGACTACTGTAACACTGTACATTGGCCTTCCTCTGTCGGTGATCTGGAAACTCAAGCTGGTACAGAACGCTGCAGCCCGACTCCTTGCTGGGGTCTCGGCAACCTGTCACATCACGCCAATTCTGTGTGAACTGCACTGGCTACCCGTAGAATGCCGGATCACCTTCAAAGTGTTAGTCTTGACTTTTAAGGCCTTATATGGTCTGGGGCCAGTGTACCTGCGGGACCGCCTCACCCCGTATCATCCCACCAGATCTCTGCGTTCTGAGGAACATAACCTCCTGGTTGTCCCCAGTCCAAAGACGTTTCGCCTGACTACAACTCGTCGCCGGGCTTTTTCGATCGTGGCTCCAACACTCTGGAACTCATTGCCTGCCGACGTGCGTGCCATTCAGAACATCCTCCTATTTAGGAAAGCCTGCAAGACTCTGTTGTTTCAGCAGGCTTTCGGGGTTGGATGAATTGCAGTCTTCTGTTGCGTACTGCCATCTTGTATATCCTCTGTTGTCACTGTTGTTTTAATGCGCGGCCTAGTGCCCCTTTTTATCTGTTGTTTTAATTGTGGTTTTAACTCTGATGTATTTGGTTGTTTTTATGAATATGTTGTGAGCCGCCCCGGGCCATTGGGAAGGGCGGCAAACAAATACGAATAAATAAATAAATAAATAATAAGTGTAGGTTTCTAACATGAACTTTGGAACCATCTGTGTCAGATGTGGTAGAGGTGAGATTGAGTCTCACCTCTCCCACATAGCTAACCTGTTTATGTTTTGATCTAAGGAAAAATGTTGAATTAATGGGAGTTTGTTTAGAAAGAATTGAGTTCAGTATACAGATGCTTTTGATGTCGTGAATTTCTTCCCAGGAATCAGAAAGGAGCAGATTGTTTATGGTGGTTTGTTGGGACAGTGTTATGGATCTGCTTCAGTTCCTGAATGAATCAATACTTAGAGACACATATGTGCATAGGAAATTATTCATTTTCATTTTCTAAAATAGGAGCTTGTAAACCTTATAAACAGCAGTCAAGTTACCGTCATAAGTGGCGAGACTGGATGTGGAAAGACTACCCAAGTTACTCAATTCATTTTGGATGACTATATTGATAGAGGGAAGGGGTCATCCTGCCGGATTATATGTACTCAACCTAGGAGGATCAGTGCTATATCTGTAAGTTTTAATTTTATATTTGTCTGCTCTTTAATGAAATATAAATTACCTTCACTAGCAAATATACTAATTTTTAATGATGTGTTTTTGATGTTAAGGTAGCAGAAAGAGTTGCAGCCGAAAGGGCTGAGGCATGTGGTAATGGAAGGAGCACCGGGTATCAAATTCGTCTTGAAAGGTACATGATTATTATTATTGATGAGTTTGTATGTATTGGGGGAAAAAGTAGAATTTTTAAAACTTGGAGTGGAAATGTTTTTTTTATATTTGAAAGTTGAGACAACATTTTTTTCCCCTTTGTAGTCTGCATCATTTAATTTTGATGAAGCAGAACATCATTTTTTACCAAGGCCTTCTCAAGGTTGCTGAAATCTTCAGCGACTCTATAGTCTTTAAGGAACGCAAATCCATACTTTCCAGTTCCCTTCATGCAATAACTTTTGGACACAAGAACTCATGATAATATGCCAATGCTGTTCAGTTCTGTACTTGTTTATACAAGGCTCAAAGTCTTCTAGTATAAGTTTAGTACACGCGTTCAAGGATTAAACAGTTACTGCTCCTATGAATTATCCAGTCAGTATAAATGTCTTTAGATAAACCGTTTTTACTGAATTAAGAGAAATATATTTGAATAAGATAGAGTTGTTTTGTTTGTTTTGCTGTCTGTTTTCAATCATCTATATGTTAACTTGTATGTTTGCTGCTTCAGGGAAATAAGGACATGAACTGAAGAACAATGTTAAAGAGTGTTTGTACAAGTTGCTCAAATCTCACTGAACTTAGATTGTTGTGTTCAGTCCTAGGGCTTCCTACAAGTAAAACAAGTAGGGGGAAAATGGATTGTATTTGAGCTGTGGTTCAACCAGATTGTTTCCTGGAATAAATTAAAGACTTCCTTAGACTTCTTGCTTCTTGATTAAGTTATAGCCATTTGTCTAAACATTGCAGAAGCCATATTTTTCAGTGGAAATTAGCTGAGGACATTCAAAGCAGAAAGGTTACAATACGAGATGGCCAGGCGCTGTTTTATTCTGTGGAAATATTTTGAAGAGAGGGTGGTTCAGGAGAACTGTCCCTTCAATACTGTTACAATTCCACTGATTGTGTCTGGATACAGATTATTATCTACAGTGGAGCTCCCCCAATGTTTTTATAGAATTTCACTTTGGTCTTTGTTGCACGATGACACATTGCATATTTGCATATTAATAAGTGAATGCAAGTGCTGAAGGCATAGCAACTGTCGTTAGAACACTTTAAAATATCTGTCTACCTTTTAGCATTTCAGTAATTTTTCAAGTGCAACAAAAATGGAATTGAAGTATTCTTAATGGATCTCTTTTTCAGTCGGTTACCAAGGAGACAAGGTTCAATTTTGTACTGCACAACAGGAATTGTCCTACAGTGGCTCCAGTCAGACAAGTACGTATCTTTCTCTTTCAGAACTAAATGCATTTCTGAAAATGCATACAGTGAGTTTTATCAAATGAGTGTTCCTGATTCTTCTGTTTCTACACCTTTCCGTTTATTTGTAATGTATTCTTGTCCCATTTCTGATAAACATGGTGGTTATGAGCTCTGTTTTATGTTGCTGCAGGCAGTTGTCCAGTGTAAGTCATATAATCCTTGATGAAATCCATGAGAGAAACCTACAATCAGATGTTCTAATGACAATAATTAAAGATCTCCTAAGTATACGGCTAGACCTGAAAGTAATACTGATGAGCGCTACACTGAATGCTGAGAAGTTTTCAGAATATTTTGGTTTGTGAAATTATCTACACTTCAATATATGAAAAAAAATCCTTGTATTGTTGCCAATAGTTTGAGCTTCATTTCATATAGTGCCTGTAGCAAACAAGTGGTATGTAGATGAATCCCAATGAAGAAATTCAAATATACATGAAAACATATATTTGTATTGCATTATTGTGTGTAGATGTGAATTTCTGTATCCCTTATACTATACAATGACTACCTTAAAATCTATATATATATTAGAGGGTAGCTCTTTGGAATATACTGTATCTCTGAGCTATAATCATCCTAAGATACTTTATATTGGAGAAATATGCAGCTGCGATCTTTGTGGAATTTGTGGAAATACTATGTAAAGCACATTGCTCAAATTATTCTGTTGGAAACGTTTGGTTGACCAAACAGTATCTTTATATGAAAACAACCCTTCACACTGCCAGATTGCTCACATTGGGCCATAAGCAGTAATGGACAAGCTTTTGACATTTTTTTTAAAGAACAGGTATATTTGTAGTGTTTCTTATGTTAGTCTTCTGTGTGCACATTTATCTATGCCCCCCAGTCTTCAGCGCTAAATTGGATCTTTATAAGTTTTTAAAAAATAAAAAACCCTATATTTCTTGGAGGGTTTTGTTTTTGTTTTGTTGAGATTGTTTTTGGATGTGAACCTTGAACCTGATTCCCAACATGTGGCAATCCTGTTTTAGGATTTTCTTGACCAGGGTTATTCAAAGGAGGTTTGCCACTGACTTCTGTTACACTGGGAAAGACCTGCCCAGGGTAAACCAGTGGGTTTCCATGATGGAACGGTAATTTGAAACCTGGTTGCTCAGATTACTAGTCCAATACTTCTTCATTGACTTCATTATTATTTGATTACTGTAGAAATAAATATTTTGGAAGACCTGTAAAAAATTAAGGCGATCTAATACATTTTTCTCTTTCTCTTTTGTGACAGACAATTGTCCTATGATCCACATTCCTGGTTTCACCTACCCTGTCAAAGAATACCTTTTAGAAGATGTAATAGAAATGCTTAGGTCAGTCTGAAGACAATATTTTAAGGGGTTTTTTTGTAATGTAATAAAAGGTATAGGTGTTTGTGTGTGTGTGATGATTTTTTGTCTTTTATGATAAAGTATACTGATTAATTGAAATATGTGGTTCTATAGTTACAATTTTTTGTCTACTTCTAAAGGTACATTCCAGAAAACACAGATCGCAGACCACATTGGAAGAAGAGGTTTATGCAAGGACGTATAAGCAGGCCAGAAAAAGAAGAGAAAGAAGAAATTTATCAAGAGCGATGGCCAGATTATTTAAGGCAAATTAGAGGACGGTACGTTTTTTTAAAAAAAATATCATAGAATTAAATTGTTAATTGAATGCCTAATGATAAAATTCATATACAGCAAGCTCTATTGAACATAATGGGGTTATTTTGCATAAATACTAACATCCATTCTATTCAGAAGTTTTAGACATTTCACAGCAGTGTTTCAATATAGTACAGAATTAAACTTTTTTTCTGGTCAGATTTACTGAGTTATGATACAGTAACATATCCCAACATAATGGAATTAAGAAAAATATTCCTATGTCACAGTGAAAAAAAATTGCCCCACTCCTAAAAGCTAATATAATCTATTTATTACTATTGTCCTATCTTAGTAAATCTTAGTAGGCCCAGCTTAGTCTGAATGTACATGAACATACTATTTTTTTCCAAACTGTGTAAATAATAATAATTATTATTATTATTTCTTACCCACCTCTCCTCACAGCTTGAGGTGGGTTAGAACATTGCTAAAACACATAACCATTTAAAAACACTCTGTAAAATACACATATGAAAACTTATTTCCATACAGAACATATTAAAATAGACATAGCAAAAAAATGGACATAGAATTGAAGTTTAAAATTGTCATTAAAATTGTCTGGGTAGGCTTGCCAGAACAGACAGATGTTCATTTGTGTCTTAAATTCCAACAGTTAATCTAACTGTCGGAGCTCTGCCAGCAGGTCGTTCCATAGTCGTGGGGCGGTTGACTAAAATGCAAATTTAATAGTTGTGCATGGATTTAATCGACGTTTTTAATGTTTCCATAATTTCTCAGGTATTCAGAAAGTACAATTGATGCACTTGAAATGATGGATGATGATAAAATTGACCTCAATTTGGTTGCTGCACTGATCAAATATATTGCTCTTGAGGAAGAGGTGAGTTTCAGGCTTGCTATTAGCTTTTAGGTTTAAATTATTTCTTCCTGTAATTATGTTGGCTGAAATCCATCAGAATTACATTTAAATCTCAAGAGAAGACTTCCACAGCAATGTTGTTTATGTCTACTCAGAAGCACATTGAGATTAGGATTTCAGTTTTAAGCAGTTTATGAAATCAAAGAGACTTACATTTGTTTAACATTGATTGAACTGTTATAATTAAAGGCTAGAAAATGGTAGAAAAATTACACTTGATATTTTTTGACCTATGGATCAACTGAGATTAAGATATTTCTCTGTTTCTCATAAATATTAATGTTATGTTAATATTTTCTTTATTTTTTCAGGCTTGGTTCTATTTTGGTGTCATATCTCACATTCACTGATATTGCATGTTGTTAAGTACATAATTGCTAAACTGTCAGAATCTGATAACCATTAAACTTTTATTATAGAGGAAAAAATGCTCAAGAGAGGCATTAAAACAAGGAAAAATGAGAAATAAACTCCTATTTTCAGGCCAGTTTCATAAATATTTTTGATGCATGGCTATTTTTAAGATTACACATCTACACATTTTTTCTTTAACAGCAGGTTTTGACTTCTAAACGTAAACACAGAAAACGTTTTTTAATGTTTTGTTTTTTCTAGATCAGTGGAGAAGGCACAAAATCACACTCTAATCTAGCTCAAATGGGTTGGTAAATCTCAGATTAGGGAGGGAAGCCCAACAAGAAACCATAGTAATGTGAGACAAAAAGGATATCTACAGGTTAAGACTGCTTCAACTGTTAAGACTGCCATGACTCAATGTTGTGGAATCATGAGAGTTGTAGTTTAGTAAGGCACCAGCACTCTGAAAAATAAAGACCTTGTAAAACACTTAGAATTTTAGACAATGTGCAAGTGGGGTCCCAGCTTCCTTTTGAAATTGTTGCTGAGAACTGTGGCTGACTATTATGTCTGAATGCACTCAAAGTATGTGATGTATTTGTGGATTTCAATATATATATTTATGTTTTCTTTACACCCATTGTTTATGTAGGAAGGTGCAATACTGGTCTTTCTTCCTGGATGGGACAACATTAGCACTCTAAATGACCTTCTTATGTCTCAAATTATGTTTAAATCAGGTAAAACTTGGCCACCAGCATTTCTATGATGATATCTCATGAACATGATTTGACGTGGAGAAAATAACGGTGTCTACCTTTACTTGTTGATAGTGTGTTAGGTGACCTACATTTTGTATTTGTGTAGCTGCTTGAAAGATGTAGGTTTGGTTGTGACAAAACACTGTTAGCATTTGAGAGTGAATTGACTGGAAACATACAAATGAAAATTTAATGATTCCAGAATAAACTTTTTTTGGATTCTGTTTAAAGTAACTTGTTCAAAATCTTTTTGACACATAGAGGGGAAAATATAATTATTATCAAAATAAAATGTGGTTTTATTAAAGCCTGAAGTTAGTATATATTAAGTTTCTATTTGATTGTATTCTTGGAGTCAACTGTTCTCATTTTTGTCAGTTCTTCTTTCAAACTAAATTTTACACGTGTCTTTGTCTTAATTTGCAGACAGATTCATTATCATTCCTTTGCATTCATTGATGCCTACTGTTAACCAGACTCAAGTAAGTACCATAACTCATAACCATCATGAATTACCTACA
>JARBWK010000010.1:36804123-37140640 GCA_030556195.1 Anolis apletophallus
GTTCCATGTGTGCGATTGGGAAGAAATTAGTTGAAGATAGTAAAAATGCTTTTTCTTCTATGCCCCAAAAGCATATGTAGAGAAAGGCAGTATGCAGACAATCGCAAGATGACAACTGCTGTCTCAGCAGTATGTTTTATACTCTTTTTCCCCCCATAGTATCCATATCTTGGTTTTTAGGAGGTGTCTGAATTTCCCTGCTGGACAAGAATTTAAACACGGACCTTAAAATCCATAGTTTTACAACATCAGTGAACATGTGTACATGCAAATCTGTCATACAAACAAGCACATTATTGCTCTTGCTCTCTATTCCTGCAAGTCTTACAAAGTGAATAGGTTTGCTTCGAAGACTGGCAGAGAGACTGTGAATGTGCTCATGTTCACCTCCATCCCACCAAACTTACTCCAAACTCACTTTCCAGCTTTCGTGTCTTACTTTCATGTCCCCATTCACACAGAGAAGGTAGAGCTGCTAGACATAGAGGAAGAGAAGGATAATGATGTCAGGGTACGGTGCAGCATGTGCATGGTAGTAGTTGCTTCGTGCCTCCCCTTTCCATCAAACTTCCCCTCAGTGACTTCTTCACCCTCAGCAAGCGAGTGCCATAGAACAGTTTCTGCCATTGTCCTCTTACAAGATCACTGGATGGGGTGGGTGAGAGATGAGATGCCCCACACTGCTCTTTGTTAGTATTTTTTAATACTGAATTTTTAATACTCTGGTGGGTTGAACCCAAAGTTGCAGAGACCGCAGATAGAGAGGATCTATTGTACTTATCAAGTCTATTAATTCACAATAGAAAATGCTTCCCATAAGCTTGTTTCATATTACTACATGTTTCTACTATCACATTGCCAGCATGTCTCCTGTCAAACTTAAATTATTGTAAATTCAGGATGAATGTTCTTGCTACTGTTTCTTGATTTTGACTGGCTTGAATGCTTGATTTCCTAAACCACTGGTAGTTGCTATTCTCCATTGTGTGGCAATCCAGAGAAAGACAATTTGTGCATGCATGGTAGTTGTATTCTCAACTTTTCAGAGCCAGATATTTCTCACCGAATGAAATCTAACCATTTCTGTTTATTTTTCTAATCCACAGTATTACAATAGATGACGTGGTGTATGTTATAGATGGAGGGAAGATAAAAGAAACTAATTTTGACACACAGAACAACATTAGCACAATGGCTGCTGAGTGGGTGAGCAAAGCAAATGCCAAGCAAAGGAAAGGTAGAGCAGGAAGGTAAGAGTGATGCCTATAATTATAAAATTAATAGACATTTGGTTACCATAAATTTAGCTTTTCATCTTCCTCTTTTCACTGCAAGAGCCTTGATTCTGAAGCTTTCCTGTTGTGACTCTATTTGCTTGTTTGGTAGCACTAGATTGCATCTAAATTCATTTTGATATATTTTTATGAATGTAATAGTGTAGCAGTATCAGTGTAATTTAAGAACAAATACCTCACAACCTCTGAAGATGTCTACCATATATGTGGGAAGAGAGAATGTCAGGAGAGAATGCTCCTAGAACATGGCCATACAGCCTGGAAAACTCTCAGTAATCCAGTGATTCTGGCCATTAAAGTTTTTGGCTACACATAAGAACAAATAGTTTGTGATCTCAGATAATACCAACTTTATCAGATACTTCTTTTTGTATTTTCACCCACCTGACAATGTAAGCTCTAAACTACAGAAGTCCATTTTAAAATTAGGAACACCTGTTAACCCTCACAGTGCCACAGAATATATGAAGAAATAGATGGATACACAGAAATAATTTAGTAAGCATGCTTAAATGAAGTTACGAGGGTTGGAACTTTAATAGTGGCAATACTGCTGTAAAGACGCCACATAACTAAACCAAAGAATGCTGTGTATACCACATGTTAGTTACATACCTACCTTACCTCTGAACAAAAAGACTCGTCCTTCCTACGTCACACACATGCCGAGTGATGCAAATAACTGAGCCTCATATTAGCTTACTGTCTAAAGTAAGTGTTGTCACAATGTTTTCGAAACAGGAACAACGAAGTTCAAAATTTCGTCAGAATCCTAGCAGTGTGAAAGTTATGGTGATTGTCGTGTAGGACTGTGATGGTGTCATCCTAATGCATACCGTTCCCCCACATCAGACCACCAATGCTCAGTATTACTGCTCAGTTTTGGAACATCTGCTCAGTTTTCGAACACCATCTCAGACCAGCTTTGAGAAAAAAACGGTGACACTTTCTGTAGAACGCCCCTATCATTTTGCATGACACATGCAGTGCAAGCCGTGGCAGTGCTCGATCGATGGGGCACATGCAGTGCTCGATCGATGGGGCTGGGAAATGCTGTACCATCCACCATACTCCTCAGACTTAAGCCCTTGTGACTTTGACTTAATTCCTAAGATGAAGGAACTACTTCGTGGCATTCGCCTAGAACTGTTCCAGAGATTCTTGCAAACTCAACGAAACAGGTGCTGCAACAGGTGTCCTATGACTTCCACATCATTGGAAACGTGTTGTACACAATGCTGGCGACTATATTGAAGGACTGTAAAACTTGGTCGCATGTATCACTTTTGTATTATATGTAAATAAATAGTTGCCACTATTAAAGTTCCAACCCTCGTATATAGGAAAAATAGCTGTATTTTCCTGAATAAAAAATTATCACATGATAATGGTAAGTATTGTATTGTGGACGCAGCACCACTACAGAGATTTAATTCCATGATCTGCCTGTATCCATTGGCAGTTGATTACAGGTTATGCTACAGGTGCTTCATATTAGTGTTCTTCCATTCCAAGTTAATTAGTCTTGAGTATTATTCATGTGCTAGTATAATACCGATGTTATATGATGTTTCACTCCAAGCTACTAATATCCAAATAATGCTGATGTCTTTCCTGAAGTTTCTTAATATCTGTCTACATAGTTTAGATCTTTTTGTCTTGCTTCATCATTGTTAAATGAACCCAACTTGAGCTTTGGATATTCAAGCATATTCAAGGATATTCAAGCATGACAATAATATATCTTATGCTGAACCTAAGACAACCCATGGTTGTCTTAACAACCAGGTAGGTTCAAATAGCCGTGACACAGTACAGAGTTGGTTAAATCATCCTGTGTAAGATCAATGGAGCACATGCTGTAGTGTGGATGCAGTGATATCCCCTTTTAAAAAGGTACTGTTGTGTATCAGTCAAGTAATGTTCTCTTGTATATAGTTGTGTAGTGCATTGATAGATGTTACCATGACATGTAGAAATTTTAGTCGTTAATAATCCTGTTTATTCTTTGCTATAAAATGTAAAATTATAATAAAAAATAAAACTTTATTTATACCCCACCGCCATCTCCCAGATGGACTCGGGGTGGCTTACAAGGCACTCAAAGATGCAATACATAAAATACAAAAAATGCAGTTACTAGTTTGGTAGGACCATCCACCTTGTTTTGATTTCTTCCACAAATTATAGTATTTCCTTAAAAATTCTACCAATCTACCACGATAAAAGCTTCTGTAGTTCACCAACTGTGGGTTTCTTTAACTTTGCTTCAACATTTCTGCAACATCTCTATAGAAAGACATAACTTCAGTGCAGCTTAGTTACTATAATTCTGTTAGGGTAGGAAATATATAATAGAAAGTATTTATTGTCTTACAGAGTCCAGCCAGGTCAGTGCTATCACTTGTATAATGGTCTTCGTGCAAGTCTGCTAGAAGATTACCAGTTGCCAGAAATATTAAGGACACCTTTGGAAGAACTTTGTTTGCAAATAAAGGTAAGTTTATATTATCAGCTGTAAGTTGTAGAATCTCTCTTGGTAAATAATATTATGTAGAGTTTAAAACAAGCAGAATGTACCAATGTGATTTTGATATATAGGGTTTCTTTTATCTGTATCAGCTGTACTTCAGCCTTTTGCAGAATGTTCTTGTACTAGAGAGCTTTTGGTTGTTAAGTTTCTCATGAGACTTCCCTGTTGTGAAATATCACATTTGCTGTTTTGTAGCCATTATTTGTTCTTTTGCAGCTCTGTTTTATTGTTTTCATATAGTAAGTGCTTTGAGGAAGGGGGACTTAAAAGCTTTAAGAACATTCACACTCTGTATGAGATCGATTATTAAAGATGTATAGTTCAGTGCTTTTTCTTGAAAGTTTAGCAAACAATCAGGCACCTTTACGAATGCAATGAAGAGTTTAAATAATTATCTAAAGTTGAATAATACAGTCTAAATCAGGGGTGGGCAATTACCGGCCCTCCAGGTGTTTTGGACTTCAACGCCTAGAAATCCTAACAGCTGGTAAACTGGCTAGGATTTCTGGGAGTTGAAGTCCAAAACACCTGGAGGGCCGGTAATTGCCCACCCCTGGTCTAAATCTATTTGTTAGTCTCAACTAGAGTAGCATCATTGGATCAATGGGATGTAACAAGTTCCTATTAATTCAGTAGATTTATTTTAGTTAGAACTAATAATGGGTTTACATTTATATTTGCATTTAAGTACAATATTCTCCATGAGATTCTACATCAGTGATTTAAAGCTTGGGATTAAAAGAGCTATTCATGTCTTTGCACTATACATGTGGCATGAACAGTAATCTCCATGCCATTATATGAGCCACTCCCCCTCTGTTTTCAATGTTGCAACATACAGCATTTAGATAAATATCTCAAAGCTCTTTTGGACACATAAATTTAGGTTCGGTACAATATACATCAGGCATGGGCAAACTTCGGCCTTCCAGGAGTTTTGGACTTCAACTCCTACGGTTTCTAACAGCCAGTAGGCCGAAGTTTGCCCATGCCTGATATAGATTCTTCCCTTTATATTTGTGGGTTGAGCTTTGGTGGGTTAGTTTGTTCACAGATTTGATTAATGTGTTCTCTCTTAAGAGGAGCCCCCGGTGGCACAGTGTGTTAAACTGCTGAGCTGCTGAACTTGCTGATCGAAAGGTCGCAGGTTTGAATCTGGGGAGTGGTATAAGCTCCCACTGTTAGCCCCAGCTTCGGCCAACCTAGCAGTTCGAAAACAGGCAAATTTGGGTAGATCAGTAGCTACCACTCTGGCAGGAAGGTAATGGCGCTCCATGCCGTCATGCCAGCCACATGACCTTGGAGGTGTCTACTGACAACACTGGCTTTTCAGTTTAGAAATAGAGATGAGCAGCAACCTCCAGAGTCTGACACGACTGGACTTAATGTCAGGGGAAAACCTTTACCTCTTAAGAATTTTCTAGGAAGTTGACTATAGAGTCACACTTGAGGACCTAGGGAATTCTAGAGAAGATGTTCTATGCTTTCTATTTCCCAAGTATTTTACTGAACTTTTGCAGAATAAATGCAAACTGTTGTTTTCTTACATGCAGCCAAGTATGTTTAAATATAACTTTGACTGTTTAGATATTTTAACATATTTGTTACTTTTTACAAATAATTTTTATTAAACATTTACTAGGAGAGTCGGAGGGACAAGGAAGGAAGTGGGGATCACATAACCATAACTTCTGCATCTGAGTACTGAGATGGGGTCCTCTTCCAGTTATTGATACATTTACTTAGAACACAACTCAACCTGTCTGAGTTTCATATTTATCCCCCTAATATCTCCTCTGCCATCTAACACACCCTTTACTGGATGACGGTTTGCACCAACTTTTCCATTTCCTTCCTTTCTTCTTGGGGAAAGAACCTGTCATCTGCCATATGAGCCTTTAAATCTATTTATCTGGGAAAGGATCTTATAGTTATGTTGTCCTTTCTTTTCTATCCTTTTTGCATGCCTTGTTTGATACTGAACAGAGAAAATGTTCCCAGTGAGTACCAGTCTTCAATTCCATGGTGACTGTCACTGTGGCTGAATTGTGAACACATGTGAATTTGGTTTTCTTTTAGATTGTAAAGCTGGGAGGTATTGCTCACTTTCTGAGCAAGGTAATGGACCCACCATCAAGTGACACGGTGTTACTGGCCATAAAACATCTCATGCAGCTGGTAATTTTTTTTACTATTCTACATAGAAACCTGTCCAGACTTAAGACTTTTCTGGAGCAAGAGATAGATATTAGATAGATAGATACCATATCAAGGAGCACTTTTTATTGAATACATTTTAAACTCAGATTTCACCACCAAATGCTTCTTATGTGGTTTTTCACCCAACCTACTTCATCCTATAGCATGTGAGAGATGAAGCTTCTGGAGATAGTGACTGGCCCAGCAGGTATTGGGGCCTGTATGTCTCAAGCTCTTGAGCAACCCTTTGGTTGATGTCCAGTAAGTACTAGCAGAACATGTTACCAACAAGCTTCTAGCACATGCCTACAATCTGAAGACAGCAAATTTGAAAAATAAAGTATTCATTATTTTCTTAAAATGTAACTTAAATACTTATAATTAAGCATTTAAAATTATTTTTAGTGCTTTCGTGCTGAGAAGTAATTTTATTATTTGCAAAAGCTGTTCTTTACTTGATCAGCAAACATTCAATCAATCAATCAATCAATCAGTTTATTTGTATGCCGCTCTTCTCACCCGAGAAACTCAGTGCGACTCACAACACAATACAATACAAAACAGTGTAGCGACGAAGCTTCCAAAACAAATTTTACAGGGCGAAGACAAGCTTCAAATTGTGTACGAATACACTTAACAATATTTCAAAGGCATATTATGCAAAAAAATACATCCATACTAAAACATAAGTGGGCAATTAAACACAGTACAATACAATTATCATAATAATAAACTATACAGGTAACCTTAATACACAGTATAAAACTAATACACTGAAAAACTACTAAAACCCACCTAATTAATAATGCCAAAGCCAGGAATAATCAACCAGCGCCCTATAAAAATAACCTATACCCCATGCCCTCCTCCCCTAAGTAAAAGTCCTTCTCACGTCCTCCTACTGCCATTTTCCAAAGGGACAACGGAGCTGGAATGACATCGGCTGTAGCTGGGTCCCAGGGTCTGCAGCAGGGAGGGGTGTGGTGGTGGCATGGCCCAGAGTCTTCCTCCTTTCTCTTCCCTGGAGAAAGGAGGAAGACTCAGTTACACTTCCTGATGTGTGAAAGCTTCTCACATTTAGAAAGCATTGGATATGTTAGCTTTCACAAAAGCTTTGGAAGGAAAGGTGGAATGCATTATAAAATTCAAGATAACACATGGTGACAAAATACATACAATAACATAAGGAAGGGAAACATGGGAATTAACACATAACATTAAAGATTAAAGATCTAGTTCAGGCGTGCACAATCTGCAGTTGTACAGGCCTAAGTTCTCTTCGAGATATTTCATGAAAAACTTCCAGTCCTTCTTGGCACCACAGTTCTATTATTCCTTGCTATCCCATTTCTGTCCTCTTTCTCCAGAATGCATTGGATCGGCAAGAAGAATTGACTCCCCTTGGAGTCCATTTGGCCCGGTTACCAGTAGAGCCTCACATAGGAAAGATGATTCTCTTTGGAGCTTTATTCTGTTGCTTAGATCCAGTTCTCACGATTGCAGCGAGCCTCAGCTTCAAGGATCCTTTTGTTATTCCCTTGGTAAAGTATTTAACCAAATACTTAAAAACAAAGTATAAACTGTCATAACTCTTAGTGGCTAATAGAATGTCAGATTTGTAGTTTCAGCAAAAAAGTCCTTTCAATTGCATATATTGGATATTAATTTGTTATATTAATCCTTTGTTACATTTTAAGACAAGATATGTAAATTAGCTGAAATCTTTATTGTTTAAGGGTAAAGAAAAAGTAGCAGATGCGAGAAGAAAGGAACTATCAAAGAATTCTAAAAGTGACCACCTCACAGTTGTGAATGCTTTTAAGGTAGATATACTCTGATTTATTATCTGATTGATTTATAATGTTGCCTTCACAGAAATAACAGTACTCTGACATTATGGAAGACTTGGGTAGATGGCTGGCATTATGGATGACTAGTACTGTATAGGCAGAATAATTTCCTCCTTTTTCTTGTTGATAGTTTCTTCTGGATGTTTTTTTGTTTGTTTGTTGAGAGTGAAATTCTATTTTTTAATGAATTGTCAAATGTTAAGGGGTCCCTAAGAATGTATGACTTTGCATTTTGGGAAAAAATGAATTCTGTTTGTAACTGCTGATGGGACTAAAAGTTTGGTATTTTTAATAGGTGAGGCAAAATTGTGTAATAGAATAATCATGCATATGATGCACTTTGTTCCTAAAATGAAAAAGCAGTTTTCAATCTGTCAACAATACAAATACCATTATTTTCCTGGGAAGTTACTTTTTCAAAAGGAAAATTTTCTCTCCTCTCCTTTTCAAAATATCCCAAAATTTTACATCTCTGTAGAGTTACTCTTTTCCACATAATGGAAGAAAAAATGTAATAAAGGACAGTGAAGGTGAATTGATTATGCAGCTGAATTGATTTTAATCTGGGTTATAAAAATATGTAACTTAATATAGGGAGTTCAATCTATTTCACTATGTTTTCTATAACTCACTCTGTTGGCATCATTTTCTACTTCTATTAGATTCTACAATATTTCTGAATTATCTGTAGCATCTCTTATGTAAATTTAGAAACTTATCACATACTTATTCAATACTAGGGGTTTTTTGTTTTGTTGTTTAAAAAGATAATTACTGGATTGATACTGAACATTTCTGTTTTCAGGGCTGGGAAGAAACTCGGCGACGTGGCTTCCGGTGTGAAAAGGACTTCTGCTGGGAATATTTTCTCTCTCCAAATACTTTGCAGGTAATATTTTTTTCTCTGGTCAGAGAAAGAAATGTGCTTTTAGAACTTCTTTTGGTCAGGCATGTAGTATCTTATTGGCAAATTTTGTTTTGTTGTTTCAGATGCTGGCTAACATGAAGGGGCAGTTTGCTGAGCACCTTCTTGCAGCTGGGTTTGTGAATAGTAGAAGTCCCAAAGATCCTAAATCCAACATTAACTCAGGTAATTTTGAGAAAGGGGAAATGCCATAGTTCTTCTCTCAGTTTTTCTGCTGTTAATTCAACTGTACTTCTATCATCTTCTTTCCCAGACAATGAGAAGTTACTCAAAGCTGTTATCTGTGCTGGCTTGTATCCAAAGGTAGCAAAAATTCGAGCAAATTTCAGCAAAAAGAGAAAAATGTAAGACTTTTGATAGTTCTTTCTATGATTCTTTGCCAAATGATATATGGAGCTTTAGATTTGCAACGTAACATGAGTCAGAAAATATTTAAAAATGCAGCGAGTAGTGTTCATCATATTGTGTACTAACCATTGTCAGAAACATTTTTTGAGTCAACCTACATGCTGAAATGTAGTGGGTGCAGAGAACATTTGAGAAAATTTAGAAAAGAACATGAAGTTCAAAAATTTTCAGCAAAGCAGTGAATCATTTGTAAGGCATAGAAATTATCATGTTTTATCCTCCTTAAATGAATGACAGTTCAAACACTCAAGTGTCTTTCTATATTACGTTCCAATGGCTGCCTGCCTGCTCTGGAATGAATTATGTTACAGGCTCTTTTATATCAGATTTGATTATGTTTAGCTTCTTTTTAAAAAAAATACCAAAGTTCCAAGAAGTGATATACTTGTTATTCTCTTTAAAACGGCAATCTGTTAAAATGTATCTCATTTTTTATTAATTATATTAATTGTGTGGCAGAGCAGCTTATCCCATGTAATGTAGAATAAAATGGACAAGTAAACATTGTGCATTAACACACTCATCATTTATTTAGATTTTATAAGAAGTCTTGAAAGTGTGCAGCCTTAAAAATACCCATACTTTGGATGATCACCTTTACCTGTTTATTGTGTGCACTGAATGTCACTAGATCCATTATTTAATTCATTTGTCTATTTCCTATTTCATCTTTTGAAAGGATCTTTCCTCACATTTTTACTTATTAGTTTAAAGATCTTACTCTTTTTGTAATTGCTGCATCTCCAGACCAACATCTTTCAAGAGTATGTTAGTTATTACATTTTCTTTCTCTCTTTCTAATCTTAACACTTGGGGAGCATGAAAAATTCCAGCTTAAAAGAAGGATTGTTTTCATATTGGATCTTAAAAGCCAAGAAAGAAGTAAAGAAGTTTATTATCTCTCCTTCATGTTAAATCAGGTTTAATACAAAGAATAAGAGTGGCTGTCACACCACTTCAGGGTAGTTTCAGCATCCACATCATTTCAAATGGGAGCCCCTGGTGGCGCCATGGGTTAAACCCCTGTGCCGGCAGGACTGAAGACCAATAGGTTGCAGGTTCGATTCTGGGGAGAGCGCAGATGAGCTCTCTCTATCAGCTCCATCTCCTCATGCAGGGACTTGAAAGAAGCCTCCCACAAGGATAGTGACACATCAAAACATCCTTGCAGACACCAATTCTCTTACACCAGAAGTGACTTACAATTTCTCAAGACGCTCCTGACACGACCAAAAAAAATCATTTTAAATATCTCTAGTAAAAAGTACTCTAAAAGTTGCATTCATGCAGTGCCCCTGGTGGCACAATGGGTTAAACCCATGTGCTGGCAGAACTGCTGACTGAAAGTTTGGCAGTTCGAATCTGGGGAGTGGGGTGAGCTCCTGAGTGTCAGCTCCAGCTTCTCATGCGGGGACATCAGAGAAACCTCCCACAGGATGGAAGAACATCTTGATTTCCCCTGGGCAATGCCCTTGCAGACGGTCAATTCTCTCACACCAGAAGCGACTTGCAGTTTCTCAAGCCGCTTCTGACACAATAATAAAAATGCAGTGCCAGATTTGAAATTGCTTGGGAAAAAATGATAAAAGTCTTGTCTTCCTAAGTTGGGAGAAAACCCCATCAATACTGAATGGGTTGAAAAGCATGAAAAATGAGGGGGGGGGGGTAATCTGTTGCAAATGTTCTTAACTCATCTGAATAAAAATGTCATATGAATAACTGCCTTCATTATTTAAAAAAACCCACAAATGTAATATTTTTGAAATTCTCGAGTAGTTCCTTCCATTACCAACATTAGACATACAAAATCATTTGAATTGAGCAAGTTGCAATAGTATTCTTTTGCCAGCTGGTGATACTGCAAGCCAAATATTATGTGCTTCCATTTGCCCACTTCAGAGATACTTATATATTATTTGATGGATAGGTATCAAATATACACTAATTATATTAATTGCTGATGGTTCTTAATAAGAATAACGGTAGGAAATGGGTTTTTATGATGCTGTATAGTTTTCACTGCTTGAAAGTGCATTATATTTCTGAACAAATAATATGAATGGAGAATTTATTTCTATAGATAGTCCAGTACGGTAACTTTCTTTTCTTTGCATTACTGGGATTACTCTCATGTATTCATGTTAATCTTTGTTATTTAAAGCACAAAGAAAAATAGAATATGTGTTTACAAGGGGGTCAAAAACTATTTTCTAACATATCTTTTTTATAACCCCCCCCCCCCCCATTTTGTCAGTATTGCTTTCCATTTGGGAACGTTGAAATAAGTTGTATGTTTAAAATAGGCTTTTCATTTGTGCTTAATTTCCCAGGTATCTCAATACAGTGTCTGACAAACAGGGTGGCTGTTAACAGAGGATTGCTAGGTCAAATCCAGATTTTGCCCCTCTATAAAAAAAAGGGGGGGGGGCTCTTCCATTTGTGCCAATTTATGCCATTCTACTAAAGTTTCCCCATTAACAGAGTTGCATTGGAGGAAATGTAGTAGAATTATCATCCATTGAACCCAACTACAAGACATGCTTGCATATTTTAACTGCTCTGCATTCATTTTACTTGCGCCTGAATGCTGACTCCTGTACGTTTTTTCAGGGTTAAAGTTTCCACTAAAACAGATGGGTCAGTTAACATCCATCCCAAATCGGTGAACGTCGAGGAGACAGAGTTCCATTACAACTGGCTTGTTTACCATTTGAAAATGCGGACCAGTAGTGTAAGGCAACTTTTATTTCCCTTGTGAATAAGTTTGTGTTGAATTGTTTTAAGTAGCCCCTCCCATTACAATCTGTGTACACAACTCTACTTTGTTTAACATCTTCCATTTGGTCTTTGGGCATCCTTGCTACCTGCCATCATCAACTGAGCACAGGTTTTCTGTGGAGCATAAGAACAAACAGTAGTAGTAAATAATAAGTAGGGCTTGCTTAATCCTTCGTTACTGTACTTAAGGTGCATTTGCGCTATATAATTATTGTAGTTTGACCCCACATTAATTGGTATGGGTCGATGCTGTGGAATCCTGAGAGTGGTAGTTTGGTGAGACCCTAGCATTCTGGCAGAGAAAGATAAAGAACTTGTAAGAGGAGGAGGTCTAAGATACTACTCCACTGGAACGCTAGTGAGCCCATTTGAACTATATGACAGCTATAATACATTTTTAACAACACCTATGTTAGTCATTTTAAATGCAGTTCATTTCTAACTGCTTTTAATTATATATGTTTAATGTGTACTAATATCCTAGTTTATTGTCTAACTGATTTACTGCTACCTAGTCATCATTTCAATTTTTATTGTTGTTATTGTTGTTATTATTTTACTGTTATCATTGTGCATTATATTGTATTATTCCTGATGTTGTTTTTTACTTTTAAGGCATTGAATGTTTGCCTATCTCTGTGTGTAAACCATCCTGAGTCCTTTTGGAAGAGATGGGTGTCTAGAAATAAATTGTTGTTGTTATTGTTGTTGTTGTTAAAACTACAACTCCCAGGATTCCCTGAGATTGTATCATGGCAGTTAAAATGGATTCAAACTGCATTAACTCTACAGTGTTGATGTGCAGTCATTTTTATTGCCCCCTTCTCCCCCTTTTTAATGGTGAAATTCTTTAGTTTCTCCTGCTTTTATTTCTTTCATCTGTAAAATGGAAGAGTATCAAATAGGAGACATATTTCATGGGATAGATGAGGGCTTTTGGCAAATGTACTACCAATATGTATCTCTTCTCATTTTAGTGTTCTAGAAACCACTTTCTTCAGACATTTGTTTTAGGTGTCATAGTGTTCTGTATAGCAGAAGCCAATTCATATATTAGAAGATGGCTAGTTTTGGGCTTTTACATGTTTCAACTGGACAGCCATCCTCTTTTCAAAAAGGGAATAATAATAATAATACAACTTTGTTTATATTCCACCATATCTCCCTGGAGGACTCAGGGCGGATTCCAATCACAAAAAGACAAACATTCAATGCCTGAATACAACAACCAATACACACATAATAGGAAAGAATAATAACCCAGTATATAAAACAAATTATAACATAACATTTAAAATTAAAGTGTAACATTATCTGATAAGAAGTTTTTGCTTCTATTGTACACTAAATCTTCTTGAGACAAAATGACTTTTTAACTGATTTGAACTTGCCTTGGTTAAACAAACCTAAGTAAAATTAAGATGTTTGTTGGTTCAAATGACACAGGAAGTCATACCTACTCCAAAAAAATGAGGCAACTGTTTCTAGATCACAATTTGTAGATGCACTGGAGGAGAAAGGAAGGACTAGCCCCACCACTTGCAAACATAATCTCACGTGTAAAATCAAGCAATTAAAGGTTTACTTCTAAAAGTGCAAGGAAGAGTGTCCTACTATTCTTAAGGTACACGGTGCTGTATGTTTTTTCTCTCTCCTTGCAGATATACTTGTATGATTGCACAGAAGTCTCGCCATATTGTCTTTTGTTCTTCGGGGGAGATATTTCTATACAGAAAGACAAAGATCAAGATACAATTGCTGTGGATGAATGGATTGTTTTTCAGTCTCCAGCAAGAATAGCTCATCTTGTTAAGGTGAATGTGCTGATTTTCTTTTCAACTTGGTTTTGAAAGCTTGAGCTCTTACAACAGCTTATATTTGCTTCAGCTATGTTATATGGCATTATGGGTCCTTTTAATAGTAAAAATTATTTTCTTAATGCAAACGTATGAAAGTTGTTTTTAGGTATAACGTTTCTTCAGATATTTCATGCCGAGATAGAAATGTCTATCCAATAGTTGACCTGAAGGTCATGCTCATTCCTTCCTAATGTAGTAGATGTGAAAGTAATGAGAAGTGTTATATTAAATTAATTTCTGCAAGGTATTGAAACAGGGGGTGGTTCTGCCATCCCATCTCTCTGTTGAGGAATTGAAGTTCTTTGCCTTATATTTATCAACCTGTATCTAGCTAGAGATCTTTAGGTTTTACCTTTTTTTGTCACTTACACAGTATTGTTTATCAAACAAATAATAACATGCTTTTTAAGAATCTCTTACACTTCAAATGTTTAGGAAGTGTGTGTATGCGCACACACACACAAACACACAGGGCATTTTCTGCATGTTATGTTTCATAAGTATCATTTCTCATGCTTATGGTCCTTGTAACACAATGCAGCAAAAATATCACCTTAATATGTCATCTCTTGAGGATTTTGTATATAGCATTTTGACCTTTTTAGTACATTGCAGATGCTTGTAAAGGAAGCATCTAGTATTTTATACAGTACAGATCAGATTTTTTTTTCAGCTTAGTAAAATTGTGGTACACTTACAGGCACTGCATTCATGTAGAATAACTATAATTATCTGCCCAGGGATAAATTATTCTCTCGGTTATGTCCTAAGGAGCTTTTTGGAGGACTTAATACCTGTCTCTCTGCTTGTATATTCCACCTTTTTCTGAGAAGCAATTCAAGGCAGAACAGTGAGGAAGATAGTTTCAAATAAACATGGCACTTTAGGGCGAGCCTGCAGGGAGGAGCGGAATACAAAACTGAAGAAATAAATAAAAATAAAATAAAATAATGGAGACATGGTATTTTATTATGCTCTTGGTGTGTTGTTCTATATTTATAATGAAACAGTATCAAAGATTCTGGCCCAAATGTACTCTCGGTGCTGGTTAGCAATTGTCTTGGGCCAGGCTCCAGTGATGTATTTCCAGTGGTTTGTGCTGCTTATTTCAGCCCTGGTGGCACTGCTGCCTACGTTGTTTTATCATTACTACAGAACAGCAGCATCCATCAAAATTTGCAGCTTTTCGTTTCTGTCTCAACCGACATCATTTTATCCGCAGGACTTGAAAAAAGAATTGGATGACCTTCTACAAGAGAAGATAGAAAACCCACAGCCTGTAGACTGGAACAGTAATGAATCCAGGGACACTGCAGTGTTGACAGCCATTATAGACTTAATCACAACGCAGGAGAATGAAAGTGCCAGAAACTTTGCCCCTCGCTTCCAGCATGAACAATACAGTTAATACTGTTCCTTCATGGCTGCAGAGGTGACAGCTCCACCAGATGTTTGTTGTTGTTTTGGCTTCCTTTGGGCATCTTGGAATTCCATTTTTAGTGTCAGTAGTTTCTGATGGCTTTGTATATTGCATGCAGTGTATAAAAGTAACTGTTTACATAATTGCTATTGCTGCACAGGCCTTTGTATTTTGGTGTACATGTTGTACCTGGATGCTGCTGTTTATTGACTGTAATCTTTCTGAGGTAAATGCTGGATAAAATGGAAAATTGAGCTGAAGACGTTTTGTATTCCACTCATTACTGTGTTTTGTCGTCATCCATGGAATTATCGATTTGCATTATTAATGACCTCAACACACACTGACATTTTTAGTTAACACGTTTTTAGCTTTCTATTTACTGTATTTTCCCTTCAAAGTTCAAGTGAGCTGATATTAGAACAAAAGCATCATTGGCCCCAAAAGAGATGTGAATTCTTGTGAGCAGGTTTTCTTTTTGGTATGTGTACTAGTCTAGTCCCAGTACAATCCATGTACTATCTCAGTGAGAAATTGCTGGTGTTTGCTCCGGTAGCTAGGTCTGTACCTATATGCAAAGCTCTAGTGAGGCACTAAAATACCATTGATTTGGGATGCAGAGCAAGGTTTACTGGCCATAGCACCTGGTATAGATTTGTATTGCGCTTGGGAAAAAGTAAACCCTTGAAATTTTATAAACATCAAATATACACTGTGTTCTGTTTCAACATCATGAATATAGCTTTTTAAATTAAAAGCTGCTTTTATAAACAAATAACAAAATTGATCTCCCATAATTTTAATTACATTCCTATGTCTGTGCCAAAAGCCCATACCCTAGTTATTTTTATATATCTGATGTACATATAAAAATGAGAATATGATCATATTGACAGTACAAGTGTATTGATTTCAGCCATAGAGTGCACAAGGGATTTCTATAATTTTGGAAGCTGCATCTCAATCAGAAATTTGGTTAGTTCAACTCTCTGGGTCACTCTAATGGAGTATATGTGCCTCTTGCCAGTCTTTTTCTTCATGTTTAGTTGTTTAAATTGTAGGTATTTGAAACATAGATTTAACTGGCCAACGTGGTCTGTTTTAAATTACTTATAAAAATAGGCACAAATTTAAAAGCTACAAGACACATCACTGCTAAGCTGTTTGATGAGAAGCATCAGAAGTCAATAGTGAGAATGTATCAAATATTTACCTACACACACTATGTTCTAGATTGGCAGGAGTCCAGTGGAGACATCGTATTGGGCACTATTTTATGCTGAAGTGTCCAGAAGTAACTTAAGCTGCCTATCACAATTATCATATAAATGTCAAGAAAATATTACACCAAATTAAAATTTGTACAAGGCCTTCTGATTAAATAGTAATGCCTGACATCCTGTATTATGGAATCATAGAATCATTATTCTATGGTATCATAGAATAATTGTCTGCTATGCCTTGGTTGTGTTGCAGCACTTCATTAACAGAATTTCAACAATGTGCAACTAATTCCCAAAGCCTGACCACACACAATGGCACTAACTGCATACATGGATTTTCACACCCTCAGAATAAATATGATCACTATGGAACAATGCAAATTTTTCAGCCTAGAGGCATAGCAGGACACCTGACTGGAGGCAATGAATAAAAAAAAAAAAGTCTAAAAGGCCCAGAAATTAACAATAGTGTAGTTTCTTCTGCTAAATTTCCACTTTGTCAGAGAGTTATCAGCACACTTGGCATCATCTACAAGACAGTAATGTAGTACAGATGTCATCTGTGTGCATAATTTATCGCTGTTCCAAAAGGGTGGTGCATGAAGCAATTAAAACACAGATGTACATTTGTTCGACCTAATCTCACTCTGTGAATGTATATATTTAATTTGTATATATAATGTCAAATTTACCCTGTACATAAATATTTGTTTGATGAAGCCATAAAAGCAGATGGGAAGAGAAACTAAACATGAAAGCTCCTCAGTAATGAATATGACATTTAAAAATGTAGGCTGTACCCCCACCCTGCAATTTCAACAATTTGATATCTGCTAATGTAGCACAGAATTTTAATGAAACCATCAATTATAGCTTCATAAGGTAAATACATCTAAGATTTCAAGAAGCCCCATTTATCTTGTATCCGTTCCTTATGGTCTTTGAATGTCATCTCAGAATATGAATGTAGAATTTATTTATTTACCCTATTTATTCCCCACCTTTCTCAACCCCGAAGGGGACTCAAGGTGGCTTTACATATATGCAACTATTCAATGCCTTAAACAACATACAATTAAAAATAAATACTTGAATTAAGTATTAAAATGGATGCACATTAAAACATTTTTAAAATATTACATTCACTGTTGAAAACTACGCCATCCACAATCGTAATCCTGGGCTGTTCCAAAGGTTATTGCACATAATTCCGTAGCTATAATTGCACTATAGTTAATCTCCAAAGCTTGACCCAGAGCCAGGATTTCACTTTCCTTCTGAAGGCCAGGAGGGAGGGGGCTGATCTAATGTCACTGGGGAGGGGGTTTCACAGCGGAGGGGCCACCACTGAGAAGGCCCTGTCTCCTGTCCTCACCAGTCACAACTGTGAAGGGGGTGAGACAGGAAGTTCATAGGAGTTCATACATAGATGGTTCATACGCAGAATGAGACATGCCACCTTCAGTGCAAGAAGCTGAGTATTGCAAGCACTGCCAAAATGGTGAGTAACATTGCCCATGGCCTGGCCTGGATGAAGGAAGCATGTGCTCAAGGTTATTACTTCCCTTCCCATCTTCCAGTGATCATATTGATACCATTTCTGGACAGCAAAAAACTTCCATTTTTATCATATCTCTTGGATTAGATTTACATGTTATAATGTCTCTAGTATTAAATAACATACTTGCATGATTTGTTGCATGAGCATGGAAGCAGATTTATTTATGTGCAGTGATGCAGTGTTTCACTGGCTGCCATGCAAAGCACTGTTCAAAAACAAACAGCAACACAAGCCATGTGGAACAGTTTTAATTGTAGAGCTTTTTTTCAAAAAAAACATACATACTTCCTGTACATTTGGATACTTCAGTTGCCTTATGCAGGGATTCCAGCACCTGCATTGTGGCCACTATGTGCAAGATGAATGTATACATGGAACTACACAAATATTCACCTTCTGCTACATTATATAAACATTACAGTACACAGATTTTCATCCACTTTGAAAAGTTTTATCACATTTTGCTTTTTTTGCAATTTCTATTGAGTGACAAGCAGTGCAAAGAAAGGACAAAGTTCCTTATAATACATGGTGTAGAAAATGTCATGTCTATTTACATAAAAAGGAAATGCAATGCAAATTAATTGCTATTTATAAATTAATTACAAATGCAATTACAAATTAATTCCTATTTACATCTTCGCCTGACAACATAAATTGCTGTCAGACTCCAAAGTGGATATTTATAATGAGTCCTTCAGCAGGCAATGGAATCATGACAGGTCTCCCCCTCCTGAGGAAAGAGAAGAAAGCGCACTTTGGCCACAGACCAAGAGCCTCAGTTGATAGGCAGCTAGTTATCCTAAATGCCCAATTCATGGGGCAAGGGCTAACATATCTGCTTTGGAACAAATGGAGGAAAATCCTTTTCTCTCTGCTGACAACCGGACAATATTGGAAAAAGGTTCATCTGACATTATTAGAAACACATTCCTGAACTGTTAACGTTGTTCAACGATGTTGAAGAACTTAAGTGTACAAGTATCAATGTGATAACAGCATGCTTATGATTTCTGAAATCCAGACTTGGCAAATGCTGTTAATCTCACAGTGCTTCAAAACAGCCTTCGTGTGATAGTTTTTTGTTTCCAGGGGAACCAAGCAAAAAGGGCTAAAGCAATGATGAGAACACTATCTTCCTTTTTTATTTCTTTCTCTTTTTTTGGTCTTGGCATATCATACATACTGATCCTTATTGAATTTAATGACTTAATGTGTTGAAAATATACTTTTTCAAGACAGCAGCATGGAACAGTCATTTGAGCATTGGACGACGACTCTGGAGACCAGGGTTCCAATTATCCCTCTGCCATGGAAACCAACAATGAGGTCATACTCTCATAGCCCCAGAAGAAGAAAAAGGAAGCTTTTCCCCGCAAACAAATCTTGCCAAGGAAACCATGCGATACCTTAGGGTCACCATAAATCAGAAAAAAAACTTGGAAAACATGTAATAACCATAAGACGTAGTTTTAGATGGGCAATGCAATGCTATTCCCTTCTAACAGCTAGTCCAAAGGCTAATAGCCCCTTTTGTGACCCACTACTGCACCAAAAAGGTGTAAATTATTTATGTAATAATTTGGTGTAATAAAACTCTGGGAAACAAGGCACTTTCTCCTATTCTTTTAAACACATGAAGCACTCACGTATACTCATGATGTCATAAGGAAAACCTTTATGTATGAGGTGTATTGTGTAAATGAATGAGGACTGAACTGTGTTTACTACCCTTGGATGGCAGCGTTCAGGACTAATCTTAACATTTATTACTTTCTTTCTCTGCATGTATTTTCAAGAATCATATTTGCTAAGAATGTCTATGAGCATGAAAAGGTGATGTGATTTTTGGAACTTTTAGTGGGCCTAATAAATATATTGCCACAATATATGTGTTGGAGTTTATTTTATGCTCAACACAGCTACTATCTTTTCCAGTTTTACTAGTTTCAGTACTGATCTGAAAAATCCCCATATATATGACAACTATAACTAACTCCTGGGATTATCTATGTGCTTTAAAAATGTATCCGGTGATCTAATGTCACAGCCAAACCAATAACTGGGGATTCTAAATGTGGAAGTGATTTGGCCCAAAAAAATAGGGAGGGGGAAAGCAGTTTTCAGACTCTCATTTATTGCTTGGATCACTTCTCTTATGTTTCCTGTGAATTTTTAGTGTAATGGAAGGTGACGGGGAAAGCCAATGCGTACAGAACAAGAAATTGGACACACACTTCTCTGATTGCAGAGTTTGTGACCATCATTTGACAACCAAACCAGTTAATACAATTAACACCAAAAGCATATGCAAATGGAGAAAAACAACTGATCAAATAAGCAACCAATTTTGTTGAATGAGTTTATAGCAAGTAGGCTCACTGCTGCTTAGAAACATGGGGAAAAACGGAAACTAGGTTAGCTGCATTTGCAGCAGAACATAGCATTACCACGAATTATTAGTTCACAGCATTTGCCAGGATTCTTCAGTAACAAACAAAAGCGAAGGGAAAAAAGCTAGGACAATTTTGAAGAAAGCTGGGATGACCAGTATAAATCTAATGAATTCATTCAAAGCCTGAGAACCAGCGTGATGTGGTTTGCGTGCTGGGAAATCAGGATTCAAATCCCCACGTATCCATGGAAATCCCACAGGGTGATCTTATGCAGGGGCGGATCTTAGTGGAGGCAAATTAAGCGGCCGCCTCAGGGCGCCACGTGGCCAAAGGGCGCATCTAGGGCCGGGCGCCACGCCACCAGGGGTGCCGGCAAGGTGGGAGGAAGGCTCGCGCAGGGCGAGAGAGGAGGAGGGAGAGGCGCACGCCTTTCCCTTCTCCCTGCCTTGCCCTGCGCCCGTCTCATGCCTCACCCTGCGCATGCCTTCCCTCCCCGCCCCCGCCAAGGATGCCTTGCGCAGTGCGAGAGAGAAGGGCGCAGAGGCGGCTGCCTTTTCCATCTCCCTTGCCCCCCGCACGTCTCCTCCCTCTGTTGCCGCTGCTGCCGCTGCTGCCACCGGTGCATGTGGGGCGAGGGAGGAGGCCTCGTGGGCGCCCTTACCTGGGGGCCGGAATCAGGACTGAGCGGCAGACGAGCCTGCCAGCCAGAGGGCACCTAGCCCAACCCCCGGGCCCTTGCTCTCGAAATTAGCCTAGACCTGATACACACACACACACACATATATATACATACACACAAAAAGAGAATAGGAAGAGGGGAGGGAAAAGGGTGAGAAGGGAGGAAGGGGAAGGTAAGAAGGGGAAAGAGAATAGGAAGGGGGCAAGGAAAAGGGTGAGGAGGAAGGAAGGATGGGGAATGTACAGACCCACACAAAGAATAGGAAGAGGGGAGGGAAAAGGGTGAGGGCCCTTCCACACAGCCCTATATCCCACAATATCTGCTTTGAATATTGGATACTCGGATAATGTGGGATTTTCTGCCTTGATATTCTGAGGCATAGGGCTGAGAAGGAATGATGGGGAATAGATATGGACACAGACACAGACACACACACTCAAAGAGAATAGGAATAGAGCAGGGAAAATGGTGGGAAGGAATATATATGGCATGGGCCAACTTCAGCCCTCCATGCGTTTTGGACTTCAACTCCCACAATTCCAAACAGCTAGTAGGAAGTCCAAAATACCTGGAGGGCCAAAATTTGTCTATGCACCCTATATGTGTGTGTGTGTGTGTGTGTGTGTGTGTGTGTGTGTGATTGGTTGGGGGGCACCAAAATACTGTTCGCTTACCATTTAAAATTACATAGGTCCGGCCCTGATCTTATGGAAGTCATACTTGCTCTGACTTAGACGAAGGCAATGACAAATGTCTTCCAAAAAAACTGGCCAAGAAAGTCCTGTGATAGGTTGACCTTAGGGATTTTCTGAGACATAAAAAAATTAAAGCCAAGATGTGGAAGAGACTACAAGGGCCATCCAGTCCAATTCCATGCAATGCAGAAAAACATAATCAAACCAGATGGCAATCCAGCCTCTGCTTAAAAACATCCAGAAAAGGAGACATCACCACACTCTGAAGCAGCATACTCTACTGCTAAACAGCTCTAAATATCACGAAGATCTTTCAAATGTATAGTTGAAATCTCTTTTCCTGCAGTTTGAATCCATTGCCCTATGTCCCATTTTCTACAGCAGCAAAAAATAAGCTTGCCTCCCCCTCAATGTGACATCCTTTCAAATATTTAAGCACAGCTAGCTATCATGTCCCCTCTCAGTCTTCTTTTCTCCAAACTAAACATACCTAGCTCCTTCAGACACTTCTTATAGGGCTTGGCTTTTAGACTCTTGACCATTTTCAACACCCTTCTCTGGACATGTTCCAGAATGTCAACACCCTTCTTGAAATTTTGGTGCCCAGAACTAGACATAGTATTCTAGGTAAGGTCTGACCAAAACAGAAAATAGTGGAACTATTATTTCCCTCGATCTAGACATTATACTTCTATTGATGCAATCTAGTGTATATAATCTAAACCCAAGCAGAAATGGCCAATGCAAAATGTGCATACTGATTGCCCAAGATTACAAATAGTAAGCACTTCTACTTTGCTGGATTGTTGTGCTAATATCTTCTACTTGTGTCTTGCAATCTAGCAGAGTAGGGCGTCTCCTGCCACACCCTTGCTGACTCAGCTAGGTTTCTTTTGCTTACTAAATGGAAAGAGGAAGCCTTTACTACTGAATAACCCATTGTTTGCTAATAAGATTAAAACAAAACAATTCAACTACCAGCTGCTACTTGATCAGAACTTTGTACAGTCAGCTCCCCCCCAATCCACAGACTTTCCCATTCATGTCTTTAAAACATTCCAAAACAAACCTAAAAATAAAAATCCAAAAGGTAAATCTGGATTTTGTCACGTTATAAAGGGATGCTCCCATGGATTTTATCAACAGGAGGTTCTGGAAACCTATAGATACCAGCAGAAAGGAAGGGTCCACTTACATACTTTCAAACAAAACTGAATTTTTGTCAACTTTATGATGTTACGGATTACTACATTTATTTACTTCTCTGTTGGATGTCTTCTTTTTCTGTCTATGGCGGGTGTTAAGATAGAGGTGTCTGAACCCTACATCAGAAAGCTATCAATAGATATTGTGTGGGACTTCAGTGGGATATACTTCTAATTCATGCTCCATAGATTCTACTCTACAGCCACACTGCAGCTCTTGTTCAGAATCAAAAGAGGCACAGACATAACCCAGAACAATGCATGTATGGAAGCGGGCTTTGCGTATCACTGTTTCTTGCTAAGACAAGGCAGTTACACAGAAACAGAACCAGTTCCGTAAACTAAAATGAAAGGAAAAATAAGAAAAGTTCTAGTACACAGGTACATCTGAATTAAAATTTAAGAGTGGTTTGGGCAATGTGGAAACCCAAAAGATCATTCTGTTATGAACTTTACAAATGGAGATTTATATTTTAATTAAAAATAGTTTATTGCTTTAAAAATGCTACTGACTTGTATTATGATGCTCTTATTTTCATGCAATCACTTAATAGATGTTTTCATGTTTAATTAGAGCAGATACCTGTGATACCTGCTTCACATGCTATAGCTGCAAACTGACCATCTGGAGGAGACCAAGATGCCATGGATCTCACTGAGTGCAAATCCTAGAGTCTGCTTATTAGAACTCGAGTCTATACATTTGTTTCCAGGCCTAGCAAGCGACCCATTCTTTCCATGTTTTTCTCAATGGTGGCTTGACAGGTGATTTCCTTGGCACATTCCATTGGGAACCAGCCTTTTTCTCCATCACGCAATCGCTCTCCTTCATACCAACCTGTAAATCATACATATTAAAAATGTAACAAAAACCCATCTCAAGACTGAAAGAAATATACTGCTAAATTAAGTCTAGCATACTGAGTTTCTTGATGGCTAACCAAATGCTTTTGAGATGTCCACAACATATAATGAAGTCAGTAAGATTCCCTTGCTGTTCCTCTATAGCAAGTTGCCTTCACTAATAACCCAAAGGCTGGAGGTTACTGTTCTAAGGTCTTCAACTGAGTTTTCTTGGATCAGCTGGGTCTTCCAATTCCTGTCCCAGTACTGACTGTGTCAATACAGAAGACAGAACTACTTGTTCTATTATGTGAATTATATGCATCAAAGGTACTACCACCAATATTTAAAGATGTCCATTACAACACAGTATTGGTGGTGGTGGATATATCAGATTTTCTTTTCTTTTGATAATTTAGTGGGTAAGTCAACTTGATGGCACACCACCAATTACAGGCAGGAAGGGATTTGGGGAATTTTGAGGGTTTGGGTTAGGAGCAGGACTTAACGTTATGGGTAGACTGGTGATTGGATAATTGTCTGGTGTGTGGCTAAAGTGTTAGCATTACTAGCAGGTCAAGGTTATGAAAATCAGAGGATTAAAACCACACTTTCCCATATGACAGAACAGTGGATATTAAGGGTGGTTCTGAGTACATTCATGATTGTGGCTATGGTAATATGACTGCAAATGCAAATAGAAAAAAGTTACAAGGTCATAAGCCTAGGTTATAACATTGTAAGTAGCAAACAGGATGCAAGCCTATATATTTAATGTATAGCTCTCATATATTGAGTGACTGCATCTTGATATTTAGAAATAAATGATATAAATAAGTATTGTTTTTCAATTATGGCCCTCTATGTAGTACACTTTTGAGTCAGATGCTAAATACTAGCTCTGCAATAGGATTCAAAGCAGCGGTGGCCATTAAACAATAAGAAAGCCGACTAACCATCATTCACTTTCTGATAGACGAGAACTACATCTGCAACTTGGAGGGAGAGTTCATCTGACTGCTTGGCAGTATAGGATCTGATGACTTCCACTTGTGTCAGGGCTAAAACAGAGGAGAAAATGATTACATGGACAATTCAACATAAAGCTCATGTGTGCATTATATATCTACAAGCACATGACAACCATATTGCTTCTCATCTTAATTCGACAACTGAAAAAGTGATATGGTATCTGCATTTGTTATAAGGAAATTAGAATGTAAACAAAATGAAAAATGCAGACAGGAACTTGAAAGCAGAAGGACCTATCTCTGGTTACAGAGCTTTAAAATGTCTTTCAAAACAGAATTGCCACATCTTTTTTGTCTCCTTTTCTATTTCAGAATATATAGGCAGAAAATTCAAGCAACTATTCTAAAAGTGATATGACCTCAACATGCATGTAAGAACTTTGTAAGATGATTGTTTTGTACTATGTTCCCAATTATAGCACAAGTACAAGGAAAAATGTAATTGTTTTAAAATGCTGCATGATACACAATTTTTCTCCAAGTCTCTCAAAATAGCCAAAAGACTGGCATGCTTCCATTTTTCTTAATATGATAAAGGAAGTTCCAAAGGACTCAGATAATTATATTTAGGGTCTTTCCTGCCCTGCCTTCAATGAAAAAAAAAACATTAAAAAGGAAAGCAAGGAATCTAGACACTCAACTTTTATATTCCACAGGAGGTCACTATAGAGTACAGCAAGAATGTCAAACCCCAGAAAATGTTTTGTTTCACTTACTTGTCCTATCCATACTCCGTCTATCATTGCTCTGACCAAGTGCAGTTATCCAGCGAGCCCGTTCATTCCTGAAGAAAGAGGGAAAAAAATAGTTGATATCATTAATCAATCAAAATCTTCAATCACTTTTATGAAAACAAAATAATATTCTTTTTAGTGGGCTATCAAACTATATGGCCAGAAACCGAGTCCCAATGTTAGATACATGCAATCAGAAATCAATATAACTTCTTTATTTATTATTTATTTGCCATGCTTCTATACTGCCTCTCTCAGCCCGAAGGCGACTCTTGGTTGACATATTCCTGACATACTGAAAAAAATGACAAAACTAAACACTTAACTCAGTTCACGTGTCAAAATACACCTCAACTATAGAAATTTTTTATCAGGACTGAATGGTGTATTGATGCTTGCTTACTCCACCTGAAAGCAGGTGGATAAATGAATCACAGACTCTCCACCCATAGAATTGAATTGAGATATATCTCCAATAAGCCAGTGTTGTCTTGTGACTGTGGCTTCCTTGGGGAGACAAAATCCAGAGTTCCCAGTTTGGACAATGAACCCAACATGAAGAGCCTGTTATTTGCACCATGTGGGAACAACCTTTGAACATGCATAAGTATGCTTATAAATTAAAGATGAATTCTTTCACAATTCTGTATTACTACATTTCAAGGCAATAAATTTTCCTCAGGCCACCCTGTATGTCTATGACTGATCTACTAGGCAAATTAACTTTGCAGCATTCAATAGACCCATTTACCCTTCTTTATCTTTTAATGATCAGTTATCATTCCTGTTAGAAATATGCATGGTATAGTGATTTGAACACTGGACTGTCACTCTGGAGACCAGGGTTCAAATTCCTGCTTGACCATGGAAACACAGTAGGCAACCTTGCACAAGCCATACCCTTTCAGCCTCAGAAGAAAGCAATGACAAACATCCCTTTCAAGAAATTTACCAAGGAAAACTAAAGACAGGGTTGTCTGTGGGGACGCTATAACAACCACCACTTCCACCTACTTTTTGTGCAGGTGACAGGAAGCAAAATGTGTGTAGCAAACTAAAAGAACTGCAGATATAACTTAATGCCACATTATCTCACCCTGAGTTTTTAACACTTTATATTTGTGCCTGTGCCCGCCCTGTCCTTGTGATTTTAGATAGCTAGTTATATACTGTTTTTAATTAATATGTTTGTATTTCATTGTGTTTATTGTTCTTGGTTTTATTTTGTTGTATTTGCTGTTTGGTGCTTGGCCTCATGTGAGTCACCCCGAGTCCCCACTGGGGAGATGGGTGCAGGGTACAAATAAAGTTTATTATTATTATTTGTATTTTGTTTCTATCTTATTTTTAATTTGACTAAGGTGATGTCATTTTGGGATGAAGCACATCAAGGAGTAAAATGTCACTCCCCGTTATGTTTTGGGCTTACAGGAATTCTTTTTTCAAGGGGGTATTATAAAATGGAAGTTCTTCAGTTGCAAGGTAAAGTGAAGCACTCCATTTTTTCCATTGCACGGGGCTGAATGTATAGCTCAGATTTGGTGTGTTCACTCTGAGTAATCCAACAAGCCATGCATATGGTTGCACTGATCCCTGAAGCAAATGGCACTAGGAGTATGCATCTAGATTACTTGATCTCCCCACACAAAAAGATATTCAACTTAGGTTGCCAGTTCTTTAAATACAGTATAATAAATCTGTACTACTTAGATGAGATACACATGAGGGTAAATCCAGAACATGGAAAATGGCTTTTTGAATTGGAACTTTTCACAAACTTTTTCATTTGCAGCGTTTTCATACAGAATATGTAGTATTAAAATGCTGCAAATGTTGGGAAATACATCAGTTATAAAAGTTAAACAAACAACTGGAACTTCCTAAGTGCATTCACATACAGTTCTCTATGCACACAGAAGATCTCCCCATAATATCCCTGGCAGGAGATCTCTATGCAGGCAAAATATTAATCAATGCTGAAGATGACAGTCTTTTCTCACACAGAAGATGGCAGCCTCTGTCTACACAGAATAACATGTGTACATCATTAGAGCTCTAAAATGTTCTAGCTGCACCCAAACCAGTGGAAAGAGCATATTGTTAAAAGAACAATGCTTGGGAAAGTCAGAGGTGAAGTCATTATATTAATTTAATTTAATACATTTTCACCCTGCCAAATTAACTACAATTGCTCTGGGCAAAATTTTGATAAGAAATGAAATGGCCAGGAATAATCTCCTTCCAAAAATCATTCACATAAATGGCTAAGCTACAATCAACTAGAAATGAACAGACTTCGAGACTTCAGCATGTCATTACACTCTAGTTCTGTACAAAGCGTTTCAGTTCAACATGATCTTCTATGTGACCTTTTTCAGATTCTCTTCAATTCACTTGTGCCTTGTAAAAAAGGGGGAAAATCAGGGAAAAGTTATACTTGTTTTTTAAATCCCAATAACAGTGATGCCTTGACATACAAGTTTAATTCATTCCATGACCAAACTTGTAATTAAATTTGGTTGTATGTCAAAACAAATGAGCAGGTGAGGTGGAATCATACTGCTATAATTATGAAGGAGCCCATAAGTCTTTTTTCCAATACTTTGCTACAACATTCAAGTATCTGCTGCCTAATACAATCTTATTCTATCTAATGGAAGGGCCAGACCTGGGAAAAAATTCCCTTCATCCACTGAGGTTCTGCTGAAAAGGAGATAATGAGCTAAGTAGCTATAAGGAGAGATTTGCTGCAATTATTATTCATGCATTTAGGAACTGACTACATCCTTCAGAGATATTAATTAATTTAAAATCATTTGTAGTCGTGTTTGGATAGTAAAATATTATGTTCAGAGGGAAGTGTTTTTTTAAATAAAACACAATATGACATTTCAGGATATTTTTTAATTATGGAAAGGAGGTGTATCGGGTAATAGTTAAGTATGAGCTAGCGATAGAGATAGCCTCCTTTAATCCTCCATTTCCATGGAAACACAACATCTTTTGAGGATTATAGAAAACTACGTGCATGCTAAAGGCATCCCTTTTTCTCTCATTGGAATTTGTACCAATGATAACAAAATCCTTCTTCTTGAAACACTCCTCGACACTGGTCCAGAATAAGAAAGCTGATCCTACCCACTCAGAACTGCAGAGTTCCTTGTCCTGCATTCAAGTTTACTAGAAAATTCCCAGGGTTACATTGAATACAGAACTGTATAAGTAAATTGCTTGGAAAACAAATGTTCTGTAGGCAAGGTAGTCCCAGAACAGAGACAACAAAATCTTATATAGATTCACAATTTTCCCATCGAAGTAGTGAATATTCTTGCTTAAAATGAGTCTGTGTCGAGAGTATCATGGAGACTATCTACAAAGAGTTATTTAGTATGTCATCACAAAGCTTCATATAGCAATTTTCCATCAAGCAAACAACAAAGAAACTACAGTAAATCAACAGTGGATGGTTATGGATGGTCTATTGATCATTTTCCAGCCCTTCAATCTACGAATAGGCTGTCAAATATGGACAGGCTGTATGGGAAGAGGACTAAAACATGGGCCAATTATCTATTTAAAAGATCTAACTAACGGGACTTTAGAAATAATTTACTTTGTTTACATTGATTAAGTTGATTTTATTGTACACTGTCTTGATATTTTTAGTTAAAAGGAGGGATATAAATATTTAAACAAATACAACAGATGCACTGAATAAGTGAATATGCGTATTCGGGTTGTTGTATTATTTTACGATATCTTTTAATGCATTGTATATACCGTTTTTAACTGTGTTTTATTGTGTGTAAGTCTCCCCGAGCCGGATGGGAGTGGTGACAGACAAATTTGAATAAATAAATAAATAAATAAATGCAATCGTGGAATATATGAGTAAGTGGTGGAGGCCCCTTCTTTGAAGGCTTTTAAGCAGAGGCTGGATGGCCATCTGTCAGGGGTGTTTTGGCAGGGGGTTGGACTAGATGGCCCACAAGGTGTCTTCCAACTCTATGATTCTATGAATTACCATTCAATAATTGAGTCTGGGGATCTACTCTTTTTGCAACTAGAAGTGCATTTAGGCAAAACAGCAGGGATGTTTAAGAAGAAAATCCTGCAATTATGACACTGGGAGGCACAGGAACTTTTAAACAAGCAAACAAAAAAAGGAACCCTCAGGGATACCCAAAAATGCCCTGGTATGACCTTTGATGTAGAAGTAAAAATACTAAAGCTTTCAGAATTTGCAAAGTGTTTAATTAATTACACCAACTAAGAGTCAAGGAACTCAAAATGCAATGCAAAAGTAGGAAGTGCTGTTTGTGTTTCATTCTGTTTTAATTTTTGAATTTTAAATTCTGTGCTAATACTTTAATGGCAAGCCACTTTGAGTTTCCTTTGGAGAGATAAAGTGGGGAATAAATAATAATAATAATAATAATAACAACAAAACTCCCTGCCATCCTAGCCAACATAGGCAAGGGGAATGAAGGCAGGGGTTGCAGCACCTAGATAACCACACAATTGGCATTAATCCTAAAACATGGCAAGAACATAACATATTACTGTTGGCATGCCGATTGAGGTTTTTTATGGGCTCAATTTGTCATTTTTTTGATAGTCACATTTCCTTCATGTTGCTGTTTTATTAATGTTTGAGTTACTATTTTATTTTGCTTTCATTTCTATATTTCCTACAGCAATGACCTATGTCTTATGATTTTGACATTTCATTCAAAGGGTATGATACTTTCAAGTAACAGATGATGATTCTTGGCTTCATTCCAATTTATTTTAAAAGCTTGTATTCACTAAACAGGTAATGCATACAAATAAAAAAGAATAATAAGTAACAAGAAACAATCAGTGCTTCTTTCTGTATTGCAATGTTTGTATATGAAAGATACCTACTATTCAAAACCACATGTTTCCATGGTTTCTAGAAGATTGCTTTGATGTCCAAACTTTGGAAGAACTATCCAGGGAACCAAACCTCCAGGAGATTCGCTATCCCACTGACATGGAAGCCACCAGCACTTTCCCCTGCCTTCTCTTAAGTTATCAGTTCATGGACACAGCAGAAATATCTTCAGTAAGGGTGGGACAAGTTGGTGTATGTAACTTGAGAGAGGGGTGAGATGGAATAACCCTTATTTGACACAGGGACAGTTTTTGAGAGCTCAAGCCATATAATTTTCACAGCTCTCAAGATCTCCTCCCCGTATCCTTGGAAAATATTAACTTACAACTCATCAGACTATTTTCCATCTTCTGAACTAATTTTTTTATGTTTCATATTGAACAGCATCCAATCTTTGTCAATTTCAGAGCATTAAGATTCTACATTCGCACAGAACATCCTCAATGTATCCATCTGCTAAGCAGCACACTACAATATTCTTTTTCAATTTTATGAATGCACAATTATTACCCAAAACATTTTTTGTTTATAGTGAGAGCATGAGTTACATTTCAAAAGTAATATAAACAGTGAAAGTGATATTATTAGTTCTTGTATAACAATAGACATAATGTAATTGCTTCTATGATATCTTAACACATTTATGTTTTATGCTATTCTTTTTGGAACAACCCATGTTATTTTAAAAATTAGTTTAACAGCATACATGTCGCCATGGGTGGGGGAGAGGTGTGAAAGAAAAAGATGCAGCAGATCTGTGCCAAAACATAACTATGTGAGTTGTTTGATACCATGCTCTATCTGATATTTTTCAGACGTGTTTAACTAACACTCTGCTATCTTTACCTAAAAACCGGATTACGAGATCTTGATGTCATGAAAAGCACTTTCAAAGTAACCAGCAACAAAATCCATATGTTGACTATGCTGTCAAACAAGGTATTTTCATTTCCCCATGACAAATATATAGTATCTAATGTTAAACATTGACAGAACAACTCATTCTTACTTTCTTCCAGTCTTAATATAATAATTAGATTTTGTTCCAGTCCTAGTTAGAAGCTAATATTCTTCTTTACTTATTTTCAAACCACCCACCAATTTGAAGTGATCGGATTAGCAAACATCCCCTTTTTATCTTTACTAACAGAGATATTTTACAGGTACCAATCTATAAAGTAAAGAAACTGAGGAGTTCACACATTTTGCTCTGAATGATTAACCACACTGTTGGGAGAAAGATTGGACATATAATCAATCAACCAGTCAGTCAGGGGCACTATTAATTCTTCCCTTCCCATAGGATCTGTGACATGTTGAGATAACTAAAGAAAGGGTGGATATTTGCTTTTGTTTTAGGATTTTGCAGCAAATGTCACTCGCATATTGCAGCTCCTGCCTTTTGTAAATGCCAAGTGTAAAAAACTCCTCATTCTTCTCAGGTTTTTAATGGAAGAGAATTGCAGTGGTTTTCCTGGCGGCAATTCACTGAAATCCTAGTAAATTCCAATGGGACAAAAAAGAAACCAGTTTTTTTCTCCCTGCCATCCACAAAGTGGTAAAGAAAGACGGTTTCTCTTCCATGAGCTACATTTTTATAAGCTCTTATCACCACCCCCTTGCTTCTCCACTTCCATCTTCTCTCCTTCGGTTGAGTAGTCTAGGGAGGGGAGCATTCTTCTTGAACAGCAGGTACACAAACTCCTTTAGCTAGCTAGCCATTACATATATTTATTTATTTATTATTTATTTGTTGAGGCTTCTATGCCGCCGACTCCCGAGGGCTCGCGGCGGCTCACAGGAGCCAAAAGGCAACAATAAAAACAGTGATAAAAACAGCAAAAGCAAATTAAAACAACAAAACAAATAAAAACAGCTGGGCTGTGCAGGAATAGCATACATAAAATGGGCGGGCCTATTCTCCAAAAGCTTGCTTGAATAGGTGGGTTTTGCAAGCCCGTCTAAACGGGAGCAAGTCCCTCAGGGCCCTGGTTTCGGCCGGGAGGGCGTTCCATAGCGTAGGAGCTATAACTGAGAACGCCCTCCGGCGGGTAGATGTTAAGCGTGCCAACCTTGTTGATGGTATCTCCAGGAGGTTAGCGTCCTCAGACCTTAGTGATCTCGATGGGCAGTATGGAGCGAGATGGTCCCTTAGATACGCTGGCCCCAGGCCGTGTAAGGCCTTAAAGGTAAGAACCAACACTTTGAAGGCGACCCGGAGCTCAATAGGTAGCCAGTGCAGATCCTGCAAAACAGGTGTTATACGGCAACCTGCTGGGGTGCCAGACAGGAGCCGGGCGGCAGTGTTCTGCACCAGCTTGAGCCTCCGGATAGCCGACAGAGGAAGGCCAACGTAGAGCGCGTTACAGTAATCTAGCCTCGAGATGACCATAGCTTGGATCACCGTGGCCAGGTTGCTCCGGGAGAGATAGGGGGCCAGCCTCCTTGCCTGGCGGAGATGGAAAAAAGCAGCCTTGCTGACCGCAGAGACCTGGGCCTCCATGGTCAGCTGGGAGTCGAGATGGACCCCCAGGCTCTTCACAGACGACGATGGGCATAACGCCGCACCGTCCAGGGTCGGAAGCTGAGCACCTACCCCGCCCGGGCGACCCAGCCACAAGATCTCCGTCTTCGCCGGATTCACCCTCAACCTACTGGCTCGCAGCCATCCAGTAACGGCCTCGAGGCAATGTTGGAAATTATCGGGGACGGATCCCGGCCTGCCCTCCATCCTCAGAATGAGCTGGGTGTCATCAGCGTACTGGTGGCACTCCAGCCCATAACTCCGCACCAGCTGTGCAAGCGGCTGCATGTAGATGTTAAATAACAGAGGGGAGAGAATGGCCCCCTGCGGAACTCCACAGGTTAGTGGGGAGCCCTCAGAGACCACCTCGCCCCTCCTCACACGCTGAGACCGCTGGTGGAGGAAGGAGGTCAGCCATTTAAGGGCCGTCCCCCTCACTCCAGCCATGGCCAGGCGGTGGATCAATAGATTGTGGTCGACCGTGTCAAACGCTGCCGTGAGGTCCAATAAAACGAGCAGCACAGACCTGCCTTGGTCGAGCTGGCAGCGGAGTTGGTCTGTGATGGAGACCAGAACCGTCTCCATCCCGTGCCCCAAACGGAAGCCGGACTGGAAGGGGTCAAGCCATGTTGCATCATCTAAGAAGGACTGCAGCTGCTCCATTACTGCCCTCTCAACCACCTTGCCCAGGTACGATAGATTCGATACTGGGCGGTAGTTGGAGGGAACCGCAGGGTCCAATGACGGCTTCTTCAGTAATGGAGCTACCACCACCTCTTTCAAGCACTCTGGAAAGACTCCTTGCTCAAGGGAGCTGTTTATGATATTCAACAGAGGCCCACGTAGCCCCTCCAGGCAAGATCTAACAAGCCAGGAGGGGCACGGGTCGAGGGAGCAGGTGGTAGGACGAGCCGCAGCCACTATCTTATCAACAGCATCTGCGTCCAGTGGCCGAAACCGGTCGAGGTGGGCCCGGCGGAGGGCCATGGAGTCTCAAGCTCTCTTACTGTATCAACTGTGGCTGGAAGGTCCGGCGGAGGCTCAGTATCTTGTCTGTAAAAAAGCTCTGGAAAGCTCCGGCAGTAAGGGCCTGATCACTATTTTTTGGGACAGTAGGGACCGTCGTCAGAGACCGAATTACCTTAAACAATTGAGCCGGGCGTGAGCTAGCAGACGCTATTTATATTTATATGCATGACCAATACATGCTTCACAACAGAGCTATTTTCTCCCAGGTAACAGCAGCTTCAGTATATCCATGTTCTACACATTACATTAACCAAACCAATCTTAGAACTACTGCTACATAGCTTCAAACCACAATATTAACATCAACATATGAAAAGACATAGCTGTGTTACTCCACTTTCGTGTACAAAAAACATAAAGGAATTCTGCAGAGCCTTCAAAACATTTGCAGCATAAATGTTTAATGATGCATCTGATGAAGTGGACTGGAGTCCATGGAAGCTTATCTCAGAATGTTTTTTTTCTATTTTTTATCAAAGTATTAGAATGAAATTTCAAATGGACATATGAAATTGCTCATGATTAGAGTAAACTTATTAAATCAAGTTCAATACATAAGGCATGACCACTGTAGATCCCATTTGTTTAATGTGAATATGACCCACTGCAATAAACGGTCTTAAGTTTTTCTATGACCACTTCATCAACTTAATCTACATTTAACTACCTAGTATATAAAGTGTTAAAACTCTAAAATTTTTAGAAGTCTTGGATTTATTAACGTTTACAAGAAATGTAATCCAATGGGAGATTCTTCTGAAACCCCTTTTTGATACTGTTATAAACCATGCATATACCTCACATATAGAGAGGATGTGGAACAAGACCACAAAGCAAAAGCAAAACAAATCTTTTTTTAAAAAACATGTGCATTTATCTCCATTTTCTTGGCCTCCCTGATAGTTGGGTACTAGTCTATGTAAACAGTTCCATAACATGGATTCCAGATGTTTCATTTTGTCTGGCCCCAAAAATACAACCCTAAGTGACTAAAAATAGATATGAAAAAATAATAATTGGTCTCACTAACCGTTGAATAGTTTGACTTGATATGAAAATAAAAGTTCAAAAGATAGTTGCAAGCAATTTGGAAATCCCTCCAGTTTTGCTGCAGCAGACTCAAACGATTCTCCATAAGCATTTTTATGCTGAGAAATGCCTGATTCATGCAACCTTCCTGAATGTGGAAGGATGGTGCCAAATGGAATTTCTACATAGAAATCCATTGGAGAAAGCTTATTCTGCAATCACCAACATGGAACATAATTTTTTCTAAACATTATGACTTCCATGATTTCACGATGCAGCAAACCTCTATGGGATGCAGTGGCCAAATGTTAACTGAACTTGGACTGGAAAGATCTCTAGTTGAATCCCTATTCAGACACAACAGTTACTGGATGACCAGAACACTATCTCTCAAGTTACCCAACTTCAATATGTTTTTTCATGGATAAAATTGCCAAACAGTGAACAGGTGCTATTTCAGAACTGTAGTAATATAGAGAAACACATTCCAACATGCATTTCAGAAAGAAAATTTTAATGCCCTGTGTCCATTTCAAAAATTATACTTCTCAACCAAAACTAGGTTTCTGGCATTATTATTCTTTTGTCTATTAATATCTTCCTATCACATTCATTTCTGTGTTGCCATTTCCATGGGAATAGAAGGTTTATTGTGGCATGCCATGGTCATGTGCTACAATCAGAAGTGAACAACCATTAGGAAGTTGGGGACAATATGCCCCTGAAGGGCAACATTTTCAATAATGCCCCTGAACCCGCAAATTTCACCAACAAATGTTTTCACTTCAAATTAGTTAACTATGCCACCAACCCTCTGGGAAGAGCAATTAGCTACTTCACCCTGTTTTTGTCCTTCTTTCACAGACCTGGTCAGTACTTGGTCAAAGATTCACCAAGGAAAGCCAAGCAATATTGATTAAATTACAAAAAAAAAGGCAGTGACAAACTACTTCTGGGTATTCCTTGCCTATGGGGTTATCAAAAGTCAACAGGAGACTTGAAAGAATATGTATGCATGCATATATGGTATCTTTATTCAGAAGTGGTCACTAGAGTTAACAATTAAATCCTTTTATTAAAACTGAAGACGGAAACGGCTTGAAACTGGAGAGGATGGCTAATCATGGCTCTGTGGGCATAACTAGTCATTTTGGTGGAAAAATGGAGACAGTGACAAAACAAGAGTGAGGCAGAGGACTATTGGTGGGTACAGGAAACCAAGAATAGGGCTATAGAATGAATCTGGGAGCTATATGTGCCCAGGCTACCTCTGCACTCAGAAGACATCATACACATGTCTCTACACGAAAAGAGTATTAATGGCAATATTCAGCACACAGAAGTTTAGCCAATTAAATCTGTTTATCAATCAGTTCATTATGAGATATGCACCTGCCTTTTGAATGGAACTTTAATCTATACCAAGATTATAGTAGGAATCCTTTACAAATGCACAACAGCTCCATCCCTTTGAATGGGGTGGGGGAGGGAAAACAATTCAGGTATAGATGCAAGTAGTCTGGGCTATGAGGGGAAGAAAAAAGGAGAATGCACTGCAATCCAATTTCTTCCCTCTTCTGAGCCAAGTGCAGTTGTTTCTTCATCTTCTGAATTGCCTTCTTGCTCTTTGTCTTCCCCATCAGCAAGCAGAGGCAGTTGTGGCCCTTGGGAGGCTTGGGGGGTGGGTAGAGGACACAAAGCACACTTGTCTGCTTGATGTAGAGCAGGGGTGCTCATTATGTCGATCGCGATCTACTGGCCGCATGGAGGCAGTACTGGTTCATCGCAGCGGAAGAGATTTCAAGATTTCAAGTCACTGAAGCAACTCGCGAGATTTTTCGTGTGTTTACTTGCAATTCTGGGAACTGTAGTCCTGCAGAGCTGCGCTCTCCGATCATTATTTATTATGTGTGTTGTGCAATATTGGCTTATTCAGTTATGCAAGGTACATCAACATACATTGTACATACAAAGAATCCTTAATAAATTTGAAAATAGTTATATGTTTTACATTTTTGTAGTGGGTAGATAGATCATTTTGACGTGGTTGTTTTATAAGTAGCTCGCATGCTGAAAAAGTGTGAGCACCCCTGATGTAGAGCCTCTGTCATATTTTTATATGTTGTTCCAGGAAGGAAACTGTCTCCCAACATATGGATGCCTATGCGAAAGAAAGAGTTTGTTTGTTGCTATGACATTTGTTACTTGGGTCACTGAATAGTCAAGCCCATTTCATTGTTTTACATTAGCTGGGAAAAGACCAGCAGATTCTGGAAAGTATGCAGTCTAGTCCAGCCCAATGAACAGATGAAAAGATGAATAGAGCTTCAGAAGCTTGAATGCAACAGGCAAATTGAGAAAAATGTGTTATTTACTTACTGAGTTTCAGTTCCCAGCAGCAGTTCAATCTTCTCTCCTGCATGGTTACTTAGGACATTTAATCTGAAGAGGTGATTTGGAGAACTCTGCCGAGAGTAAAGAATAGGTGTGCTGTTTTTTACAGGAGAGGAATGCAGCTCTTCACTGTCACACTGTTCAACTAACAGCTGATCCCTTAAGGAATAGTCTGTGACATTGTAGCTCTCTTCACTGCAAACACAAAAGCCAGACAGAGAGGAGAGAGACAATCGCTTAGAGTCAAATCATAACTAAATGCATCAGGAGTCACGTTTAGCAGTACAGCCAGTTTTTTTAGAACAGCCCATTGCACATAATTATTTGGACATTTTTAGCCTTTCAGCAAAGGAGAGGAGGGAAAATAGGATATTTACAAATCAACTGCTTGTCAAAGAGACAAATGAAGTTAATCTTTGCGCCCCAAGGAATTCTGTTCAGTGATAAAGTTTGCATGTCTTAAATGTTCTTTTAGTTGCATTTATATGATGCAATAAAACTCGGCCATGGGCCCCTCCAGTGCTTCCTGTTGAACTAACTCCTAACACCCCAAGCCAAGTTCATCTTCAGATGACATGTTCACCAAAAAGGAACATAATGGGGGTTTGGGGGGAGGGACACATCAGAGGCTTTGTTAACTCAGATATGCCTATTTATAGCTCACACGTGGCTTTTTTTTAATAAAAAAAATACAATTTCTCATAGAACCACTAAGGCCTCTGGATGAACTGCATTTGTGGGGTCGTATCAACCCATGAGGTCACAAAGAGTCGGAAGCAACTGAACCAATAAACAACAACAAACATCAACCCATGAAATAAGCTTCCCACATGGTAGAAGCTCCCCTCAAAACTTGAATCATCATACCAAATACTACTTACCTGGGATGTTCATGAAACCCATGCCAATGCTACAGCTTATCATGACCCCTGTGGAGATTTCATCATACTCAGAAGATGAAGGTTTTTGGCAGCGGAGTCCTCCAGGATTTCAGCCTGAAAGACAGCTGAATCTTCTTCTAACCCTTCAAGGGAGAAGACGACTTTGGTGTATGCCAAAGGCCCTTCACAATGCCCAGGTGCCTGATGATATTTAAAGAGCATATCTCACAGCTGTGGGAAGCTAGTATTTTCCTGTGTTGTAAGGTCTGTGCCACATACCAAAGTCATCTTCTTTCACGAGAGCTTGAAGTTTTCTCTGCCAACTCCTCTTCTTGCTAAACTGGAGGACTCAGCTGTTCATCAGCACAATTGCTAGAGGAGGGCCTGGCTACCATAACTCTTCTTCTGAAGGAGGAAAAGGTCTTGGATGATATACGCCTTCTTTGTCTTTTGAGGAGGACTCAGCGGCTACAAGTCTTCCTCATATTCTAAGGAAGACAAACTCTCAATGGGGATGTGCCTATTTAGCTCTTGCTGGGCCTCCATACCTACCGTGTTTCCCCGAAAGTAAGACACCCCCAATTGTAAGACGTATCGGGGGTGTCTGGGGGGTCGGCTTATATAAGCCATACCCGTATATAAGATGTACCTCGTCCCGCCACCGCCGCCGCATCGGAGGTGTGCGCGGCACACCTGCGGCACACCTCCGCTGCACACCTCTTCGCCAGGGCTCCAGGCAAGGGAGGGGAAAGGAGCCAGGGGCGGGAGGAAGCGACGCGTCACTGTGACGCTGCGATCCTCACCACGCCCCTGGCTCCTTCCCCCTCCCTGCTTGAGGAAAGAAGGGAGAGGGAAAGGAGCCAGGGGCGTGGTGAGGATCGCAGCGTCACAGTGACGTGCGTCGTCGCCGCTCGTCCGCCCCTGGCTCTCTTCCCCACCCTTGGAAGGGAGGAGGAAGAGAGCCAGGGGCGGGAGAAGCGATGACGCGTCACAGTGACGCGCGTCGTCCTTCTCCCCGCCCCTGGCTCTCCTCCCTCCCTTCCAAGGGTGGGAGAAGAGAGCCAGGGGCGGGACGGCGATGACGCGTCACAGTGATGCGTCCTTCTCCCGCGCCCTGGCTCTCTTCCTCCTCCCTTCCAAGGGTGGGAGAAGAGAGCCAGGGGCGGGACGGCGATGACGCGTCACAGTGACGCGTCGTCTTTTTCCGCCCCTGGCTCTCTTCCTCCTCCCTTCCAAGGGTGGGAGAAGAGAGCCAGGGGCGGACAGCGATGACGCGTCACAGTGACGCGTCGTCCCTTCTCCGCCCCTGGCTCTCTTCCTCCTCCCTTCCAAGGGTGGGAGAAGAGAGCCAGGGGCGGACAAGCGATGACGCGTCACAGTGATGCGTCGTCCTTCTCCCCGCCCCTGGCTCTCTTCCTCCTCCCTTCCAAGGGTGGGGGAAGAGAGCCAGGGGCGGACAGCGATGACGTGTCACTGTGACGCTGCGATCCTCACCACGCCCTGGCTCCTTTCCCTCTCCCTTCTTTCCTCAAGCAAGGGAGGGGAAAGGAGCCAGGGGCGTGGTGAGGATTGCAGCGCCACAGTGACGCGCCGCTGCTTCCTCCGCCCCTGGCTCCTTTCCCCTCCCTTGCCTGGAGCCCTGCCGAAGAGGTGTGCCGCGGAGGTGTGCCGCGGCACACCTCCGGTTGCGGCGGCGTGGCGGCGGCGGCGTGGCGACGGGGTACGTCTTGGGTTATATAAGACGTACCCCGAAAGTAAGACGTAGGGGGACTTTTGGGGGGGAAAAGAAAGTAAGACGCTGTCTTACTTTCGGGGAAACACGGTAGTGGTCCATAAACTATGTGGGTCATTCTGGAGCTTAAGAACTCTTTAAAACTGGGGCATTTTGTGTTTATTTTCTCCACTTGAAGGAACCTGGAAGTCCCTGGCAAAGGTTTACAGACTTCATTGGAGAACAGATAGTTCATTTCCAAACCCACAAACTCACACATTTACAACAGACTGTGTAGTGTTATGAAGTTCCGCTACAAGCAGTGAAATAAATTATTTGTGAAGATGCTTCTTTTTGAAGAGCACAGACAAGAAGACTTTCTTAATCTGTTCTTTTATACAAAAATGCAGAACTTGCTGCTTGCATTGACTCAACAGTAGCATCCTTATTTAGTTCTTACTGGAGAAGAAACTGGTGGATTAAAAGATGAAGCAAAATGGCTAGGACACTGGGAGAAGTTGTCAAAAGAATGAAGTTTTTATTGAATTAAAGGGTGCACAAGTCTTGCCAAGTTCATATACAGACTTGTCAGTTGCTCTGGCTTCATTACAGACATTGACTGATAATTCCCACACACAATTCTCTCAGCCTTTCACATGGCCTGTTAATTGTATCATAAATCTTTATGCCTTGGGGAACTGACACATATCCATTGCCAGAATGCTATGATACTTAACCTTTTACTTGGAAGCTTAGCTTTACACTATTTACTTCAGAATACACACACACACACACACACTGACTACATGTCTTTTTATAATATATTGGACATTTAAATTCTGATTCCACAAAAGCTAGGACTTCTTTATATTTATCAATCTTAAAAATATTTACATTCACTATGTGGTCCACACAAGGCACCCCAAAGATTTTAACAAAGCAAACAAATATTAAAGAAAAAGCAATGCACCAAATCAACAACTGAGCTATCCTTAAAATCTCAGAGAGAAGAAATAACCTCTGTTAAAAATCACTCATAGAGCTAAATACCAACACTACCTGTCTAATATTGAGCAATACTTTAACAACAGTTGGAAACACATAGAACATATAGAAAAGTCTAAAAAGAAAAAGGTAAAAGTAAAGGTTTCCCCCTGATATTAAGTCCAGTCGTGTCCGACTCTGGCTGTTGGTGCTCATCTCAATTTCTAAGCCAAAGAGCCAGTGTTGTCTGTAGACACCTCCAAGGTCATGTGGCCGACATGACTGCATGGAGCGCCGACACCTTTCCAGCAGAACGGTACCTATTGACATTTTCGAACTGCTAGGTTTGCAGAAGCTGGGGCTAACAGTGGGAGATCACCCCGCTCCCTGGATTTGAGCCGTCAACCTTTTGGTCAGTAAGTTCAGCAGCTCAGTGCTGTCACCCACTGCGCCACCGGAGGCTCCTCTGAAGACAAAGTAAGGAATTATATGAACTTGATGGAAATAATCTGTCTGAACAGGAAGTTTTCTATTGTAAAGCATTTATATAATACTGTTATTACGTATAAATCAAGTGCATATATCTATCTACAGATGGTTGTGAGACTGTTAAAATAGCTTTAATTCTCCACTTAGAAAAGTCACATAATATTTAGGTAAAGTTACTGAAGTCTGAAAGATCTAGTGTGATATATAGTGATTTGATGGCTGGACTAGGACTCTGGAAACCAGGTTCAAATCCCTGCTTGGTCATGGAAATCCACTGAGTGACTTTTTCAGTCTCAGAGAAAGGCAAAGGCAGAACTCTCCGAACAAATCTTGCCAGTAAAACAGTGTGAGAGTTTGCCTTAAGGACACCCATACATCACAAATGACTTGAAGACACACACCAACGAAAGGACCGGGGGGGGGGGGGGGGGGGAAATCAGGGCACTGGGTTAAACCACATTCCGTGGTCGGTTAATAGCATGAGTCATATTGCATTTTGACAATATGCTGCCATGGTGGTGACTGACTGCCTGTCCTCTGTAGAATAAATAAATAAATAACCTTTCTTCTTCGAGAGCTCTGTGAATGCACACTTATGAAGTTTGCGCGCCAGCGCGGGCTTCCAACGGAAACTTTCCCAGTTTGAAACGTTTTGGCGGTAGCTCCGCCCAGCCGGCCCGGAGGGCATAAAAGGCGCCTCCATGCGCGCCCACCCCATTCCTTTGTTTTCCGCCACTTGGGCAACATCGGAAATACGGCTGGTTGTGTGAGCATAGTATGTCCACAACCAGTTTCAAAAGTGTTCATCCTGCGGTAGCAAGATCCCGGACTGCGACGGTCACTCGAGGTGCCTTCGGTGTCTCGGAGAGGGACACGTTGTTCCTGCCTGCCGACACTGCCAGGCCTTCTCGTCGCACACCAGAAGAGCGAGAGCCCGCAGGCTTCAGGCCTACCTGACGGAGCGTGCTCTCTGCCCTCCGGAGATGGCGACGGCTGTCCCATCTATCTCCTTGGGATCCGGGGCGGCTGCTCCGGCCCCTACCGTATCGACCGCTCACCCGGCTGGGAAGAAGCGTCTATGGAAGGAGAAGCACACGAAGTCTGTCTCCTCGAAGACTTCGTCATCGAAGAGGCCCTGCACCGTGACGACAGAGACGATTCAGCTGCCTCCACCTCGCTGGGTGTCGACGAGCGCGATGGCGTCGGGCCTCTCCCAGAGGTCGGCCATCGTGAGGCCTCCCTCCGACAGGGCTATGGAAATAGCATTCCGGAGGTCGAGCGAGGAAGCCCGTAGAGCCCAGACCAGAGGCCTGGTTCCTGTGACTCGGGCAAGTCTCTGGAGGCCGTTGCCTCGAGACCTCCATCGCCGAAGAGGCGCAGGACTCTGACGTCATCGTCATCGGTGTCGTGCCCTGACTCCTCGCTTGCCCCTGTTCTCGCTGTGGAGACAGGGGTAGAGCAAATCATCTCACCGAGAGACTCTGTCCAGACCGTCGTCAGACTCCCCTTGGGTCAGACCTCGGTCCGACAACTCTTCGTGACGTCGCCCGACAAGGGGCAGGCAAACCACGAGGCTCGCCTTGGCCCCGGCGGAGAGAAACCTTCCTCCCGACCGACGGTGATGACTGCGGTGCCCTCGACCTCGAGATCACCACCACCATCTCAACTTCCGGTGCATCCGGAAGTGGTTCAACCTTGGTCGGGAGATGAGGTCGAGGAAGGAGAGGTCCCTCGATCGGTGAGGTCGGGGTCCATCTTGTCCCTCAATATGGACAGAACACCTTCCCACAGAGGCTGTGAGGTGGAGCCCTCGTCGTCGCCGACAGACTCCGCGAGAGCCTTCGGTGAGCAAGTGGGCCGGATGGCAAGGTCTCTGGGCATGCAGATGTATGTCCCAACAAGATCCAGCACCTGCCCCGTCTTCAGCAGGGTGCAGGTCGAGGACGCGGCCCAGCCACATCTTCCCATGCTGGAACCCCTGGAAGAGGTGGTGAAAGCGTCGTGGAAGACTCCGTCGACCATCCCACCCACGCCAGGGCGCGATCGGCGTGGTACAAGATCGACGAGAGGGAGAAGGAATGGCTGCACGATCATCCGACACCCAACTCGATGATCGTTACCTCCTCCCAGTCTTCGGGCCGAGTCCACAGCCCCTCCGACCAAGAGGGAAAAGGTTCGACACGGTCGGCAGAAAGATCTACCGAGCCGGACTCTTGTTGACAAAAATGGCTAACTACGGGCGTGCATGGGAGCCTACCACCAGATCCTGTGGGAAAGGGCCCAACCCTTTTTCCAGGATCTCTCCCAGGAGCAACAGACTGCACTTCTCTCCATCTCGTAGGAGGCGCAGTCGCTGGCACACCACCAGATCCTGATGGCCTGCCACACGGGGACACCTCGGAAAGCTGCTGGCCCACGGTGTCGCCATCCGCAGGCACGCGTGGCTGAAGTCCTCGGGCTTGTCTTCCAACTCCAAGAAGACCATCGAGGACTTGCCGTTCAATGCCCAGGGACTTTTCTTTGCGGGCACGGACGACAAGATGAAGGCCACTCACGACTTCAGAGTCCTGACGGCCAAGCTGGATCGACCACAGCCACAGCCCAAACCTCGGTACTACCAGAGGGCAAGGTTCCAGCCCAGGTCGCAGTACCGCCAGTCCCCGAGGCCATACTCGGCTCCGCAGCAGCAGCAGCAGCAGCCGAGACAGCAGCAGCACCAGCAGGCCAATCGACCCTGCCAAGGCAACAAGTCGAGACCCCGCCAGAACAACGACAACGGGACAATCGAATCGCCGTGTTTGACGGGGCGAGGGACGACACCGCCTCCCGCTAGGGTACCGCTGCCACCACCATGCCTCCCCCCCAGCCCTCGACCTCCACCATCTCACCCTCCGCTCGAGACCACCTGGCCCGCTACATCAGTACCTGGCGACGCATCACCTCAGATGCATAGGTTCTCCGGATTGTCGAAGACGGCTATGCCTTGGAATTCGACGACCCCCGCCACCGGGATACGTCGTCTAGACGGAGCCGTCCGGGGTGATCGTGGAGGAGGGCGACAGCTATGCTTCAAAAGGGAGCAATTTCACAGCTCCCCACAGCAAGGAAAGAGAGGCATTTTTCTCACGGTACTTCACCGTACCGAAGCCAGACGGTTCCTGCGACCCATCCTGGACCTCAGAGACTTAACGCGCACGTTTCGCCGAGGAAATTCAGGATGGTGTCGGTGTCGTCCCATTCTCCCGTTTCTTCGGGCAGGCGACCACTTCGCCTCGATCGACCTTCGGACGCATACTTCCACGTCTCGATCAGGCCTGCTCATCGACGGTTCCTGAGTTTCAAGGTGGCAGGAAGGGCGTACCAATTCAACGTCCTTCCCTTCGGGCTCGGGACGGCTCCTCGAACATTCTCCAAGTGCATGTCGGTCGTGGCTGTGCACTTGAGAAGGCAAAGATCCGGGTTTTCCGTACCTGGACGACTGGCTGCTGGCGGCTCAGTCTCCAAAGCTACTTCAACAACAGGTCGCGATGCGCTGCGACTACTTTTCGTTGGGCCTCCGTCTCAACGAGGAAAAATCCCAACTTGTTCCATCAAGGACTATAAAGTTCATCGGGACAATCTTCGACTCCGTCGATCAGCTCGCTTATCTGCCAGAGGTCAGGTTCCAAGCACTTCGACGCCGAGGTGAACAGCTGCACCCGGCCGTGCATCACGGCAAAGCAGATCCAGGTCACGCTGGGGCACATGGCATCCACGGTGGCCGTCACTCCACTGGCAAGACTACGCTTCCGGCCACTGCAGCGTTGGTTTTCGACCACTTCAACCTGGTCAGAGAACACCACTCAAGAAGCTGTCTCTCCCGATGGGGATCAAGGACTCCTCCGGTGGTGGACTTCAAGACCAACGTGTGCAAAGGGTGCCGTTCCCACGGTGACGCGCCGTCGATCACGGTGACAACCGATGCATCGCTGCTTGCCTGGGAGGTCACACAGGCAACCTATCGATCAACGGCCAATGGTCGGCGGTGGAGAGCCTCCACCACATCAACTACCTCGAGCTCCTGGCCATAGCCAAGACGCTTCGGGGGGACACGTGTCCTCGTCAGGGGACACATAGTACTGGTCAGGACAGACAACATAGTAGCCATGTACTACGTCAACAAACAGGGCGGTACGGGCTCGAGGAAACTCCTGGCCCTAGCCCAGAGCCTGTGGGAGTGGTGCATCCGCCACCAGGTGACCCCCAGAGCCGTCCATCTCCGGGAGTCGAGAACTTAGGGCGGACTCCGCTCAGCAGAACCAGCTGGTCGTCCCACGAATTGATGCTGCATCCGGAGGAGCTCCACCGTGTCTTCCAGCGGTGGGGATTCCCAGACGCAGATCTATTCGCATCGCCGGAAAACAGCCAACTGCCAGTTTTCGGTGCCCGGCTTGCCCGGATGCTCACCGGGGATGCCTCGGGACGCACTCCTGCTCGATTGACGACGGGATTCTTCTACCTCTTCCGCCCGTTCCTGCTTCTTCTCCGCATCGTCGAGAAGATCCAGCTATCGGGGACCGACTGCATCCTCATCGCTCCCTACTGGCCGAGACAAGTCTGGTTCCCGACCCTGCTCCACTTGGCCGACGGCGATCACATGCCTCTCGCGCATCGACCAGATCTGTTGACTCGGGAGAACGGGTTGCTTCTGCATCCGTACCTGCCCTCCCTGCACTTGACGGCTTGGAGGATCCACCGGCGCCGGACGTCTCACCGGCTGTAGCGGCGATCCTGGCGGCAGCCCACAAACCGACCACGACTAAGGCGTACTCAGCGTGCATCGCCCGCTTCACCACGTTTCAGGCCGCCCGCTCCAGCACCATCTTCCCGCTCTCGATTCCGGCGGTCCTTGACTTCCTAGCCGGATTGGTCGACAGAGGCTTGTCCATGTCCTCGGTGAAGACCCACCTAGCGGCCCTCACCTATGAGAATCAGCAAAGGGTGGTCCTTCGCTGTTCCAGTACCCGATGGTCAAGAGATTCCTGAGAGGTCAGCAACACCGCCCCGGTGCATCCACCGGCGCCGGGTTGGAGCCTAGAGCTGGTGCTGTCCTGCCTTGCGGCTCCACCGTTCGAGCCGTTGTCGTCCATCGATCTACGCCTCCTCTCCTGGAAGGTGGCGTTCCTGGTCGCCATTAGCGGCGCGTCGGCCCTCCGAGCTGGCCGCGCTCCGTGTCGACGAGCCCTACCTGCTGTTCCTGGGGGACAGGGCCATCTTGCGAACGGACATCACCTTCCTGCCGGAGGGGGTATCCCCATTTCATGTCAACACCGACATTGTACTTCCGGACCTGGGGTCCCCTCCGTCCGGGGACGGGGAGTCGACACTCAGAGCCCTCGATGTCAGAAGAGCCCTCTGGGTCTACAGGGCAGGTCGGGCGGACTACCGTCGGTCGAACAGACTCTTCGTCTCCACGCCACCGACAAGCTGGGCTTGCCGGTGTCGGAATCACAGAGACTGTCAATTGGGTGGCGTGCCTGGTTGAGCTGTGCTACCAGATAGCCCGTCAACCGTGTCCCCCTAGGATCAAGGGCCGCTCGACTAGAGCGGTGGCCACGCCCCCAAGGGCCTCCAGGGTAGTGTCTAGTGGGCGACCTTGTCTCCCCCCTCTATCCAAGGGTTCTTCGACAGTTTAGGTCGATCGACCCCCTGTTCTTTTCTACTTTGTTAAGTAACAAGTGTTTGCCGTGCCCCGAATCGGGGCACAGTCTACCGGTTAAGCGCGCTTACCTAGAATCATTGGGGTTCTAGGTTGCACCCGTTGTGCACTTATACTGTGAGGCCTGCGTGCCTGACATGAATGGTGCTTGTTGCACTTACTGTTATGAGGCCTGTGTGCCTGGCATGAATGGTGCTTGTTGCACTTTATACTGTGAGGCCTGTGTGCCTGACATGAATGGTGCTTGTTGCACTATGTTTACAAGTGGGAGCATGCCTTCCACTCTTATTTATTACTTTGTTGTGATGTTATTTATTCATATTGCTGGTTGCAATAAACCTGTTCGGTTTTTAAAAATTGGCTGGTTTGTTCCCACCTCCTTCACCTTAGCTCGGTAAGTCTTCATAAGTGTGCATTCACAGAGCTCTCGAAGAAGAATGGTAGGTTACATACCTGTGACCATCTTTCTTCGAGTGAAGCTCTGTGAATCCACATGAACCCGCCCGGCCGTCCCCTCTATCTCAAACCACCCTTTCCTAGTTGCTATTGTGGCGTAGGAATGGGGTGGGCGCGCATGGAGGCGCCTTTTATGCCCTCCGGGCCGGCTGGGCGGAGCTACCACCAAAACTTTTCAAACTGGGAAAGTTTCCGTTAGAAGCCCGCGCTGGCGCGCAAACTTCATAAGTGTGGATTCACAGACCTTCACTCGAAGAAAGATGGTCACAGGTATGTAACCTACCATTATTTATACTTAATAATAAAATAAAATAAACTTTATTTATACTCTAACCACTCCTGCTTTCATTGTTTCCTGCTGGAAAAGCAGGTCAACAAGTTGAACTGTTAAATAACTGAACAGAATAAATTGTTTACTAGATGAAGGAAGCAACAACCAAAACATTTTGGACTGCCAACATAAAAAGGAAATTGTCAGCTTTACCCATTTGCAGTGCTTGGTTTTAAAACAAACATGTGGCAATGGCCATGGGTCATATGTTGTCATGAGCAACATGTTGCCTATTCTTGTTCTAAAGCCCATCCTCTTGTTTTTGTTGTGTGCCTTCAAGTAGTTTCCAACTTACGGTGAACCCAAGACAAACCTATTGTGGGGGTTCTCTTTGCAATATTTTTCATAGGGGAAGTGGCCTTTGCCTAAAGCTGAGAGAGTGTGACTTCCTCACAATTACTCAGTGGGTTTTCATAGCTGAGAGGATTTGAACTCTGTTCTCCAGTCCCAAGCCTAACACAATATCATCACTGAGCCTGGAATCCCAAGTTACAGCGGTGGCTGATAATTTTTACTCATCCTCGAGAAGCTTTCAAACTTTTAGTCCAACAAGAGGCACAACTGGGGTGGCATACAGGGAGCATACAACTCCCATGTTACGCATACTACTCAAGGGACCCTCTAGAACAATTTGGGATGAATAATGGAAATTTCAGGGAAATGGGGAAATCAGGGGGGGGGGGACCTTGGCATATCTGCCCTGTGCAAAGGGAAGCACTTTCAGATTTGGTCCTGTACCAAGCTCAAAAACAAATATTATCATTTAATAACTGGTAATACAAAGCAGATGTGAACCAATGTATTGTACTAGCACTCCAGGAGACCAGGGTCAGAAACCCTGCTCAGCCATGGAAATCTACTTGGTAATCTTGGGCAAGTTACACTCTCTTAAGCCTGAAGAAGGTAATGACAAACCCTCTAAATAAATCTTGCCAAGAAACCTTTGTGATAGTTTGCTTTAAGGGTGCCATATGCCAGAAAACTGGGAGGCACAAACCAATGAAAGAACTCAGGAGAATATCGGGGCACTGGATTAAAAGTCGTCATCATAAGGAGTTGCCATGAGTCGGTAACAACTTTAAGACAGTTAACAGCACCATCTACTAAAACCAGAACCAGTCCAAATTACAAAATAATCAGTGAAGTGAATAAGTTTTTGTTTTTTAAAATCCTCTTTCCTTTAAAGTTAATTGGGAGTGTCACTTTCATCTTTCAGGTTATCCCTAGGGAGAGAACAGGGGCAACTTGTATACAGGAACATACATTCTCCTTGGCCTCTATATCCAATTGAGATCTCAAAGAGACACTCTATAGTTAAATCAAATGGGAGAACTTTCCTAAACTTTGGAACTTAGCCTTACTTTCCTAATGTCATAGTATAGCTGCATACATAGTATAGTGTGACTAGGAGCATATAACCATAATATACATGAGGCAATGGAAATAACGTTTAAGCCAGGAGGAGTCAGCATGTGGCCTTGATACTGGATTCTAGTTACCATATGACCCAGACACCCACCCTAACTATATATATATATATATATATATATATATATATATATATAAGCCCTTAAAGATGGATTACAAATTCCACTGACTGGTTGCATTTTTATCTTCTTACTACTTTTTATAACTATACCTAAGTTTTGTCTCATTGCTCAGATGCCTTTAAGCTTTCTTGCACAATATACGAGTCATATGTAATTCTTTTAATGATACCTCTGGTATGTAAAGTATTTGCAAAAGCTTTCTTTAAAATGCACATGCAATGTTAAACCAGTGCATAAGCAGTTCCCAAGACAAATCTGGCATGTACTAAACATCTTTGATGTGGTTAATTTTAAATTTAATCACTGTGCAAATATACAGTACACTGGTAAGTTCAGGTAAATGCGTGTTCTAATTAAGCAGATACATATTTTAGAAGAAAGCTCTCAAATATGCATACATACATTGGAAAGAGCTTTTTTTTTTGGAAGTGTTCAAATCGAAGCCATATTCAATCATTAGTCACCTAGCTTTCTTCAGAGGAGAGCTATCATCATGAGAGAAGTGACAATAATGCATCTGTATCCACTTTCTTAGTTCCTCCCATTGTATGTTTTATTTGGGGAGGAAGAGTCCAACTGATGACATTTTAGACTAAATGTTTCTTTTTTCCTGCACCTTATTTTCAAACAGGAAAATACAGCAGAAAATTTGGGGAGGTGTTAGGTGCCTCATAGGGATGGGCGCGACGGTCAGAAGTCACGTCCACATCCAATCTCAAGTAAGAGAAAAAAGTTATTGAAAAGAAATGCACAGATCAGGGGTAATGTTGAAACTAGCGACAAACTAGGCTCAAAATATAGTGAGAGTAGGATGCAACCATTAAAAGTTATGAAACCCCATAAGAGAATACCCTGAGATATCTTGGAATTATTCAGGAGTGTGGAGGAACCCAGTACTTATCACTATTCTTGTCTCTGTACTATTCTTTTCTCTAAATGATCTGTCTGGGGACTTGGCATGAGTTGCCTCGGGTACTCCAGAATTTGCATGTGCAGGCACAAATGCTCTGCACAATTTTGTGCTAAATTAATATCCAAAGAGGAAGGTAAGGCAGCTATTTTGTTACTGTAATTCTCTAGCACAAAATAGTGTTATTCACTGCAGCCCTTACCTTTTCTTTTTTGTGATGATGAGGACATCGTTAAAGAGAAAGAAGTAAACTTGTTGCTTAGAGGTTCTTTTAGAGAAAAGTCCTGTGTCTTCCACAAAGGCCATTAATTCACCCCGTTTCACTAGCCACCGGGAAGAGGAAACCAGTGGAAATGGCTACAAAGGAAGAATATTGATATTTAACTCTTACAAAAAAAAATCTGTAGGATTTCTCCAGAGAAACACAGACATGCAAACAATAAATTGTGGATTGTCAAAGGCTTTCATGGCTGGAATCACTGGGTTGTTGTGAGTTTTCTGGGTGGTATGGCCATGTTCCAGAAGCATTCTCCCCTATTTCACCTGCATCTGTGGCAGGCATCCTCAGAGGTTGCGAGGTTTGCATCTGTGAGGTCTCACAATCTCTGAGGATGCTTGCCATAGATGCAGGCAAAATGTCAGGAGAGAATGCTTTTGGAACATGGCCATACAACTTGGAAAACTCACAACAACCTAATAAACTATGGGTTCTTTCAAAGCCGACAATCTAAGCAACAAAGGAGAAAAGATGCTCTCTAATATTCTTGTAACAATTTTCTTTTAAACCATAAACAATCTGGTTTATGTTAAGAATAAAAGACAATAACATAATGCCAAGCAACCCTGAGGGTCTTGTGTTATTACTATTGCAAAAAAATTAAAAAAATATGCAAACAACTTTAAAACCTATTTTTTGCCTTTGCCTATAATAAGCAAACACACCTTCTATATGAAATAAAATTACCTTATTTTGAAAACAAAAACATGTAACTGCTTACATTCCAAATGCTATTTTTCTAGATTTTATTTGGATTTCTTTTTTTAAAAACTGCTGCCACAAGTTTCTAATATTCCCCAATAACTTTCCAATTCTTCTTTAATAAACTGATCTGAAAACTGAGCCAATAATATTTTAATCTTTCCAACTCATTTGAAAATATTTGTCCCATGGATAAAATTAATTTAGGAGTAGAAAACCTGTTTCTTATAAGACAATAAAAGGAGACATTGTAACATTTCAGGGCTGAGTGCCAGAGGTAGTTTTATACCAATGGAGGGTTCCATGCACACTAACTGCTTTATTAGGGCTGAAATGAGGGCATCCCTTTAGGTCAGTTGTTCTCAACCTGTGAGTTACCAGATGTTTTGGCCTTCAACTCCCAGAAATCCTAACATCTGGGAAACTGGCTGGGATTTCTGGGAGTTGTAGGCCAAAACACCTGGGGGGTCCACAGGTTGAGAACTACTGCTTTAGGTGGAAATATTCTTCTCCAGAAATGGAGGGGAGTAAATACTGTATCCTAAGCTCTCAGACATAGCATCAAGGGGGTTAGGATTCAATAAGTGATCATTCAATGAAAAGTTTACTTCTTGATGCTTCTCTTACAGCTTGTTGATTCTTTTCTCCACAATATGGGTTCCTTTAATGTCATATAGAATTTTGTAATTCTGCCATATTTTTAAAATCATAAGCTAAAACAAGTAAACTTAAGGAATGATAGCATAAGAGCTATAGCTTTGTCTCCTCCTGTTTCTATATTGCTAAAGAAAATTAGGATTGGAATTTAAATGGCCTAAGAAATTGAGTATATGCAGTAGAATGTAATCCAAAATGTGCTTGTTTGGAACAGTAAATACTGCCGGTATTTGAAGTATGTGCAAGAGGGGAAAACAACCCCACCTTTCAAATTGAGAGGGGAAAAGTAGATTATGTGACAAACACTGAAAATGTGAGAAGGCAAGGGAGATAAATGCAGTGAGACAACATTGAATTTTTAAAAAACTTTACATGCAGAAACACACTGCAGAGGAAGTATGCTATGATTATCCAGAGTATATGTCTAGGTAATGCATGTCAACTGAATGTCAGTATTTTTTTTGAAAAACACACACACACACTTGGCTTGAAGTACTAGAGTTATATTATAGAGTATGCTTCAAGCATCACAGCTGTTTTCAAGATATGAACTTTTTTGCCTTCTTCTAAAACATCAGCCCATTAACCCTTCATTCCCCAAATAACTGTATTTACTCTAGCTATGACAACATATTATTGAAACCAAGCAATGGTTACATTTTGCACAATAAAAGTGTGATGGAAAATATCAAACCTTGATTTTGAATTCCAGCTGGGAGTTGATCGTATACATCATTTCAGTCCTTTCCATTTTTCGAGCACCTTCATTGCAGAGGCGAACCAACTGGGAAAGAAAAAAAAACATTGTGATGTATTCAGTGTTTAAAGCATTCTTACTACTCTTTACAAGGTGATATCTTTCTTATTATTATTATTATTATTATTATTAAGAGCACCAGAGATTTCAGAGCTGAGAGTCACCTTTGTTTTCCAAGTAATAAATATATAATATTCAAATTTCAAGATATTCCTTAGCAATAAAATGCCACAAGCTATTGTATACTTGAAAACATTTATTCATTGTTCTAACTAGTCAAATCACACTATGTTTCAGGATACCAATTTGATTTTCCTCCCATTTCCTACTTTCTGTTCCCTTACTCTGTGGCCTCTCGACAGGCTTAGCTTTGTTCAAATCACTTCAGGATTTTCTCTCCAAAAAAGTGTATTGCTTTTCTGAAAATTTTCTGCATATTGCCTTTCCTTGTAGCTCTGTTTGAGCCACTGATCTATCAAATTAGATATTATTATTATTTTATTTTATACCCCGTCACCATCTCCTTGGAGGGACTCAGGGCGGATTACTTGCAGTACCAAGTCCAGAGACAACAACAAAGTTTACTAACTAAAACATAATCTTCATGGTTATGTTTAAAAATCAATAATACAAAATATCTCTGTATGAAAAGCAACAAAATAATTAGAATGCAATGCAAGCCTTCCTAATATTCCTGTGAAAAATTAACATATTAAGACTTGCTATTTTAATTTTCACCAAAAGAAATGCAAAAGTCCCTTTACAGCTGCAAAGATCAAAATACAAGAACCTTAATGGCACATTCTATTCTATTTCACAGCCATATCATGTGGCAGAATAGTTCAAGTAAAAACATTTCAAAGATGTTAATGGGAACACCTTTGTTAATGGCTATGAAAATGGAGACAGATAACAAATATTTTCTAGACACGTCCCATCAAAACCTTGTATGGAGGGAAAAGAAGGCATAGTAAAACACAACCCAGCTCAACTTCCCTGTCAATTTCCTCCCAATCCATGCTTTGACTATGTAACCATTTTAATGTGGCTTGTTTTAATTTTGTGTTTTACTGATTGTAATGGCAGCATGCCATATGTTATGTCGTGCCGCTGTGTAACTCCGATGTGATCCGCCCCGAGCCTGCTGGGAGGAGCGGAATACAAAAATGAACTATAAATAAATAAATAAATAAATTCTGTAGGGGGGAAATTTACCTGGAGTTACTGAGAGAGAAAATACTTATGTATGAGCAATTTCTATTTCTAGTGATGTTGTGTGTAGGAGGCATATTAAGCTATTTTCTCCCTTTAGTAGCAATGAATTCAGTGCAAGTAATGAGTGATTTGGAGAAGATGAAGATAGAGGCTTTTAAAAAAAGGCCCAAGGGGTATCTTTTGCCTGGAAACTATTTGGCAAACTGTTAGCAAGCCATCAGAAGCATTTTATAAGCTAAAGATAAAAGTCATACTTATCACTGATAATTTAATGGCACCCACACAAGGCAAAACTGCATTGCTTCTTCTACTATCTGAACATTGTGTGCTTTATTCTACCATTATCAGGGGAACCACTAACAATATTGACTAAATAATTTAATGCTGCAATATTAGCAAACAAAGCCAGTGCTTTGAATTAATCCATTTTCTTTTACACCCTCTTATATTCTGATGTTTTTGAGCAAAAAAACACAAGTATGATGCACACATGAATAACTTAGGGCAGTGGTTCTCAACATGTGGGTCCCCAGATGTTTTGGCCTTCAACTCCCAGAAAACAGCTGGTATACTGGCTGGGATTTCTGGGAGTTGTTGGCCAAAACACCCCGGGATCCACAGGTTGAGAACCACTGACTTAGGGCATCAGAAAGCTAGTGTTGTTCCTTAAAATACGATGACCACTTCTAAAAGGATAACTCTTCAATTTCTAAAAGGATAATTGATCAAAGGATCAAATCAATATGTTTTTGCTATTAACCTGTTATCAAGGTACTTATTTTGATAATCATTGATAATTATTTACAAGAATAAAGAATCATGTCACAATAAGAATAAGGATAAAAGTAATAGCAGGATCTACATCTACAACCATTCTCCCTACAGGGGAAAGAGCGGTTATCAACTAATCATACACAAAAGAGTAAGCTAGTATTAACATATATTTCAGAGGTCTTAAGAGTCAAATCAACAACGTAAGGCACATTTCAACAGAGTACACTGCAAGTTTGTCGAATGTAGTAAGCTACAGCCAGATTACAGGAAGTTAGTGTTAAGACTTGGCATCATAAACACCCAGTTTGTACAGATACTATGTATCTGATGACATTTCAAGGGCCATAATTCATTGATCTTGTCTAAAAAGGCAGTGTCCTTTGAGGAGGGGCAGGAAGGCCAAATAGTAGTAACTTCAAGTTTGAAAATAACATGATGTCATCCTTCCCTATTATTACTTGCAGTTTCCTTCATACAATCATGACTTTGTCCAAATACAGAGAATCAAATTTAGCAATAGAGCATTGATTCCCAACCTTAGTTCTTCAGATGTAATAGGATTTTAGCTCTCAAGATCTTCCAGAAATTATGGGCAATGGCGAAGGATTCTGAGAGTTATGGTCCACCTATTCAAGGTACTGAAAGATTAAGGCTAGATACACCAAATGCACCAGACTAGATATAAACATTAATCAAAATTGCTTTTACTTTTTAGGAGTTCATGTTATTTTAGCACATACTAACATGTCAAGTACTAGATTAAGCACAATCCTGAACACTAAAGACTGGCGACTACAATGGTATTTTAACTTAGTAAGCATTTCAGTCCAAACATTGTAAATGAAATGTGTCTTTGTCTAAGCAGTTCACCAGATAATTGGCCTCGAACTTACCAAACCTCCTGCACTTTAGTACAGCCCTCCACCCTTTAATTATGACATCTTAATGCCAAAGGACATTACCCAGCCCTACCTTCATTGAATTTTGCACTTTCCCTTAGCCCTATCGAGAAACTACTGCACAAACTCGGAGCCCTCCAAACTCAGCATTTATTACTCTTCAGCTATGGGATTGTTTTTATGATGTTGTTCTATTATTGTGATGTGTTAATTTTATCTATTTTTTGTTGTTTTTATTTTGATTGTGCTGTTTTAAACTGTATTTTTCAGGCCTGTCCCTTTGGAAACTACCCCAAGTCCCTTTGGGGAGATGGAGGCCGGGTATAAAAATAGTTGTTGTTGTTCTTGTTGTTATATATTTACACCAAGAACATGTTGAACCATTTGTTAACCATTTTCTGCTTTTGTAATAACTAAAGAAGTACATAATTGTCCCATATAATCCTGATGTAAACATGAGTGGATTTCAACTAAGTGGATATATTTACATTGTAGACCAGTCATCACAATAGCAGCAATAACCCTTCGCGAAACATACCTTGCTAACTTCTTTTAAAGCTCGTTTGCAAACTTCATATTTTGGTGACTCTTTGTGTGTTTTCTGGCAAATAGTCTGAAACAAAGAGTGAAACCATTTAGAAATTGGCAGAAACTTTAGGTAAACCAATAAAAACGTTCTATGCCAGATTTAAAATGTATCACATATCTTTACAATTCTACATTTGTGCTTTAGGAAAGCAGTATATTTTGGTTCCTCCAAAGTCTAAATGCTGATTTCCTCCAGGAATGACAACTATTTGAATGATAACTTGAAGATCTAAATCAATGTTTCTCTCTTCTTCTTTTTTACCACCCAGGTCTTTTGGACTTCATTCATAGAATCCCTTACCAAAAACTATGTTGGTTGAGGCTCTGGGAGTTAAGTTCAAAACATCTGGAGGATCTGAGACAGAAAGCACTGCCCAGATGGAAAGGAGGCACAATTGACATTTTATGTACCACCTCTAAAGAGGCATCCTTCAAATCCACTTTCAGCTATACTTTGACATTTCCTTTCTCTCTTTTCTAATTCCAGGTGGAAATACTCCTTGTATCTCTTTATTTTAATAAAGCAGAACTGACCTTCAATTTCAGTTAGTGAACTATTCTGAGGACTGTTTTTAGCTATTTAGATGAAGCAGAAGATGAAATTCAAAGATTTGGAGGAACTCCATAAAAAGTAAAAGGAGTCTGATTATTAAATCAACATTTTCTAGACTTGCTTTCATAAGGAAACTATGAAAACAAAATAGTACCAAAGCAAACATCCTGCACTGATAGGTTTCTAATGACAAGGGCAATATATTATGCTTTTATGTGAAAGAAGCCAAAACACCATAAAATTGTTCTCTGGTAATATGTTATTTTTGCAGTCTGAATGTAATAGTGAGAATCATTATTCCCAAATTGTTGGCAAGAAAACATGATCAAAATTAATTGCAATAAAATTGTATTTAATGAATAACAGAGCTAGGGCAGTTAACAGACAGAAGATTCACGCACATCTTGAAAGAAACTCACTGGGTGGTCCCAAGCAACCCAGAGTACTTCATAGAGCCTGCCATATTTCTTACTGTATTATTTTGTTTTCATTACCTCTTATTAAACAGAAAGATTAATAATAATCTACCAGAACTAGGGTTTAACTAGGTGTTGTTATTAGCATACCCTGTTGCAAATAATAATAATAATAATATCTGGAGGCAAAGAAGAAAAATCAAATCAAATAATTGAGAGTTTGAGATAGACCACTTTGTTACTCTTCACAGCAACAAACTGCCTCTTAAAATTATTCTGTTGGTAGTCTGTTAGGGATACATGCTAGAATTGAATGGAAGTGAGTCTCTCCCTCCACCCCACCTTTTCACATTTTTTAACGCAGTGGTTGTCAACCTGTGGATCCCCAGATGTTTTTACCTTCAACTCCCAGAAATCTCAACAGCTGGTAAACTGGCTGATATTTCTGGGAGTTGTCGGCCAAAACACCTGGGGACCCACAGGTTGAGAACCATTGAATTAGGCAATGAAAATCTCCAAAAGTCAGTTGTGCAGAACTCCCTGATCTTGGATAACTAAGAAGAAGATGTTATAATTACACTTTTCAAACTGACATCTTCATAATGCTAAACTAGTGTTTCTCCTATTTTCTGCAGCTTCCTAGAAAGCTGATATGACTTCTCCTTAAATATGTTGCATTCTGAATGTCAACTATTATAAGAGTGTTTTTTGGGGCAAATGTAAGAATCTTATGAACATTTTAATTAATTAGGATCCAACAGGAAAGCAGCATCAGATATAGGAACAGACATAATACCTTGACACTGTTGTAAACAATTTAAGCATTTTTTCTTAATAAAGTATTTCACCTGAACTGGACAACCCAAAGGAAAACAGAGCTGAAATAGTGATGGAATGGAATTAAAGGTTGATTGCTAAAACCAGTTGTATATAAGGACAATTACAGCAAACAGAGAGCCACGTGTACTTACATCCATCAGCAGTGGAAGCCGTGTGACCCTCTGCATTGGGAGAATAAGGAAAGAAATCATAGGTAGATTCCTACATTCTTCTTGGGACTCAATCCGTGACAGCACTTCCTTGAAGGCTGGATTAGTAGCTCTGTGCAAAATAATAACAATACAATGTTAAAGACAGTCTTAATGTGAATTTAATAACATGCCTGTCTAAAATAGCTATTACAAACTGATATTTTCCTACAAACTGTGCCTATATTTTAAGAACCAAACCAAAAAGGGGAAATATGAACAACAACATCTCAGCACAATAAGCTAAAATATACAGTAAATATTTGGCTCACAAGCACAGTCCTTTAAAGCAAACAAAGTAGGAAGTCTCAATAAGGAAATTTACTCCACATCTGCCCCAGTTGAGATCGAACAGCAAACTGCACACATATTTTAAATAAATAATAGCACTTAGGGCTTAATTCAGACAGAATCAATCTGATGCTAGTGTAGCCAAAATGTCTTTGTTACTATGACTGAATCCAGGATGACCTCAATAAACAGGAATCAAATTATATATAAAATCAGAACTCAACTAATTTGTTGTATGGTATAGTATTAAAATGGGCATTTTCAAAAATAAATGGTAGTTTCCATCACTTACAGTAATTTCTGGAGCGTTCTCTGCTGGTAGACTTCATTTGTGCAATATTTCACATAAGGATCAAAAGTTGAGGTAGTATGTTTTTCTACAATATCACTTATGTCATCTATGACTATATTGTTCTGATGTCTTGCTTCAAGTTCCCTAAAGAACCTAGAAGATAACAAATTAGAAGTCATATTTCATTGTGGTCTTGTATGTGAAAGGCCTTTGGATTTTAATCAGCTGTATAACCATATAAATACGTAGCGGTAACTTAGAAATATTTTTTTTCATGTCAGGAGTGACTAGAGAAACTGCAAGTTGCTTCTGATGTGAAAGAATTGGCTGTCTGCAGGGATGTTGCCCAGGTGATGCCTGGATTTTTTTAAATGTCTTACATCCCTGTGGGAGGCTTCTCTCATGTCCCCACATGGGGAGCCAGAGGTGACAGAGGGAGCTCATCCGTGCTCTCCCCGTTTTCAAACCTGCGACCTGTCAGTCTTCAGTCCTACTGGCACAAGGATTTAACCCATTGCACCACCAGGGGCTCCACTTGGAAGGATCATATCAGAGAAGAGTTTCAGCTTGTCTAAAGGTCAGAGGTTTGTACATTTATTCCAAAAATGATTGACTATAGTACAACAAATTGATTTTGTACAAGAAAAACTGTTGGCATTTCTAGATATATATATACCTTTAAAAATTATATCTCTGCAGTGTGGAATCTAATGGAAAGTCAATGTGGTTGGATCCTATACAGTTATTGTTGCAAAAAAGACTTGAACTTTAAGGTTAGAAAAATAAACTTTCACTATTTATTGTTCAATGGCCAGAAGGTCTTACCACTTTATCCCTGAACATGTATTTTACAGAAGCCAACTGGGAAATATGGTTAGCTTATACTACTCTGCTGCCAGCTCATATTCATACCTTACACAACTTCCCCTCCTCTTTTCTTTTCCTTCTCTTACTTTTTGGTTTGCTTTTCTTTGAAACAATACATTTAAATAAAAAATGTGCATGCTTTTACTGATAGGAATCATATCATTCTATATTTGTCTGTCAGGAATGGACTTCCAAGATAAATTTTAATTGTTATAGGCAGTTACTCTTCATTAAGAAGAGGAAGCTCGTATCCAGGCTTCAGGAATTGTTAGTGGACACAGTGATTGCTCATCCCACCACTTTTGCTGAAGCATGAGGTTCTTCCTTGCACATTCACACAGCAGCCCACATTCAAGAGTTGTTTGGTGGCCACAGTGATCACACATCCTCCACTGCTACTAAAGTATAAGTTTGATGCAAGTCCATTCACCCAGTGACCAAAGTTTTTGGGAGTTGGTTGACTGCCACAGTGATCATCCAATTCCCTCCTGCCAGAGTATGAGGTTGTTATGTGAATGTGCCAGCATTGAATTCAGAAGGAGTTACAGACGCTGACACCACTTTTCGTGCTTTCTCTACCTCCAAGAGGTGCCTTAGGAGCCCTTTGAGGAGCCTTGTTCTCACTTCCATTGAATGTGCCTTTCCCACACATTCATGTGGAGAGCTAACTGTACTGTAAAATATACTACAGGTCATTGATAGCCGCTCGGAGTCCCCCCTCGGGGGTTGAGAAGAGCGGGGTAAAATGCCATAAAATAAATAAATAAATAATTGATTGTTAAATTTAGCCTCAAGTTTTGTTATGATACAAAAATATTCCCTTTAAATGTGTTTCACTTGAAACTAAAGAGGTTATGAGATAATGCTTTATGTCAAATTTCAGTATAAGTTAGACTTCTTGAGAGTTTATTTTCATCTTTATCTCCTTGTTAAAATAAACATCTGAACTGTAATAATCAAGCCCATCTCATTCTGCCCATTCTCAAGAGGCTCCATTAAAATGTACTCATGTTGCCTTCACTACAGAGAAAATAGCTAACTCTTAATCAATCCCTTTTACCCATTGACAAAATAAGGCCTCTCTGAAAATGTTCTCTGATTTAATTTGGTTTCTCTCGCTGAAGGGCTTTCCCCTAATCAATATGCTGGTCTGCAAATTCTTTACAATTAAGGGTATTGCTGTCTCATTGGCTCCAACAAAATTTAAAAGAAAAATGTAACAGCAATTTAAGCACATTACCAATTGCTTTGGGAAGTAAAGGATGGGTGGGTATAAGATGTTGTCACAGCCACAAACTATTTGCTACAGTTCTAAAAACTGGAGCTTTCCTGACCAAGAAGTTCATGGTTCTTGTAAGCAGTTGTGCCAGTTAGTTACAATTAATGCCTTCATCGGTACATAGCAGTATGTCATATGGGCTGGTAGGCAGTTAAATTTCAGGTAGCTGTCTTTTCATTTTACTTTATTCCAAGCCAGTGTTTGGCTTCCTCTGACAACAGAGTACAAAATGCTATTCATTTTTTAAAACAATGTAGAGTAGTAAAGGTAAAGGTTTCCCTTGACGCTAAGTCTAGTCATATAAGAACAAGTTTACACAGGATGAGTAGGCTCAGGGAACGTCTAATTTAGCCCAGCAGTTTCCCTAGGTATAACAATTCACTACACTCGCATAGCTAATATATAAAGTGTAATTCTATAACACATATCTCATATTATCAAATAAAAATACAAATCGCATAGTGAAACACGGTCAAAACGTTACATATAGCTATTGCTGGGGAGATGCTGGAAGGCTGGAAAAGCCTATAGAGTCAATAAAGTCCAAAGTCTCTGGACCCTAAAACTCACGGGTCTCGCACAACATAAAGGAGGGAGCCAGCGTCTGAACCAGGGGGTGGAGTAGCTGGAAACACGCCTACGGCTGCAAGTCAACGAACGCCACAGTCTGGCTGTTTCACGTGGTCAACATGCTTTATCAGGGCGTTCCTGCTTCGGGACGCCCCTCCTTGGTACAGTGGTAAAGCAATTTTTGCTGGTACGTGTACTAGAAGAACACAGGTTCAGAAATCAGTAACATCATAAGAAAGTGTCTCCTAGGGCTACAAGTTTTCAAACTGCTAGGTTGGTAGAAGCTGGGGCTCCCTGAATTTGAACTGCCAATCTTTCAGTTAGCAAGTTCAGCAGCTCAGTGGTTTAACCCATTGTGACATTGGAAGTAGAGTAATAGATAGAATTTAGATCATACCAGGAAAATTAGGATTCAGCTCAGTTACAAAGCTTGCTGGTAAGCTCAGACGTATCTCTAGAGCCTATTTTATCTCACAGGGTTTTCATAAAGGTTCTACAGGTTTCTTAGAAGCTAGGACAAATTATAATAAATACTACCTTCACACTGTCTCGCTACACATCAAGATTTATAACTTCTTGTTTTCCCTCATCCTAAAATTTAAGAATATATTAAAATATTTTAATGAAGCTGTTTTCATGAAAATTTGTTCAGTTACCACAAAGACTGCCTGAATTAGATGCTTGCAGTCTTTAAGGTGTTTACAAAAGCAAAGAAGACTTCAGCCAAAAATGAACAAAACTGCAGACTGAAATTATCCTTTGCTTGTTGTTTAGATATCTGAAATGTCATTATTCACAACATGATTATGTAAAGGTATAGGAGTTCAGGAAAGTACACACACCACGTGGTCTGGCCCTTTCATCCCCACTGAGGTGCCAGAAAAGGGAAGCAGATATCAGCTGCCAGGAATTTGAACTAGACAGGAGATACTCACATTCCTCATCAAATAAAGTATGTCTTCTCCCCTTCCTATTGAAATTTCCTTGGGTAAAAAGAAGGAAGGGGAGGAGGCAATGCCATTACATTCTCTTATTTTTTGCACCAAGGGGAGCAACCATGGCTTTCTGATTAAGTTTACTAGTGGGCTGTGAAAGATCCAACAAGATCTCTGCAACAGACCAAAAGGCTCAACTGAATATGTTCATGAGACGATGATCTGCTGTGAACTTCTTTGCCCATAATGATCTGAAATGTTTGCTGGCTACAGGGCTTAGGAAAAATACAATAGTTCATTGTTGACTAATTTTCCACAAAAAGTGGAAATATCACTGTAAAAAGTATTTTCTACATCAATCTAAGACTAGAGATCGAAAATGCCATCAATGCTGGTGAACTCTCAATATGATCATCAAGATGTTGGTGAGATTTCTTCACATCCTTATTTCCGAGGTTGCCTGATTCACTGTGAAATAAGAGATGGTTCCATCCTTGCCCAAAAACATGGAACTCCCAGGAATTTGAACTTTTCTGTTAGACATGAAGAAATAAGAGGAAGGAAAGTGTGTCCAACAACTTAAAGGATCAGGAGAAGATGGTTGCAAAAAGACTTATTTAACTAAATAGTTTATTATTTATTATTATTTATTTAAAACTTTTTTATCCTGATCTTCTCCACCTCTGAAGGGGGACTCAGACCAACTTGTGCCCCTGTGGGCTGTTCTGGACTCAAGTTCAAGTTGAATTTTATCACGTATTTCCTCCTTTATTTCTTACATGCGGGAAATGTTATTTTATGGTTCACAGGAGAATGAGCAGTCAACTCATGAAAATGCCCAGAAGCTTTTACTTAATGAAATTCTGTATTTCTTCCCAAATGAGAAAATTGCCTGCATCTCTTAGGGATAAATGTTTGACAAAATGAAGCAGCATACATTAAGTAACAAGAAAGCAAGTTTGAAGTGCTTACTACATTAAGGAATTTTTTTAGCACAGCAGGATTTAAAATAGATTCACATTCTTTGTAACTGCATACGTTTTATAACTCCATATATTGGATTAACTGATTAAATCTTCAAACAAACTTCCAAGACCTTTGACAAAAAGCCATTCCTCTTTAAAGTGCTCTCTTCTCACTTTCAGAACGATTTTGTTGTTGAAACACTCAGATCATCCCCATCCCCCAATAACACTTCCCCATGAAACAATGACAATCAAAGTTGAACAACTGAAAGTTGTTTCCCCATTTACAAATGCAAATCAAGGACCTAAATCCATAGATTGGGGCAATATACACATGGAAACTCGATCAAGACGAATGTGTGGCTTTCAAAAAACAAACACTGAATTCTATTAAATTAGAGCCAATTAAGAAAAATGCAAACTTTTTATGCAGCAAAAAAAAAATCAATCCAAACCACCCTGGCCAAGTTCCATAATGGGCTGCACACTTTCAAATATGATTAACATTACCAGCTTACAGTCAATTACCAGGCAATGTAATATGTTGGGGTAGATTTTTTCCCCATCTAACACCTGATTCAGACTGGTAGATTTGAGTGCCCAGACATATATTTACTTGCAAAAGCTATATAAAGCCTTCAGCAAAAGAAAAAAAAATGCTGTTTTCCCCCACAAACTGTTACTCTTTTAATATACTGTAGCTTAGAGCATGAAAATATTTCTTGTAATATTAGCCTCTTTTATTTCATTTTAGAAATGTATAGTTATACACCGATATAAAAAAGTGGTGAGAAATCTACCATGCAACTTCAACTCCATCATCCATGACTACGGTATCCTTCTGGGTCGTCTCTCATGGATGGGTCTTGGAGGTACTGCTTTGCAGTGGCTCCAGTCCATCCTGGAGGATCGCACCCAGAAGGTGTTGTTGGGGGACTCCTGCTTGGCACTTCAGTCATTATACTGTGGTGTCCTGTAGAGTTCAGTATTGTCCCCCAGGTTGTTTAACATCTACATGAAGCTTTTGGATAAGATCATGTGGAGTTTTTGGAGTTCAATGCCACCTGTACGCAGATGATGTCCAACTCTATTATTCCTTTTCAGATTCTAAGGAGGCTGTCCAGGTCGTGAACTGGTGCCTGGCCACAGTGACAGTCTGGATGAGGGCAAACAAATTGAAGTTGAATCCAAACAAGACAGAGGAACTACTGGTCAGTCGCAATGCCGAATAGGTGATAGGGTTACAATCCATGCTGTATGGGGATACACTCCCCTAAGGTGCAGGTTTACAGATCTTGCCAATTGGACTGGTCATCGAAACAGAAATAACCAAGGAATGGCTGAGTCAGATCCTCAACTGGGGAATACAGTTGATAGTGATCCTCAACCGCTCAAGAGATTAAAGAACGACACGACACCGCTACCAGACGCCCAGCCTAAGGAGATGCAAGGATGGGCGCCGACGCCAGAGAGAGGTTTCACGGAGGGGCCTGGGTCCTGCAACCTGTGACCGCTACAACGGCTAAAACCTTAAGGTCCTTGAAAAAAAAAGGACTAGACACCATCATATTGGAGGAATCAGACTAGGGCGGCTACTCATGGAAGCCTGAACCGGCCTGTGCCAGTACCGAGCTCCACAGGGCTGGATCAATCCACTGTGGAATACTTATACTGAGAATACCAACGATTGGCACTCTGCCTTAAAAACTTTGGCGATCTAATAACGAGACTGAGTGCCTCCCAACTTCATTATCCTAAAGCGGATCCTAGAATATCCACTCCAGATCCTCTCCGGCAGGAACCCCCAGATCTGTGCTAGGACCAATCCTGGGATTTTCCAGCCGAGAAACCCACCAAAGAGGAGCTGGGAGGTTCAGGTGCACTACTTACAATTCCCCTGGACGATATTGACAGGTGGGCGGCCGAGGCGGCTGACCCGGAGCGAGAACCATGCCTGGAGGCTGGGGAGGGCAGGGAGCCCATGGTTGGATCCGGACCCTCAGCCACGGTGGCGGGTCCACATGAGGCGTGCTGCCCCTCTGCTGCACCCAACCCTGATCGGAGCCTTGATGCAGTGACTGGATGCCCAGGGCCAGTGGGGACAAGCGCCGACCACCCCAGCCACCTTGTACCGACGGAATGCCCCTGGAAAGAGCAGGTACCACTGGACGTTACGGGGATTCTGGCTTGTGCTCAGAGGCCCCGTCCCTGACGTCGTGGCTTCCTGATGGCAGTGAGTCAGGAACTCGAGGGGCTGAGCAAAATAGTGGATGGCCTTAGAGACACTGAGGGGAGGCAGTCTTCCTCCTCCTCCTTGGACCTAGACTGGAAAGGACAAGTATGCAGGCGCCAGAAGAGAAGCCAGACGAGGAAATTGAAGAAACACCTGACTTCCGGTCCGTTGGTGGAGAGTCCGGAGCCAACAAATACTCAAGTGACTGGTGTTCCCATTAACTCTGGGGTGAGCCTCGGAAACAAGGACAGCCCTAGGACTAGTCCTGGTGGTGTACTGGAGAGGAACGATTATAAGAAATACAAGTCCAGGACCTTCTGGGGGTTGGGTTTTGGGAACTGGGTCAGATCAGGCTCCTATAACCCCAAAATTAAAGCAAAATACCCTGTTGCCACGAAAGCTAGGGAGAGAAATCCCCTTCTGGCTATGACGAATCCCTCCCTCAGATCCTATGGTGGAAGACCCGTTGGAGTCAATTTGGGAAGGGCATAGTGCTGTGGTTCCGCATTACCTTGGTTAATTTGTAATTTATTGTGTTGTTAAACTGTATTGTATTATGTGTGTATGTTACTCTTGCTTATACTATGTTTTTTCTTCAACTCTGTAAACCGCTCCGAGCCCTCGGGGAGTGGCGGTCTAGAAGTTTGAAGTATAAATAAATAAATAAATAAATCTGTATGTTGTGCTCCACCCTGAGTCCCCTTCGGGTTGAAAAGAGTGGGATATAAATGCTTTAAATATATAATTAGCTTGCTTTTTCCAAACTATTCATCTGAGACACCACATGTTTTATGTCCCTACATTAAAATGCTATCTACCGAAGTGGCATTAATATCTGTTGCATGAACACACATGGCTTGAGATTTCCTTCACTCATTTCTACATATTTTACACACTAAAGCAGCAAGAGGTTTTCTGAACTTTGTTCCCAATAGCCAAGCACTAGAGGTGGAGCTGGTTTCCATAACAACCTTTCTACTTCCATGTGATAAAAGCTTTAATTTCTTGTCTTATGTTCATATTTGAAGTCTCATTCTCACTGAAAGCACCCTGATAAAACAGAGTGACCTTTCCCCACCTCCATGCGACTACACACTCCTCATCATATCTGGTGGTGGTGGTGATGGGGAGCTTCAAATTGACAAGTTTAGAAAAAAGAAGAAACAACTGACATAACAGTGTCTTGCTTTTTCCAAACTTTTTCCTAAGGCAGCTGAAAACTTTATTCCATATGCTATAAATCATATGCAAAATCACACACATATCCACATGCTGCTTCTCTACCTTCATTCCCTAAATGTTATATAAAATATGTGCATTCTAATGTCTGTTCAAAAGTACGGCTAATACTTACCAAGAATAAGTAACCTATTAGCTCTCACTGAAATGGTTGCTTCCCTAGGAAACAGGCAAAAACAGATAAAAATCTGAACTGAGTCCAAGGAGCTGACAGTTTTGAAACTGCATCTACTATGTGATTTTGTATCAGTGTTGCCAGGTTTTCAAAACAATAATAAGGGAGAGTTGAAATGAATGACATGCAGGGTTGATAACCAGGAAGTAGCCATTAAAAGTCTGTATTCTACTTAAATACCAAACGAAAGTAGAATCACCTGGAGGAAGTAGAAAATTCTTAGAAGGGACATATTTTGTCAGATGCAGATAGGTTAACAATCAATTGACCAAGAATTGTATTTCCCTCCAATTAACATCATTCATAAACTGCATGATGTACACACATTTCTGTCTTCATGCAGAGCTACAGCCACAAAAATGGGGTTGATTTGCATCTTTTTCAGTCTATATGAAAGGAAAATTTTTCCATCCCCCAAATAAGGGAGATTCTTTAGAAAAACGGACACCTGCCAATCATATAAGGACTAAGTATACTGTTCCTCAAATAAAAAGCATTCCTTGTAAAAGGGTCAATTGCAAATCCTAGTCTATATGCAGATTTTCCATGGGCCCTCATGCATTCTGGCCTGAAATATAAAGAAATTCAATATAGTGTATTGCTTTAATGCAACATTAAACAAACTTGCTATTTGTTTCATATGGCAGAAAGACCAGTTTTCATAATCTGTATTTTAATAGCATAATTCTTATTTTAAAAACACCAACTAATGACCCTTCTACACTGCCATATAAAATCCAAGTTATCTGCTTTGAACTGGATTATATGGCAGTGTAGACACATATAATCCAGTTCAAAGCAGATGTGGATTATCTGCTTTGATAACCTGGATTATATGGCAGTGTAGAAGGGGTCTCAGTGTCATGACGCCAATGTGAAATTAGGCAATGAAAAGCTCCCAAAGTAAGATATGAAGAACTCCTTTGCTTATACTAGTTTTTCCGAACCTAGGGTCCTCCAAATGTGAAAGGCAACAGCTAAGGGCCCTTCCAGACATGCCTTATATCCCAGGATCTGATCCACGGTTTTTTGTTTATTCCAAATTATCTGGCAGTGCAGACTGTGCATAACTTTCATCAACATTCTGTTTGGGGGGGGGGGAGGTTGATCCTGTACATTTTATGGCCCAGGAAAACCTAAAACAGGACAAAAATCCTCCCCACCCAAGACTGTAGAGCCCTTTGAGGGGGAATTTGTCTGGGATTTTTTTGTGGTAAGGGCTAATATGACCCGCTCCTCTTGTCTCAGCCGCCAAAAATTGCCTGCTTCTTCTTCAACTATGAAGGACATTTTTCCCCCTAGCTGAAAGATCCAGGGAAAAAAGAAATATGGTTCACTGCATGTACTGCTAAGCTTATGTCTAATCCAACTGAATCCTGTCCTTCAGTCTTAGGCTAAATCAAAGCAAACAGCAGGCCATTTGTTTTCTTTCAATTTATTATCCAACTCTAATGGTTGAAGAGTCCAATTACTTTATATTGCCAAGAGTTACATTATTTTCGATTACCAAGTGTTACATTACTTTCTATTGCCAATATTACAAAACAGCATCAAGGAAGCACACAGATACTGCATAGTATGAGTATGCAAATACTCATTGAAACTCACACACACTTCAAGAATTCTCCTGTGTTATTCAGAAACTGATTCTGATATTTATACTATTGTTCTCCATATTTCAAATGACAAAACTAGATCTAATTTTCCAAAGCTACAAGGGATCAATGGCAATTAAACACCCGTGGCAATTTTATTACAGAAATTCAACAATAGATCAAATCATTGAAAAATGTTCTGGAAGATGGATCCCTATGTGTTAGGACCACTTTAGCTGTGATGCTTCTGCACTGACCAAACTCTTGGCATTAAAAGCAACTTCCGATTGTAAGTGAATACCCTTCAGACTCTTCTATTGAGCATCCATATGTAACATACCTTTTTTGAAAATAGGGGAAATGAATAGCTACAGAAAGAAATAAAGCAAAACTGGTAAAAGCCCCTACAATTTTAGATTTACTTGCCCCGGCTGCCACATTTATTTGTTAACGGCTTAGCTATGTATGAAAGGGTCAACTGTTCTTAGATACTTTAGCAAACACCTGTTCTTACAGAGAATCAGTATCTCCTTTCTGTAGTTAAGTGCTTGGGCAGTATAGAGATGGCAGCACAATACTGAATGAAATGCAATCCAATCCAAGTTTCCTCTAAGAAAAGGTTAACAGTAACTCAACTGCTTTAAGAATTCTAACATGTATTGTTGAAGGCTTTCATGGCTGGAATCATTGGGTTGTTGTAGGTTTATCGGGCTACATGGCCATGTTCTAGAAGCATTCTTGTTTTAGTAATTGATAGATTATAGGAAAGTATCCCTTTATTTTCGAACCAATATTTGTGTACCATGTGGTATCTCTCACCCTGTGAAAATCTGTTTAGAATATAAAAAACAAAAAAGACAATGTTATTTTGTTTGGCTTAGAGTGTAACAATATTTTATTAGATGATAATGATGGCCTCTATGCTGAAAAAGTAAAATATGTTTCTAATTCTGTACATAATATGTGTAACTATATCATTAATATTTTTATTTTTCCTGAAAATAAAAAAATAAAAGACCTAATCTCTTACCACATAATTATTACCTATAATTAATAACCTATTTTTGGAAGTCTTAACCAGTCAATCCATACCTACAATAAAGATATCTTTATTGTAGGTATTCATAACATGAATTTCACAAAATAATACATAATATAAAGACCACGGTGTCTTCATATCATATATGATTTTATCCATATCATGTGTGATTTTATATTATTTACAAAGGACCATTGTGTTCTGATGGGGGAAAAGACCTGGATTCAAGACCACGATTACTCATGAATTAGTGACTCTAGTGAACTTTCTCATAAAATTCATTATGGAGGTAAAACATAAGTTCTTTCTAAGTATGCCTTATAGGAGTCTCTTAAATTCCTTATAAGCATAAAGTTATCAGAAAACCTGGAATCTTAACATTATTTTATACTGCTACAATAGATTACATATATTACTCCTTTCCTCTTGATATCACTACAAAACTTTTCACAAAGGATGGTGCACCATCAGAGGAAGTGGGGAGCAAAGTCTAACTCTGTCAAAGGCTTTTGGGGTAGAGAAAAGCAATAGTTTGAATTGACTGTAGCACTACATGAAGGAAATTGGTACACTGGCAGAATTCCAGTAGATTTTTCCAGCTGCACGAGTAGAATACCGCAAGCCATGCACCACATGATCTTAGATTAATTACATACAGCCCTCCATCACGTTTCGTGCTTGTAAGGCAGAGAGAGTGGAAAAATAGAAGATGGACAGCAAAACTGATGGAGTCATGGAAAGCGTGAAAGCCGTCTGCAGAAAAGTCAGATTCCTTGCGGGAGAGGGGAAGCAGATGGGGCAGGAACCAAAATAGGAGGCATGGTCGGGGGGGGGGGGGGAGTTTTTGGAGAGAAATCAGCTCATATCCATGGGAATGGAGAAGCAGAGAGACAGAGAGATTGATGTGGGTGTGTACAATGGTATGTAAAAAAAAAGGAAAAACAGAAACATGTGCAATTTGTAAAACAAAAATTGGCCACAGAATGAGGCCAATTTTTGAGTTCCAGGCTAGGCCTCTAGGAGACCACCCTTCAAATAGTTGCAAATCCACTGGGTAACCTTGGGCAAATCACACATTCTCATTATAAGAGGAAGATAAAGGCAAACCCTCAGAGGAAATCTTGCCAAGAAAACTGAATAATCAGTTGGTCTTAGGGGTGCCATTAGTTGGAAATGACTTCAAGGCACACACCAACAACAACAACAACAACAAAACAGGTACTGCATCCTAGCAGGGGCGGTCTAAGGTAATTTTAAATGGTAAGCGAACATTATTTTGGTCCCCCCCCAAACCATTATTTTGCCCCCTCCATGCCCAGAAGCATGCCCAGAAGCCTGTAAACACAGCTCCTGTGCATGCGCCCCCAGGCGCAGAAGCCTGTAAACACAGCACTCCCTATTCAGCACGCAGGGAGGTTTGCTACGGCGCGGCGTTCGAGCGCACAAGGCCCAAAAGCGGAACATCGGCTGGACGCTGTCTGGCGGGCGGGGAATGCGCCCTTTACCCAGATGGCGCCCCACGCAGCGGTGTCCTTTGCGTACCGGTAGGACCGCCCCTGCATCCTAGTTACCATGTGTGGAATCCTCTCCTCTCAAGATTGCTTTTTGCCAAATTTCCCTTTACCCTGAAGCCTCTTATGCAACATAAATCTGTGCTCAAAGATTAACCAGAACTCTGTGAGGGTTTGCACAGAAGGCTTCAGAGGACCAGCAGAAATCACTGCCTCAGTCCACACCAAATGATTCAGGAACTACTTCGTGAAATGACAACTCATGAAATACTTTCTTGGGCTCATTGAAACTTTGAAATATATACAAAACAGCAATCCAGCAACCAGCCAGGCTTTGAAACTGCAAGGCCATTAAATACTAATCAAGGTGGCCAATTGCAACATTCACACTTGCCTCAAGCAGACAAGTGTTCTTTCTCCCACCCTGGACATCCCACAGACATATAAACCTCACTTGCCTAGTTTCCAACAGACCTCACAACCTCTGAGAATGCTTCCCACAGATGTGGGTGAAATATCAGGAAATAATGCTTCTGGAACATAGCCATACAGCCTGGAAAACTCACAGCAACCCAGTAATCCTTTTCCTGATGTTTTAACAAAATGCCTTCTTTGGTTACCCTCCTTGGTTTAGAAATTCCAGAGAAAGAAAGGCACAAATCTACTCAATTTCAACTCAGTAGAGGCTAATATCCAACACCAAGAGCTGGTCCGGAAGGGAAGAGGAATAAGAAGTTAAATGTGCAGTGAGAACAGAAAGCACGTCAAGCACATCAGACAGATTACTGAGCTAAATTATACTACTACAGGTTAACCATCCCTAGTGCAGAATTCTGAAATACTCCAAAATTGAAAATTGTCCATATGTATATCTAAGATAGCGACACCTCTGGTGGTTATATATACACAAACCTTGTTTTGGCACGAGAGTATTAAAAATAAGAATTCTGAAATCCCCCTCCCTCTGCCCCCCCAAACCATTTTGCAAGCATTTCTGGATATACAAACTGTATACATTTAAATGGAACTTTAAATTACACCGCTATAGTTTTAAAGGGAAGTTTGAAAAAAAAATTTCTGCACCACAAGAGCTAGGTATGGAATTGTTAGAGGAATAGTCTTTTAATCCATTTATACCATATAACTCAATAAAACTACTCTGAAAGAAATGGATTGACAGTCTTTGTCTTTGCTTTCTTTGCTTTCCTTTCTTGTTTGCTCTCTTTTCTTTTTCTCTCCCAGTGTTTTCATCTAAACTGAGAACAGGGACAGGGGAGAGGCATTTAAAAGAATATTTGAAGACCAAAGCAAAACATCCTCCCAATTTCTCTGCTGGTATTTCAAGCACTGAGACTGCTCAAAGTTAGAAAAGAATCTAACTGCCTCTCTTTATGGCATTCCGTTACAGTTAAAATTATGGACAATTAAGGGCACAAGCCTTTAATGTATGGATGAGATTTAGACATAAAGGTACATTTCAGATACCACACCTGACAAGATCGTACCCCAACACAGTATAGGAACCATGCAGACCTTCTGATGTTAAGGTAAAATGATGGAAATTGGCAGGACTTTGGGGGTGGAGGACTGTATGAATGCCATTCTACATTAACATATTACTTCCCCTCCCCATTAAAAGAGAAGGAAATAGATATTCCCATCAACAATATTCTTATTTGGATTTATCCACTTGCTAATTAAAACTAGAGCAGAACTGAATCAGTGAGAGATTGGTACATTCAATTTAGGTTTATTGATTCAATGGCTCTGCCAACTGAATGGAGATCATAAAATACTACATCCCATTAGTGCATACCATTAAAGTAATTATGTGGATTATGTTATGTCTTGTTTATATTTGTTTATAATTTATTGAATAGTTCTTGATTTGTTTATTGATATATTACTCTTGGCAATGAATGTTTGCCACTGTGTATTTTGTTGTGAGTTGCCCTGACTCCCTTCGGGGAGATAAGGTGGGTTATAAATAAAGTTTCATTTCATTACATACCATTAAAAAGCAGATGATGTAGGATGAAGAAACATGATTACTAGATGTAAGAAATTATCATTCAAATACACTAATAAAGATAAAGATAAATGTTTTCCCCTGACATTAAGTCCAGTTGTGTCCAACTCTAGGGTTTGGTGCTCATCTCCATTTCTAAGCCAAAGAGCCGGCATTGTCCGTAGACACCTCCAAGGTCATGTGGCCAGCATGACTGCATGGAGTGCTGTTACCTTCCCACCAGAGTGGTACCTATTGATCTACTCACATTTGCATGTTTCCGAAATGCTATGTTGGCAGAAGCTGGGGCTAACAGTGGGAGCTCATGCTGCTTCCTGGATTCGAACCTGTGACCTTTCAGTCAGCAAATTCAGCAGCTCAGTGGTTTAACCCACTGCAACACCGGAGGTTCCTATCCAAGTTTGCTTCAATGTAAACCACATTGATATCAGTAGAACTTTCTCCCTAGAGAGTGAGTGACGCCTAAACAATATCATTCACCAGTATATTTCTGCCTATGAAAGAGAGGACCCAAGGAAGATCAGAAAATCATGTGTTGAAAGAAAAGTATCCACAAATATGAAAATTTCACAACCACCAGTTAAGCTGTGAGGAACAACTAAATCACTGAATGTCACACATTCAACTTGGATGCGTCTTGTTCCCACACATCTCTAATTTTGGAAAAAGTTATTTCCTTGGTTGGAAAACAAGAGGGAAATGCAGATTTCAAAGCAGAAATGCCTTAATTAAAGAAATCTGTCAAATCTTGTAACACAGTTCATATTTTACTGTACATTGTCTGCCAACACTTATCTGTCAACACTTACAACTTCGCATCAGTAAATCCATTATTAATTGACCTGTGCCATAAAATAAACAATGTTCTCTGTGAAAGCAATCTCATAAAGAATCTCTTGGCGCAAATATATCAATCACAATATGAGTCCAAGGAAGAACCACTTAAGAAAGGAAAACATTTTTTAAAAAACAGCAATCCTGCAGCCAATCATACATGTCCTGTTGAAATCAATAAGACTGAAAAGAGATTTAATAGCAGGCATTGGTTATTAAAGGCTGTTGTCCCAGAAACACAGTATGTGCATACAACGTAAAAGCAGAGATTCATCTGCAGTCTTGCCTTTTCTTCTCACTGTAGAAGAGAAAAGCTACAATTCAAAACACCTTGGATTTCTCCTTGAGAGAAAGATAGGCTATATTGTATAAGTAGTCCCCAAGTTACAAACATTTGACTTACCAATTACTCATAGTTAAAAACAGGTTAAAACAACAAGTGAGAGAAGTCTAACCCTTGGAAGGGAAATTCACTCCTGAAAGAATTATCATGGGGAAAAGGTGCTTCCACTGAAGCTTTATCACAAAAATACAATTATCACAGGGACAGAAAGTGAGGTAGCAACCTTTTGAAAAGGGACAGGGAGCAAAATAAATACCACATGGGTGTTAACCCTTTTCTATGCTATTCAAAACATGCATGTGTGCATGTATGCGTCTGTGTGTATGTACAGTATATATGGCTGGAGTTACACTTAAAAATGTACCTGTTCCAACTTACGAATACATTCAATTTAAGAATAAATCTTATTCGTAACTTGGAGATTGCTTGTATATGTATAAGTCAAGAAATTTTCGTTACAACTTTACCACCCAAAAGCTGGGTTGTCTTATCCTTGGGTTGATGTAATCTAACTTTCATCAAAAAGGAGACCATCCCCTTCTCTGAGTACAATGGCAAAAGGTGAGAGCTTACTCTATCCCTGGAGAACCCAAAAGAACCCTATCCCCTATACTTTCTCCATTGCAAAGCTGCTTCTGGTCTTTTTGAATGCCTGGGTATGAAAATTGTGGTGCTGGCCAAGGGTCCCTCTGAAGAGGCACTGGCCCCTTTCCCTCTCCTTGTCTTATCCATAGGTCAAATCAAAATCCATAATTCTGGCTCCAAACATGCCCTCGATAAAAACATGAATTCAATGTATGTATGGCAACTATTAGTATATATAGTAAATTCAACAAATAAACAGTGTTTTAACCAAGCAGAAGAAAAATCCCACAAAACCTCCAGCTACATAGATAAATCCATCATCCATTATCTTCCATCATGCTGGACAAGAAATGTGGGGATCCCAATAGGACTTATGCAGCCCTCCCCTATTCCAAACCACAAGCATAGCCAGTGGGTATTCAATGAATCTGGAAGTGTATGCACACTTTCCAGGTCCCCACACACCGTTGAGTGTTCTGGAGAATTATCAGAATTCGAATCCAGGGAGAGGGGGCTGAGCTCCATCTGTCAGCTCCAGCTATCATGCAGGGACATGAGAGAAGCCTCCCACAAATCAAAACAACATCCTTGCAGATGGCCAATTCTCTCACACTAGAAGCAACTAGCAGTTTCTCAAGTCGCTCCTGACATGAAAAAAAATCTGAATTACAAAGATGGATCAGATCTATGACCTTTCATCTAAACACAGCATTTCTTTAGTTCATAGCCACATGGAACATATTTCATGTATCTTGTTAGGACCACAAAACAATATCTTTAGAATAAACAAATGTGCAAAACGTGAAACTGTAAAAACGTTCTTTCATAAGGAAAATACAAAACAGTAAACTTTGTCATGCACAGATTACTTGGTTTCACAGTACATTTGTATATTGCAATTTCATTAACTTTGACCTAATGACACATGTCACCTAAGAAGTGTAACAATGATGATTCACCAATGACTCAAACATAAAACCATATATAGAAGTTTCATAAAACTAACAAAAAGGGTTAAAATAGATCTTTCTTTACAACTTACTTCTTACTTGCTTCACAAACATCAGCAATATTGGAAAAGAGGTGATGGCTTTCTGTCTTTGTCATTGTAGCAGCTAGTTCTTTAGAGTTTTTAAACATCCGAATCAAAATCTCCAGGCTAAGTAGGTATGAATGTTCTGAAGATATTACTTCAAATATAGCCTGCATGTGAAAAGTGGAGAAGAGCAAAATTGTTTTGGCTTTAGGTGACAAGGTATTACGTAGCAGCATTCCCTGGTGGCGCAATGGGCTAAACCGTTGTGCTAGCAAGACTGAAGACCAACAAGTCACAGGTTCGAATCCGGGGAGAGCACAGATGAGCTCCCTCTGTCAGCTCCAGCTCCCTATGCAGGGACATGAGAGAAGCCTCCCACAAGGATGGTAGAAACATCAAAACATCCTGGTGTCCCCTGGGCAACATCCTTGCAGATGGCCAATTCTCTCACACCAGAAGCGACTTGCAGTTTCTCAAGTTGCTCCTGACACACACAAAAAAACTTCTTCACATTGGACATTTTGAACCTACACAAATATCACACCCTTAAAAGACATCTTTTGGCATTTTTCCATAAATCATATTACAAAACTTCAGGTTGAATATTTTCAGAACACATTCTATGGATACATAAAATACACATTTGAGGACCATTCAATATATTTCAAAATTAGCAGGTATCCCAGGCAAAATCTAATAATCAACACATGCATGTTTTTAAATAATATGTTGTTGAGTCAAGATCAATGAACATGCAGGTGCATGAAATGTAATAAAATACACCCATGTTTTTGTTCTGCCCTTTCAGAGGTTTACAAATTAGGAGAAGCCTCCCACAAGAAGGTAAAACATCCAGGTGTCCCCTGGGCAACGTCCTTGCTAATGGTCAATTCTCTCACAACAGAAGTTGCTCCTGATATGAAAAAAGGACTATAACGTGGGATATAGATCTTCACCATTCCAGTAGTTAAAAGGGCAGCTCTTGGTGCAAAATATGAGTTTCAAAGTCTTACACGTCTCAAAAGCTCACCAGATAGTCATAGGTAGGACATTGGGGCCCAGTTTAGATGCACATTTATATCTTGAATAAACAATGGTTTACAGTGGTCCCTGACTAAGCACCAGTCACAGAGTTGTCAGCCAATTTTTGGCACATTTGGAAAAGTAATAGCCATTCTGCCACATCAGACAGCATGAGAGCACTAGTTTATGGGTCTGGAAATGAGGACTACACTTGTATGACCAAATCTTGGTTTTAAATTAAGTGTGCAAGCTGTGACAAAACCTAGTTTCCTTGGTTGAAATATAAAAGCAAGCTGTGGTTTAATAACCCCATAAGTATCATAACCCCAATCCCAGTTCTCCCTCTACTGTCCCCAAAGAAGGGTCTTTCAGGGAATGAAGGATTCTGGATACTTCAAAGAATCAGCTTCTTAAAGCAACTGAGAAGCAGCTGTGCCAGATGCTTTTGCAAAAGGTCAGGTGGCTGAAAAGGAAAAGGATAGATCTCTAGAATGTACATACAGCCTCCCACACATGCCTCACAACCCAACCTATTTCTTATTTTTCATTCTAGCAAATCCTTTCCAACTACCAGTCCACTTCCTATGAGTCCCTTCTTCTGTCTGCTAGTTTAATAACTGAAGCAGGGCCTGATTCAGGCAGAATACAAAGTGACAGATCCCTGCACAAAGTATTATAACAATCCAAATTTCACCACAGAAAAAACAAAGGATAAGAGAAGAGATTAAGAGGAGGAGAATGTGTGACTGTCTCAAGGTGCATCTACACTGTAAAATTAGTGCAGTTTGACAACACTTTATCAGTCATAGTTCAGAATCACTGTAATTGAATTCTAATTTGTCTTTCTCTGGTAAATTACCAAACTATAACACCAAGGATTCCATAGCATTGAACCATAGCAGTTAACATTTATGTCAAACTGCATTACTTCTGCAATGCCCTTAGTTACACAAACTTATATTTGGTTACATGCTTATTAAGTAGCACAATAATATGAATGTTAAAATGTATCTAATTCTTATACATACACTGTGTTTATTGTCATTTGAAATGGAAGGATATATTGAAATACCAGTTAGGATCCTGTGGTCTTTTTTATTACCACTATCTTTCAAATTGTGTTAGGCAGGAGGTTGCACCATGTTATACTGTAATGCTGAACTGGATAAACAGTTTTGGTTTGTTTGCTTAAGATGTCCTCAAGCTATGAGGAGATACATACAATGGTACATGTTTTGCAACAAATGACTTGGAGGGGGCAGAAAAAAATCCTACTAGTTCATATTTCTTGCCCCCAAATTTCTGCAGAAAGTGCATTTTCTTTCTTTTCTTTTTTTTTTGCCCTAGTCGCTGCATGAGAAAACGATTTGACTGAAGAGAAGAGTAGTGTTCTCGGACTTGTTTGTCCCAATCTATGCATTTTTGTTCAGTTAAAGGACACTGGAGCCCTGGTCTTCAATATTATTTAAGGATTCTTTGTTCCCAGTTTCCCAGTTTTTATGATAGTGCTCATTGATTCCTTCCAAACTAAGAAAGTCCAAGGCAGGCAAACCCATTCTAAAAGTGAAAATGTAATGCAGATTGGCTGCATAAATCTGCAAGGAGATCAACATAAAATGAAAACTGGTTTTCAGAGAGATTTAAAATGTTTGATTCCCAACAACAAAACAAGGGATATTTGATCTCATATATAATCCAATGATACTAACTGGAGATGAAGAATGGTAACATATTTGTAAATTACTTTTTCTCACTCATGACAAGTGATAGTCCCATGAGTGACCGTGTGAAATGCAGTTCATTTGCATGGCATAAATGCAAACAGATGTCTGAAGCTTAGATAGCTTACAAATACTTGGTGAAACTCTTTAGAGATGTAATGTTACTGAAGATTTGCATATGGCCCTGGGAAAAGCAGACACATTAAAAACAGAATTTTATAATGGTTTTAAAAGATAATTTTAAGAAGATTATTAAAAACTTTAATGGTTACACTAGCTAGTTTATTTTTCCCTCAGCAATATATTATTTAGCGCATGAAATTAATAAATTGTGAAATAACAGATACTGCCAGAGGTGGGCCATTATGTATTTTCTTCCCAATTTCTTGTATTAGAAATGACATAAATTGAAATTTGTTTGTTTTTTAAATGAATTTTAAGGCGGTTTCTGTTCTTTAAACAAATCACTCATCTAACTGCTAGCCATGTCTTCTTTTCATTCTTTAGAGAACTGAGCATTAAAGGAATTTTTCAGGTTTAGCGTGAGAGTGCCTCAGTTTCTCACTGGAATGTGTTCTATCTTGGGAGAAACCGGATTTATAGTATTAATCCACTAAAACCTCCTTGTGCTACTGGCAAACAATATCTCACACCCTAGCCTTTTCTCAGTTTCTTTCAAATGCCAAATTGTTCCCATCATTACTCATCCAAACACTTTTCAAGAGAGTTTCCTTGCCCATTTTTATCCCAGGATACATTTTGCAAATCTTTACTCCATCCAACATTCCTTCCCACTTAAGCTGGAGTCCAGCTTTATATGACCTCATGCTACCAGACAGCATCCAGCTCTTCCCTTGGCAGCTACATAGATTACTGAAGTGCAACCATAAACACCAGCTTCTATAGTCGATGGGTCACAGTCCCTCCTAGCATGTTTTGTAATGTGAATTTTCCTCATGGAATTTCCTTCACTGATTAGTGAACTTGAATCTCCTCCTCCTATGAGCTAGGAAAAGCCTCAAAGGAGTCAGCAGATCCTTTTTAACTGGGCATTTTTTTATCATTAGGCCCTTCTCTATTGACCAAGCATGCTGTATTTGACTTGACTTACACTCAAAAGCCTGACTTGATCCTTCTGTATGGTCTTTCACTGAATTGGAAGGACTGATCTGAGGGAGAACTCTCCTCAGGTGCTGTTCAAACCCAAATGAGCTGGAGGAGATTATCCACATTCATCAAGAGTACAGCAGAAGCCCCTAGCCTAGAGGCCTGAGGAGAAGAAAAAGGAGACTTTTAGGGTCACTCCTCATGTTATAAAAATATGAAGTTGTATCCAGAGTTCTCATAAGTGGTACTTTTAACAAAGGGAAGAGGTGATTTTCAGCATTTCTCCTACTACATACAGACGCTCACATTAATATTGTGCATGAAATGTTTACTCTGAATTATCAAAGGATCTTCATTTTTTTCTCATGTCAGGAGTTACTTGAGAAACTGCAAGTCACTTCTAGTGTGAGAGAATTGGCCATCTGCAAAGACGTTGCCCAAGAGACGCCCAGATGTTTTGATGTTTTACCATCCTTGTGAGAGGCTTCTCTCATGTCCGTGCATAATAATAGCATGTGAAGAGGCTAGAGGGAAAATCAGCCACAAAATTACTTTCCCCATCACTGTTATGAACAGCTGCCCCCACTGAGTAGTCAATTCATTTGCAACTCTTTTCCTTTCATAGAGGGGTTACTATGGATCCAGTCCACTGTTCCTGTCTTACAGTCGTTTCCATACCTGAACCCATGTAACATAAATGCAACTGGCTCCAAAGGAAAACTGGAAATTGCAGAAATTGGAGGTGGTTACTACTGCATACCCTATTATTTCTGATACCAGGCATTTCATGCATTTATATGAGCTAGGAAAATGCCTCAAAGGAGCCAGCAGATCCTTTTTTATCTGTCCCTCTCATTAGGCACTTCTCTATTTACCAAGCATGCTGTATATGTGTCTTCATATACCTTCTCTCTGTGGATAATCAACCTTTCATCTAAACTAGCCTCATAAACCCAGGAAATCGGAATAAAAAACAGAACTCTATTATAATTTGTTTTAGAGATACTAAAGAGAACACAGGAAAACCAGAATTATTCAGCCCGGCGTTCCTGAAAGCAAGTCTGTAAAAAGCTTATTCTAATAAATGAGCTAGGAAGATTTGTTTACCTCTTGTCTTTTTCTTTCTTCTTGGCTGATAGTCTGGGCTAAGCCATTTCTCTTCACCTGAAACAAATTGTGAATGATGAGTCTATTTCTATTAACTCTTTTTTGTAATGCATAATTAAGATTTTCATTGACTTGGTTGAAATCAATGACAGCATTTTTTCTACCTTTAGCACAGACCCATGGTAAACAACAACAACAATATTACAATACAACAAAATGTAATAACATTCCATGGTAAGTTCAAACAACTCAATCTACAATATGTATGTGTGTGTGTGTGTGTGTGTGTGTGTGTGTGTCTCCCATAAATGCATGTATATTAACTTAAAACCCATGGACAAGATTCTAAAACATAAGCTTCAGTAATATATAATGTGATAATGCTGGAGCTACAGCACTGAGAACTGCATTGATGCACAATGGGGCCCCATTCAAGATATCCCATTGTGCATCTTGAATGGGGGCTCTGCCACAAAGCAGGACACTAGGCAAGATGGATTGTTTTGAGTCCCATGATGCAAAACCTTGGGCCACTGTCTTGGTCCAAAATCTCCAGTAATTACAGCACACTGGCTCTCATGTGAGAAGATGGTCTGGTACAAAGTCTGATCCCAAAAACTGATGTGTGTTTAACAAGTCAATAACATGTACAATGGTTGAATGAAAAGTAATGCCTCCACCTTCGTTACTTGAGTTTGGATGGAAATATTTTAATAAATGAAACGCAGAAATAATCATTAGAATGTGCTCTTTAACTACCATTATTCACTTTTCCACATAATCATCAGACAATTGGATACATTTCTGCCACCAATGAACAAGTTTTCTGAAGCTGTCACGGTTTACAATATGTAAACATGCTCCACAATATTCTCATATTATTCAGCCTACTCCAAGCAACTATTCAAGATATTCACAGTTTCATCACAGCTTTAGAAGAAGACAAATATATTTACGAAGTTACCTGCTTAATCATGACACATGTCCTCTACCAGTACTATTACAATACTTAGAACAGGGTGGGTAGTGTTGAGAGTGCTCTAAATCTATTTGCTAGTTCCAAGCAATAGTAGATCCACGAAAGCTATGGAATTTGCCACTTCTGACTTGACATTCAAGTGATTCAATGGGTTTTCCCAAGTCGGGATTTGCAATTGGATTTAGGCCTAAATTTGTACAAACTGTATTTCACTGTTAAAGATTGTTCACTTTAAACAAAAGCTGAACATGTAAGATACTCAATTCTTATGTCTGCTTTCCATTTTTCTACTCTTGACCTGTTTATCTTCATCAAATTTACAATAAAAAAGAATTCTGCACTCTCAGAGTGTTTCTCTACTAGGAAAACATGTTATAGACTGTCTTCTATTTTCCTATTATATCCTGAGGTAAATTATTTACTTAGGACTGGTAAGCAAATGCCAAAGTGTTCTTGACTCTGTGCCAAGAGGAGCATTCGGTCAGCAGATTTTCCTTTTCTATCTAGGCTCAAAAACAAAATTACTACCGGTCAGTGCAAAAACAATCCCAAAACAAAAGTTCTGTCCAAAACATAAGCCAGCACATGGTTAAATTGTGAGTTAATTAATGCAAGATCAAAGATATGAAAAAGCTTACAAATGCTTAAGTTTACCCTTGTTTTGTTATGCAGCCAAAAGCCACAAATTTATTGAGATATCACTACACTTCTCTTCCATAGGAGCAATACTGCCCTGCTAGGCAATTTCAGAATATTAGCACACATATGTCGTCACTTTAAAGAAAAATACTATACAGTGTTCCCTCGCTACGGTTCACTTATTGAGGACTCACTGTTTCGCAGATTTAAAAAAATATAAATTTAAAATATTTATCATGGTATGTTCACTGTTTTGTGGGGTTTTGCTGCTGCCGTTCTCCAAGGCACTTTCCCTCCTCAGTCCTCCCTCCAGCCTTGAAGGGCCTTTCCTTCCTTTCCTTTCCTTCACTTTATTTTAAGTTTATAAAGACTTAAAATAGTGTAGAACTACTAAAATAATGTATAAATATTAAAAGAAATCCTATATTGGGGTTTTTCACTTATTGCGGGAGGTCCTAGAACCTAACCCCAGCAATAAGTGAGGGAACACTGTATTATTAGAATGAAGTATTACTACAGAAAAGAACAATACCTTTTATTGAAATATGTTTGAACAGTCCTCCCAACAATACTGTTTTCAGATATGGATATTGCCTTAAACACAACACACACACACACACTTTTCAGTCTATCATCTTATCCTGGCTAAAAGACCACAAAGAAACAAACTGGGAGGAGCCAAGCTTCCATGTACATTTCCACAAATTTGCCCTCAGTTACCCTGACAAATACTGATTTCAAAACCTACTGTATAATTCAGCCTACAAAGGACACTAACAGAGTTTTGGAATAAAACAAACTCTCTTTGTATCCCTCTACCTTATTACCACACACCAGGATGGAAGAAAGTGCACCTCCTACTCTTTGCCAGCTGAACTGGGACCAAAGTAACAATCTGAGAGCAGTCAAGTCATAGGAAATCCCATATTCTTTACCCTTGGTATTTTTAAATAATTGGGTCACTTCTAACTGAAGGACAGTAATAACTGGGCAGTAAAGCCATCTTAAGCTACTCAGTATTCTTATGGAATTTAGGTGAGTAACCAGAAAGCACCTTTTTCAATAGTAAGTACTTTTTGAATAGTAGCTCCAGAGCTCTGGAATGAGCTTCAATATAGGAAAGTTTCTGTCCCAGAGGACTGCATCCTTCCCAAAATTATGGATGTTGAGGGTCACTCCTTGGCACCACCGTTTCCCCACCCAGGCATTAAAAAAATATTTATTTATTCACCTTATTTATACCCTACCTTTCTCAACCCAAGCTATGGGTGCAACTGCTGCAAAAGTTTTAATTGTGCAAAGGTTCCCCTAGCCACTGCCGACACCTGAGCTTCCAGGCTCAGCAATGATTCCAGAACTCCCAAGCTGCGAACCTGTGTCTTCAGGCGGAGCGTAACTCCGTCCAACACAGGCTGTAACTCTATCTTGTTTGGCCTTTTGACTGACCAGGAGTACCTCTGTCTTGTCTGGATTCAATTTCAATTTGTTTGCCCTCATCCAGACCGTGACAGCTGCCAAGTACCAGTTTAGGACCTGAACAGCCTCCTTAGCAGCAGGTGGGAAGGAGTGATAAGAGTTGGATGTCATCTGCATACAGATGGCATCGAACTCCAAAATTCTGAATGATCTCTCCAGCAGCTTCATGTTGTTGAACAACATAGGCTACGGTACTGAGCCTTGTTCAATACTGTCAGTTTTAAAAGGCCAGAAGTGGCATCTCTGCAGACAGAATAGAGGGAGTTCGTGGTTCTTGTAGGTTCTTCCAGGATGGACTCAGCTCCTGTCCTTCCCCACCCTACTCAAGAGAGAAGGGGATGGTTCATGTTAAAAAAGTACACTATTTACAGTATATTGACCTGTGAATAAGTCAATACAGTTTTTCGTGGGTCAATTTTTGACTAAATTTTCTAAATGAGTCTACACAAAAAGTTACGCTGCATTTAAACTGAGTTAACATTATGATATATGAGAACAGGATTGCAGCTTAAATCATAGACATGTGAATTTGAATTCTGTCTATTACCATACTTGCTCAAATCATTTCCATCTAAATTGTGGGAAAAAACTAATTTCAATTTCATACAGTTTTCACTAGCCCAGCTGGTCTAATGAGGGCCTTCGTGCTCAATCTAGGTTTGACTCATCATTATAGCAAAAATATTTTCCCCTTCATTTCCTTGTGTGCTTATAGCTCAAGTAATCTGTCACTTACATATTACCCTCCCATTCCCGAACACTGAATGGGAAAGCACAGCACTTAGGTCTTTAATAAAAGCCACATAACTGTAAACAATGAGAGCTCTTTTTTTAAAAAAAAGCTCCTACTAATTGTATCACATCTCAGAGGGGCTCAGAATTGTTATCAAAAGACTTTCTGTTCCCATCCAATGGTTCTTTTTTATGGAGTCAATTAAGTAGGGATAAGCAAACAGCAAGATAAAAAAATCTCACATAAAAGCAGCAGCAATGTAGAAAAACATAAAAATGTATTACAAGGAACATAACCACCCCACACACATTGTATCGAGACTGTATATATCCTCTATATACTTTAAAGATACTACTATATAGAATATAATTTAAAACATTAATGCAAAAAATATACAATTAAATATAAACCAATAAAAAAAAACATATGCAGACAGACCTCCTTAAACAGCAGACTAGCCTAACACCAAAGCTTTCCTGGACTAAGGACAACAAAATTAGTTTTGCTTGGCAAAGAGAGACCGAGTCTGGAAGCAACCAATAAGAGAACCCTCTCTGACACCTTATAGAAGATGTAGCTAAAATATTGGACAGATAAATAGAAGATATTGGAAAAGGTTGACATGGTAGAATTCAGCCCTTCAAACAATCTAATTCTATCTGTCAGTGTTTAAAGGTCATAACTACCACTCCGGTGGCACAGCTAAAATCACTGAGCTGCTGAACTTGCTGACCAAAAGGTTGTCGGTTCAAATCTGGGGAGCAAGGGTGAGCTCCCACTATTAGCTCCAGCTTCTACCAACCTAGCAGTTCGAAAACATACAAATGTGAGTAGATCAATAGGTACCACTCTGGCGGGAAGGTAACGGCACTCCATGCAGTCATGCCGGCCACATGACCTTGGAGTTGTCTACGGACAATGCTGGCTCTTTGGCTTAGAAATGGAGATAAGCACCAACCCCCAGACACGACTTAACCTCAGGAGAAAACCTTAAGCTTTTCTTACCACTCCAAACATTGCCTGTGCGCATACCATTCTTCCAGACTTCAGGAATACATCGGATTCTAGTGGCAATTGAAATGCTATTACTAAACTACTTCACTTAGCAAGCAAATCCAATCCACAAGCCATATATGGTGTTCAGCAAATCTTGTGGCTTTGAAATTTGCCTTGCACTGCATAATTGCCTTTTAACTTAGCAAATTACATGGCTTTGTAGGTCACCACTGCATACCCAGGTCCAATGATATGATGTAATATATTTTCCACTGAATAAGTTCATAATGATTCACGAAACTATATCCAAAGAAGTACATCTTTCATGACCAATTTTTCCAGCCACTGTTATATCCATACATTCAAATATGACGCACTACAATCTAGTCATATATTATAATATTAAAATTTTCTTTCACCCGCAAGAATGGAAGCATCTATTTTTAAAAGGATAATACAGAATTACAGCCAAGAGTTTAAATCATATATAAGCAGCAGGCCACAAAACTCGGAAGTGCTTAATTAAATTACACTTGTAACCTCAGTTAAATTACACTTGTAACCTCAGCTGACTACAGTACACAAACAAGAAAGAGGACTTTGACCCCTTAGAGCTTAGGGTATTATTTGCTCAACTATTTCTGTATCTGTGAAACTACAGGGAAACTCATATCTGTATCAAATGCTAGATCCACATGTATGTATTTGATTCAACCACAGCTCCAACAATACTGAAACTTCTGGTTATATGGGAAGCAACTAATATATATATATACATTTTTCTGACAATTCTATTCAATGTAACAGTGTGGGAACCATCTACACGAAACTAGCATTGATACTGCTCAGATTGCAAATCAGATTAAATGCTAGTGCTTCAAAGCCATGCACATGATTTCTAACACCCTGATTATCACCCTCTTTGAGCTTGTACAATGCTGCCCAGCCCTCTCCCACTCCAACACACAGCTCAAGAGTACCTTAGTCCTATGCAACATAAGCCTTGAAAGGTAATCACCAGAACTAAATACATGCATGTGTTTTCACTCTTTCACTCTCTCTCTCTCTCACACACACACGTCATGATTTGCACAGACATCGTTTTGCTTGCACTGGCATATTTTGAGACCAAATTGTACTTTTATAGAATCATAGTGTTTGAAAGGGCCTACTAGCCATCAAGTCCAACACCCTGCTCAATACAGGATCTCTAGCTGCAACATCCACTGCATGTAGCTATCCAGCCTTTTTAAAGATATCAAGAGGAGACCTCACCACCTCTCTAAGCAATTGATTTCACTGCTGAACTGCTCTCACTGTTAACAACTTCCTTCTAATGTTCAATTAAAATCTAGCCTCCTCTAAACTGACCTCAATGAGACCTAATTCTATTTACTATCATTAACTGTACTTTTACTCCGCTCTTCTCATTCCAAAGGGGACTCAGAGAGGCTTACAGTTTGTCCACTTCAGTGCCACATAGCAAACACAGTGTATAAATACTTCAAGTTAAAATAAGCAGGTAGTTCTACCTTCTAGGATAGCAGAGAACAGGTCTGTCCCCTTCTCTTTGTGGCAGACCTTGAGGTATTTAAAGACTATGATCATATACCCTTCAATCTTCACCAAGCTGAAAATGTCCAGTTCCTTCAATCTCTCCTCATATATTTAGTTTTCTATACCTCTTATCATCCCCTGAACTTGCTCCAACTTGTCAATTTTGTTTAAAATAAGACACCCACAACTGAACATAGTACTCTAGATGAGGCCCGACCAGTACAAGTATGTAATATATTTGGGGACTATTACTTCCCTTGACTAGAAAGCTATGCTTCCATTAATGCAGGATAAGACAACATGAAGTAGCATAGTGTTAATAAAAATAAACGCTTTGCTTATCCTCCCCATTTTTACAGTGCATATTTTCATTAACTATCTCCATATGGCTATTTTATTTTAAATGTTTCAAGGTCTCCCCTCCACTCCAATAAAACCCTGAAGGCAAATGGTTTTATAACTCCCAGCACAGTTAACTTGTATGAATTGTTTGCCTAGAAACTATGACTCAAACAAAGTTAGGAATGCAGATCCGGCAGCTGTACCTTTGTCAATTACAACTACTGAGTATCAACTACATGTACCTAACGCTTCACTTTGGGAGGTAGTTTGAGGGCAAGGGGTTGGCTATAAAGCCTCAAGTTGAAAAGGACACTGACAGATAAAGAAGCTTGCTTACAGGCAAGGCTGCATTCCAAATTAGATTTGGGCTTTGTAACACCATGATACTTACAGCAGACAGCTGACTCCACGTTGATCTCAAAGGTTTATATTGAACAACTATTTTTTCATTTGACTTGTGTTCTTTTGATTCCAACTCTTCATCAGAATCTATATCAAGAGCTTTTTCTTTGTAGTTCTGATATAACACAGCATTTTCTGAAGAAAAAACACACAAAAGAAAATCAGCTTCAGAAGAGTTTCTAAATAACATAATTATGCATCTCAAACGCCGAAGACAAAGATAGAGTTTTGTTCAAGGCAGACAATGGGCTAGCATACTACACATTACAGCAACAATAGATCACTGTACCACCAACAAAAAAAGAGATGCTTTCCATCTGAATTCAATAATAGCTAGTGTTCTTTGTTAAGAGAGAATCAAAATCAGTTTTATTCTCTGTCAGCTTCTGCTTGAATGAATACAGAGTATTTGGGTGAACATTTGATTTGACTAGTTAATACGAAAGGTTATGTGGTGTCCCAACAACAAGCGAATTAAACTTCTTCAGATGTTCAGTTTTCATTTTGACCCTGACAAGTTTCTAAACCTTCTGCTTGCAAAATTAGGGTTGAGTATCTGTGAGCAGTGCCTGGTAAATCTCAGGAGAAGACCGAGAGCACAGAATTTAATACCACACAATGGTCCCTCTACTTCTCCAATGGATATATGGCACGTGATATATTATACAAGGTAAGGGAAAACATTTTTGTTCCCTTGAGTTGAATAATTTGCATTGCTATATTCAGCTTTCCTTGACATTTTAAATATAATGAGTGCAAACAGTCTAATTTTTAAAGAGGTGATCAAGAATCTAGATAATCTCTTAGTGACAAGCTGCAAAGCCACAACAGTGCTAAAGATAAAAATTACTGCAAAGGCAAGCAACTGCAGGTTTAAGTCCCAAGCACCTAAAATTCTCCACTAGAAAACCCAACTTCAGCAGCCATAGAACTCCATGTTCTGGCACTGAAATGAATTAATCAGCAAAATTTGGATTGAACCCTAAGCATGTTTTATTTATATTTATAAACTATAAGAAATATTCAAGAAAATGATACTTTGAAGCACTGAAACAAACTTTAAAAATATCACAGCAGAAAGCTCACTGATCTATTGGGGAATTAAGATTTCAGTACATAACAATTCTGTGTTAATTTTGTATATCCTTCCCCAAATCAAGAACGTAATGATAGTTTCTTATATTACAGAAGTCAGCACTGTTTTCTTATGGCAAATGCCTGTTGTGGTTTTAGATCCTGACCACGAATGTACTGCTCCCCTCATGGAAATAACCCTTTGCAACAGTCATGGTCAAACAAGCATTAAGAACTAACTAAGAATGCCTTAGCCTAGTCTACTGCCAATTTTAAAAAAGAAAATTCAGATATGACTATGATTTGATTCCAGATTCTGCCTGCAAAATGACTCAATATGGCAAAATATCTTCTCATGATGCTTCGCGATGCCATCACTCACTTATCAGATACAAGAAACAAGTACGTTTTTGTTGTTTCTCACCCCAGAGTACAAGCAGTGTTCTGACATTTCCCTGCAACAATTCAAACAAAAATTCAGAATTTCAGGTTTCCTTGTCTGGTTTGTGGTATGGGAAACACCTACAGTTGTATTTGTGTTTGGGGGAGTAAGGGAATCCAAAAACAATGGAGCAAATATTTGTGGTTTCATTAGTTTCTTCTTCTGCAAGCACTAGTATACTGCTTCTAATTGACAAGCCAGGTTTTACATGAATCCTTGGCTTGTCATGTTGTGTAACCCCTGCTGATGCATACCTACAACAGACAGGAGTTCAGAAGACACCACAGAGAGAAAGTTGATACATGACATAGAGCTAAAATGTTATAGGAAAATAAAAAGGGGGTGCTCTTTCTGTCAGAATGAAAACAAATCAGCTATCAAATGTTAAAATAAAACCTCTACTGTAAGTGAATTGAACTTTGTTTTCCATCTTGCAATCCTGCATGCATTTAATTATAAGAACAATATATCAAGTTTTGCAGGAACTGATTCCAAGTTATTTGCATAGGATCATTATGTACATGTTATATGTGATCCTTTGCTTCTGCTTTATTGATTTTCTTTGCCAAGTGAGAACAAAATCTGAACACTATCTGCTCACTAGGCACTCAGTTGTTCCTTTTAAGATTCTTATGTCAGAGCTCAGCTGTTAATACCCTTTACAGCCTGAATTGAAAGAGTCTATAAACTGTAGGAAAATATGTGTCATATGTAAATATGTAATGCTGTAACAGCACGTGATTTGACGACTCTGCCAAACAACTAACTTTCTGGCAAACCAATAAGAAGCTAACAAGTATATGCGCTATGCCAACTCAGTATGCACATCATAGCTACAAGAATATGGTGTAGTTTCAGAGTTAGAGAAATAAAGCTTTTAAGAAAGGAACTAAATCAAAACTAGCATTAAGAGCCAAAGAAGATAAAGCTTAATAAATTTATAAGTATAGTGAAGCAAATGCAGCAAAGTTCAAGGAATTTTTTTAAACAAAAGGACTCATAAAATGTTTGGGTGGGGAAGTCTAGTTGGTAAACAATAAGTAAACTATTGCTTGGAAATTTTATCATCAAAGGAGTACGGAAAAGGTTGAAATATTGTGATGACAAACAGGCTTTTTTGATGGACTTGAGAGCTGATATAAAACAAAATAGATGCAAATGGGGAAGGGCAAGGGGAGTAAATCCAGAAATAACCCATTATAGCCAAGACTGATAATTCCAACAGACATGGCGAACCAAACAGCTACACTACCTGTCAAGAGAAATGGCAGCAAGAAGCAAAGAAACACCAAATCATTATGCATTGGTGAAATCGTTTATTTTGCAAACATTGTTTTTACAATCATAGTCTTCTTAAACAAAAGCACAGGGAACCTATAATCCTTCCATTGTTGTTGAACTAAACTCAGTATGCTTCACCACTTGCTATGATAATTACAACTTGTAAGTCAGTAAATTTTGGAAGCTATAGTTCTCCCAAATTGGTTCCCTAACCTCTGCCTAAATATTAAGAAAACACTGAAAATTTCATTTTCTAAAATCCCATATATTTTATAATGTTTAGAAGTCCACCCCAACAGAACAAAAGACTGTTTGCATCTCAGAAATACACACAAAGAAATCCATTTAGTTATGCCTTAGTACAAAACTTTGTTTACAAAATACACCTTATTTGTTTCCCTCTTTGCCTTCTGCATCAAATTGTACAAAAGCCCTAAACAAACAACCTGAAAACATTCTTACCTTCTCCATCAAAGGTCCCTTGTCCTTTCAGCATTTTCTTCTAAGATGAAGAAAAAGGATGGTGAATATAAGTATATGTAGCAAGTAGCATAAGAAAAAGAAATGCCACAAATGTGAAAAAAAATTCTCATTAGCAAGACATACTTGCAACCTCTACCACAAAGTTAGTTATAAGTCTGGAAATGTTGAAAGCACTTTAGAGCACAACAAAACCACCACAAAAAGATACACACATGGACTTGCTGCCTCCATCAAAATAATTGGACTAGAAACCAGCAAATAGAGGAGTTCCACATGCATATCAGGCTGCATCACATGGTAATTTTTTTCTTCTGAATAGAACAAATTATTTTGAAGGAAGTAGACAAATGGCTCATTTTTGTAGAATTTAATAAATATGCAAGTGATTTCATTAATTCATAATTATTTCTAAAAGTCCACAGCTTTTGTATAAAACACCATTTGTTTTAAAACTGTGTACTGAGAACTCCTTCACAAATTGCATTTTATTTAAATGGATGTACAGTAGTATAACAACCAAGCCATAAAAAAACCGCACAAGAATTAACTTCACTACATCAACATGTATTTGAGTACAGCCATACTCATTATGGTTAGTCCTGGTGAGTTCTGGAGTGCTTCGCTATACAATTTTAAGACATCCTGTAGGTTTTAAACTAAATATGTTATTAAAGGTATACCTAGCCTAGAGAGTGAGAGCTACTGTGGTGCAGCAGTTTGAGCACTGAACAATGACTGACATTGCTTCAAGGCATTCACGACATGTGATGACCCCATCACAGTGTTTTCGTGGTAAGTTTTTTCAGACTGCATTTGCCATTCCTTCCTCAGAAGTTGAGAGAGTATAGGTTGCCTAAGGTCACTCAATGGATTTTCCTGGCTGTTTGGGGATTCAAATATTGGTCTCCAAAGTTGTAACCCAACACGCAAACAACTATAGCACAATAACTCTGAAGACTAGGCTTCAAATTCCCAATCAGCCATGGAAATCCACTGGGAAGTCACAATCTTACAGTGCCCTTCTACACTGACAATTGCTCTAAACTTAAATTGGGCATTAATATAAAAAACCTACTTTTAGCCAAGACAATACCCCAAAAAATCATGTTTCTGCATCTCAACTATAAAAATATGTTTACTTGGACTTTATTATGTTTAATGCAGCTAGATGCAGAAGGAATGTTTAAGGTTTGGTAGAGATGTTTCCTTCACAACAAACTGCTTGGTTTGTAGGGGTGAGAAGAGCGGGGTAGAAATGCTGCAAGTAAATAAATAAATAAATAAATTGAAACATCTTTGGAAACAGCCACATGCAATAAGAGATATAATAAATAGGACCATGCTAATAATTCTGTAAATGCAATCATGTTAAGGAACATGTAAGGAACTAGAAGTGGATTCTTCTGTGCCACTTTTGTACACGTCTATACAGAAATGAAAGGCCAGAGAAGTTTATCTGTGTATAAATACTCCGAAATTAGCAATTCCAAATATCCTTATCAGTCCACATTCCAGGATCAGCACTTGATATATATTATTCACAAAAGGTTCATGCAAAGGGAATCTTTCTAATTACTATAAAAGAACAGAAGGTACCTCATCCCACTTCTCATGCTTGCAGTACAGAACATACAACCCACTGAAATTGTGTTGATTCTAGAAAGATTCTCCAGTGTTCAGTATAACTCCCATGAAACCTCAGTCCATGAAGCCACAGTCCCCTTGGGTCTAGAGATGTACTATATGCCCATGTAGTTATAGATCTGACTCAAAGCTGATGGTTCACAGTGAGCAATAACTCAACAAATGTTATACTGATAATAATTTCACAAAGTTGTAGAAAGAGCTTTTCTTCAAACAAAAAGTCACTGTATTCCAACATCTAAAGAATTTGATCAAAGACACAAGAAAGCCAGGTTCTTGTCTTCAAGCCAGGACATATTCACACTTTATGCAGTAGTCATGTTTTCCATGTAAAGTACTGTTTGTCATGGAACATATAATGTGCAGAGGAGATGTGCATTTCAAGTTCATGAATGTTCTCAAGGAAACTGTTTCCAGTATAAATGAAGACAAATATGCTATAGAAGTAAAGGGCTGATGATCTTGTTTGACTCATTCACCATGACAATACGTCATACAGGTCACAGTACACAAGACCCCAGAACATAAAAGAAGGAAGAAGGGCCCCATATCTTCTCCAGCCTCAACATTGAGCAGAATCAAATATGTTTGGAATTTGTCTTGACTCTGCTCTCTCACAGATACAAGAGATAGAGCAAGCCAACACATACTGTATCTCCTCTACAAGGTAGAGACAAGGGGAAACACACAGCTTGACTCTGCATCCAACAGGAGTTTTGAGCACCTACAAACACAAAGCCAAAACAAGCTTCTGTTCCTGCCCCATCCGTAGTTTTCTATTGGGCAGAACTTCCCTTTCCCTTCTCATCTTTGTTGAAAGATGGAAAGAGCTCTACTAATATTTCTTGGCCTTACAAGTTTCAAAGACAGATTTCAGGGAGAAACCTTACGAAAAGGAAGTTGGTCACTGAAATCAGATAAAAATTGACAGTGTGCATGTGTATGTTCAACAACTCCCTAGGAGAATTTGAATAGGGCCGCCTGCACTGCTTCTTAATTTGAATGGGAGATGTCTATATATTTTTTTCAAATGGAAAGTATAACATATTGTTCTTTAATAAAGCTTTCAAACCGACTTTTGTCACATGGCACCAAAGATTCCTTGTTGGAGATCCTTTTAGTACAAGCTCCTTGGGTCAACAGTGATCAATAATGAGGATAGTTCACCTTGAAGCAACCTGTACTTTGATATGTCTTTCTCAGCTTGGGAAAGATATGCAAGACTGGTTGGACTACAATTGGTATTATCCCTACCCAGCATGTTAAAACAGACACTGTAATCCAACATCTCAGGAGATCATTTAGTCAACTCTTTAGCACATTATGTAAGTGATGGATAGGAAAGTCTATTTTAGAGGGCAAAATGAGCACTCTCTATTGGTATTGTGAAGATGGGCATACAACACAACAGAGTCCTCATCAGGCAGAACATATTTCTCTCTCTTCAGCCCTGTAAACTACCGATTTTCTTTTATATTGGGAATGTTGTATGGTCGTGTTCTTGCAGCATTTTCTCCTCACATATCACCTATATCTGTGGCTGGCATCTTCTTATCTACATGCCATAATCCCACTTATGAAATGTGCATTACCCACTGCAACATAGAACTAAGCCATTCATTATTCATGTGTGGAGAGAACAATTTTCTCATCCAGAAGGCCACTTGGCTTCTCACTCTTTCACTTCTCTGGTGTTCACTGTACCGGTTTTCTTCCACTGAACCAATGAGCTAGTGTAATTCAGGATGAGGCTTGCCTCTACATTTGTTCAAACCATCACTGCCCTATCATTAGCTGTTTTCAGTCATACATCTTTTCATTATACCAGATAGCATTTGCTACAGCAGGCATAACACAGATGAACGAGCGTAGTAGGTGGTTTATGGCAAAGCACTATCTGTAACCTTTTAAGAGAAATGTTCTGAACTATTCTGTACTTCTTGTAGGGTGAATGGATTAGAAATACAGCATAAAAATAATGGTTTTTAAAATAAAAAGCCACATTGCAAATCTTTAATAAAGTAAATTGAATGGATTAACATACCTTTATTCTTCCTAAACTGGAGAATTTCTCCTTGTCCTCCAGGACTGCCTTCAGCATCGGTTGAGACATCCTGTTTTTTATCTTAAAGTTGGCAGTGCTGTCAAAATCAACACCACTCACAACAGCTCGGCGATATGAAGTGGACCGCAAACTACGTCTCAGTATTCCTGGGCTTTCCCTGTCACCATTTGTTGCTTCATCTCTGCCAGCTACTAAAGGCATGCCAGGAGTCTCCACCATACTACGAACCTTCAGAACTCTTCTGTTTGGTTCCACATTTTGACTGTTGGCTTTGTTGGTTCCTTTTATTTCAGAAGCTAAACTCTTAGGGATGATCTGCTGCTTTCCCACTTTTAAGGCAACAGGACTATTTGTGCTCAGCACCACAGGTGGTGTTTCTGTAATCTCATTCTGATTTGATGGTATTCTTTGGAGAGGCAGATGCTGTTGCTCCAAGGAAGCAGATAGGCTGCCAGACGTCTGCTCTGAGTTTTTAGAAAGTTGGCTGGGTTGTAACACAAAGGCAGCAGTTGTGTTGTTATTTGGTGAATGCATGACTTCTGTAAGTGATAATCCAAGACCTGATATGCAAGCAGTTTGACCCTGCTCGGGAATTTGTGCAGTCTGATTGGAAACCCTTCCTCGGTTAAAAAGCTTACTGCCTGCTGATCCATTCGCTGTAAAATTTATAGACTTGTTTGAAACCATTTTCAATGCCTGAGGAGACTGTTCAAAAAGCCTTGGGGAGACAGTTTTACACTCTGAAAATTGAACCTTGCCATTTGGCATAGAGTCAAAACTGCAGCCAAAACGTTGAGGATTTCTTTGAATGGATTTGCTGTCTGGAGAAGTAATTGTTTCTGCACGCTGGGTTAAAGTGAATGTCTCCCTGTCTTCTACAGGAAAATCAGTGAAGAGGACCCCGGTGGAACTCTGGTAGGATTGGGGCCTAGGCTTGTTCTTTGCCTGCAAATGGAGTTGGTGAGCAGATCTCCTCCTCCACAGCGGTGCAATGTTATTATTGGAAAAATCCACTTCATTTTGTCCATCCATTCCAATAGCTAAAGTCAACTAGACATCAGGAGTGCAATCTGTCCTTTTAAACAAGAAAAGAACAAGTAAAACACAAACCAACACATCATTTATTTTCTAAATCTCCTGCCCTGCATTAGAATTGAGGTATTAAGTAGGCTAAGGTTAGGGGCAGGGTTAATCATGGACCATACAAGTTAAAGTATTTTAACATGTATTTACAGAAATAATTTTAATATGGTGCTTTTATAGAAATACATTGCAATGTGTATTTGTAGTAGTTTTAAAATGACATGTGTTTTAATATTCTGTGACCTGCCTCGAGCCGCGAGGAGAGGCAAGTTAGAAATATATTATTACTACTACTACTACTACTACTACTACTACTACTACTACTACTACTATCATCATCATCAGGTGCCTAAAGATAGAATCATAGAATCATAATCTTGGAAAAGACCTTATGGGCCATCCAGTCCAACTCCCTGTCAATAAGCAGGAAAATCACGTTCAAAGCATCCCCAACAGATGACCATCCAGCTTCTGTTTAAAAGTCTCTAAGGAAGGAGCCTCCACCACACTCCGGGGCAAAGAGTTTCAGTGCTGAACAGCTCTCATAGTTAGGAAGTTCTTCCTAAGGTTGAGGTGGAATCTCCTTTCCTGTAGTTTGAAGCCATTATTCCACCTCCTAATCTCCAGGGCAGCAGAGACTAGGACGCAATCCTCCCTATGACTTCTCCTCACATATTTATACATGGCTATCATGTTTCCTCTCAGTCTTCTTTTCTGCAGGCGAAACATTCCCAGCTCTTTAAGCTGCTCCTCATAGGGCTTGTGTTCCAGAACCTTGATTGTTTTAGTCACCCATCTCTGAACACATTATAGAAAGGCAATACAAAAAGCAATCATGTTTTATCTGGAATAATGTGGATTTTTCTTATCCACCCCTCCAGTTAAATTGCACTAACGATACAATCTACTACACCCCCTGTCTTACCATCCTCTTTAAAGCACCATTGGAAAAGGGGCACCTAAGTTTAAAAAAAGAACTTTGATTCATGGTGGGGGGGAAAAAAGAAAGCAAAGTGGTTCCAGCACTCAACCACACTTCCAGCATTTTAAGAATCAACTTTCCTCATTGCGAATCCAGTATGATGCACTGTGATGATATTAGGAACATTAAATGTGGACATAACATTAGGAAATAGAACATACTCTCAGATGACGCTTGCAACCAATATGACTTTTTTAATAAAAAAAACCCCTGAATATTGTGCCTTATCACATATACCGTAATTCTTTTCCAAACTCCTCTCTATTTCAACGCAAATGAACTTCCAAATGTTACAAAAAGCAGTTTTAGAATAGCATGAGATCAGCATCCTCAATCTTGAGCAGAAAATGAGTTTCAACCATTTTCTATCAACTTCCCTATGAGGAAACATGAATGAACCAGAAGTCAAAGCACCAGGCAGGCATGTAGCCAGGGGGGGGGGCTAAGGGGGCTTCAGCCCCCCGAAATTCTCAGGGTGGTCCGCGAAAAGGCCTTACTGGTACATTATTTAAACTGTTATGTTTATTCATATCATGATCTGATCACCATGCTCATTATATCCCACATTAATGGGGTTATTGGGATAACAATACAAAAGGTTTGCTAGGGTAGACCCTCTTCCACCCAGCCCCCCGAACCAAAATCCTGGCTACGGCCCTGGCACCAGGGGTCAATGGTATCAGCCTCTGAGCAAGCCACCAATGAATTCCAGGAGCTGTGGGTTATATTTAGGAGGAAAGAAGTGCCTCAAACCCCTCTTTACCTATTCTTTACCTGGATTTTCCACAGGTATATCAACCTCACTTGCCTTGTCTCCAACAAACCTCACAACCTCTGAGGGTGGTTGCCACAGGTGCAGGCGAAACGTCAGGAGAGAATGCTTCTTGAACGTGGCCATACAACTGGAAAAACCTACAACCACCCAGCAGGCATGTAGCCAGGGGGGAGGGGGCTAAGGGGGCTTCAGCCCCCCCCCAAATTCTCAGAGTGGTCCGTGAGAAGGCCTTACTGGTACATTATTTAAACTGTTTTGTTTATTCATATCATGATCTGATCACCATGCTCATTATATCCCACATTAATGGGGTTATTGGGATAACAATACAAAAGGTTTGCTAGGGTAGACCCTCTTCCACCCAGTCTCAGCCCCCCGAATCAAAATCCTGGCTACGGCCCTGCCAGGCAGCATCCAAAGCCTTCTCCCTGCGCCTGCCTCTTGAGCATTTCCTCCCTCCTCAGACCTTGAGGACTCCTCCCGCGGAGAAGGTGTTTGGAGGGGAAAGAAAGGGCTTGCGCTGGCTTTCCGGAGCTGTTGCTGCCTGGAACAAAACTTTCCAACAGAGAGGGCAAGAGAGGGCGAGGGGATCGCATCCACCGGGAGGAAAACTTTCTCCCCGGCAACCCTTTTTCTCGCCCGCCTTTGGCAGAGAGAGCTCGCACTCACCTCATTTCAAGCGTGCGCCTGCTTCACTCCGGGAAGAGTCGGGACCCCCCTCCCTCTCCCCTTTGTTGAAGTTCCCACTCGCCCTCCTCGCCAAGCCTCGGTCTTTCGGGCGAGGAGGGCGTCGCAGGGGCCTTCCGTCTTCCTTTCCCGAGGCGGCTTCTGCTCCAGGAGGCACCGGCCGGCCGCTCCTGCTTCCTCTGGGCCAGCCTCCCTCCTTGGTCCACCAGCCCCGCCTTCCCAGCCAGCCAGGCAGGCCAAGCCCCTCCCCTGGACCAAGGCAAGGGGATTGGCCTGGACCCTACCGGCTGTTAGGAATTGTGGGAGTTGGGAGTCCAAAACACCTGGAGGGAGGGCCGAAGTTTGCCCATGCCTGGCCTGCTAAAGCGTGCCCTTGCCTCACCAAGGGACGACTCTGGAGACACCAAAACTGGAACGCCCTGGCCCTTGAATGCTCCTTCTGGAGGTCAGCTGTGACCAGCAGTGATAGTGTTGTCAAGCTGCCTGAATTCCATAACCTGGGCTGCATTGCGCGCTCTCTTGGGAGACCTTGCGCCAGGGACTCAAAGGGTCCAGGCCAATCCCCTTGCCTTGGTCCGGTAGGCTGTTAGGAATTGTGGGTGTTGGGAGTCCAAAACACCTGGAAGGAGGGCCGAAGTTTGCCCATGCCTGGCCTGCTGAAGCCTGCTAAAGCGTGCCCTTGCCTCACCATTGCGCTCTCTTGGGGACAGGGACTCTGGAGACACTAAAACTGGAACGCCCCCTGGCCCTTGAATGCCTCACCTCCTTCTGGAGGTCAGCTGTGACCAGCAGTGTTAGTGTTGTCAAGCTGCCTGAATACCATAACCTGGGCTGCATTGACTCAAAGGGTCCAGGCCAACCCCTTGCCTTGGTCCCCTCGGGAGACAAAACATCTGAGGGAGGGGCCAGGGACTCAAAGGGTCCAGGCCAATCCCCGTGCCTTGGTCCGGTAGGCTGTTAGGAATTGTGGGAGTTGGGAGTCCAAAACATCTGGAGGGAGGGCCGAAGTTTGCTCATGCCTGACCTGCTAAAGGTAAAGGTTTTCCCCTGACTTTAAGTCCAGTCGTGTCCGACTTTTTGGATAAGTGCTCATCTCCATTTTTTAAGCTCAAGAGCCGGCATTGTCCATAGACACCTCCAAGGTCATGTGGCCGGCATGACTGCATGGAGCGCCATTACCTTCCTGCCGGAGTGGTACCTAATATTGATCTACTCACATTTGCATGTTTTTGAACTGCTAGGTTAGCCGAAGCTGGGGCTAACAGCGGGAGCTCCCCCCGCTCCCCGGATTCGACGCTGTGACATTTTGATCAACAAGTTCAGCAGCTCAGCGGTTTAAACCACTGTGCCACTAAGAGCTCATGCCTGGTATAGATTCTTCAATCTATCAAAATAGATTCTTAAGTTGGATTTGTATGTAAGTCAGAACAGGTACATTTTTTAAGCGCAACTAGCTTTGGATCGTACAGGGAAAGGTTAACACCCCTGTGGTGTTTTTGTTGCTACCTGTGCTCCTGTTCAGAAGAGTTCACCTCACTTTCTGCCCCTGTGAGAACTGGATATTGAAAAAATGGGCTTGTGGAAACAAGGATTGGCAAGAAAGCTTAAACTAAGGCCCATTTTCCCCATGATAAATATTTCAGGAGTCTTTTCTTGGGCAAGGGATATTCACGAGGTGGCTTTGCCACTTTTCCCCTCTGAATATATATATATATATATATATATATATATATATACACACACACACACACACACACATACACATATACATACACACACACACACACACACACTATCTAATATGGTATGTGTGTCCTAAAGTAACCAGATCCCATATGATCTTCAAAACTAAGTTAGTACAGGGCCCCCAGGGCCTCATCCAAGTACTAACTTAGTTTTGAAGATCATATGGGATCTGGTTACTTTAGGATACTTGCCATTTCTATACCATATTACAACATAGTACCACCTTACCTAAAATACCTGGAAATTTCAAGAGTGAATTTCTCTGCCTTCCTGGTATCTCACCTATGTGGCCCCTTCTACAGAGCTGTATAAAATCTACACTGGACTGGATTATATGGCAGTGTGGATTTAGACAATCCAGTTCAAAGCAGATATTGTGGATTGTCTGCTTTGATATTATGGGTTATATGGCTGTGGAAGGGCCCTGTGTTGTTTTTAAAATTCTTAGGATGCAACATCTGGATTTAAAGTGGATTCATTCTCTAATGTGATGAGGTCACAAGTCACCTGTTGTGTTATGGTGATCGCATGAATTTCATGGGATTTTAATAGGCAGCAAATACACAGAGGTGGTCTGAAATACAGCACCTGGTCTTCATTGGATGTCTCCCATTCAAGTACTAACCAAGCTGATTGTACTTAGCTTCTAAGTTTGATGGGATCCTGTGTCTTTAGGGCACTGTACCAAACCAGAATATTGTAATCTAAAATATCAAGATGTTTTGCAAAATCAGTGAGTTGATGTTTTTATATGCATATGTGTTTTATTTTATTGTATTTTATATTGTGTTTCATTTTAATGTTTGATGGCGGGATATCAGAATAAAGTAATTACTATTATTACTGTAAAAAAAATAGAAACAGCAGCAACAAAAACAACAATATGCCTGTGGTGCTTGCAGATGAATGCACATGATTTGAAGCTTTGTTGTCACTGGGCGATAATAACAGGTCTCTCTGGAGCACGTGCTCATTAAATTAAAGAGTTCAAAAGTTAATTAGCATAAAGTCTTCACATATACCTGTAAGGTTTGCAGTACAGGTAAGGTGGACTTATGAAACCTGTTTCTTATGATTAAATCTAACTACAAGTATATTTTTATAGAAACAAATACATTTCTACCGAAATACCACACACAAATGTTATAAGTCATGTTGGTGTCACTCCCATGACATCTTTGGCATTGTTTAGCTTTACCTCTATCCTTTGTTATATGTTTTGCCCTCATCTTATTCAAAACTTCATAACTTTGCCCTCAATTTGTACATGAGGTCAGCTTACACACATGCATATCCATTATCCAATATTATCTGTAGCAATTTGCAGTGGGTTTAGTCTGTGTGATTGAAATAAGGGCACCTGAGAGGAGAGAAACAAGAAACCACTTTCAGGTGTGGAAGGTCTCATATATAATTCTTCTCACACATACTTTTCCTCTAAGAGTTCATCAGGGGAACTGGTAAATAAGAATTTGTTCACCTTTCCATGATATTTCTGTATGCAGTGATGATTTTAATCCATTGTCCTCACTCTTATCCCGTGTCTGGCTGCTGCTGGCTTCTCTGCTTTCCAAATGAACTTTAAGGCATGTGCTAAAGAAGGAATGTGCCTTAAATCACGAGTCCAAAGGATATAAACAAAAATAATAATACTGGCAATAGTTTATACATTATATAAGCACATTAGACTGTAGCTTGAAGGATGTCGCAACTTTTAATAATCTTTGGGACAGAATGTAACTTCAGTGAAAAGAAAAACATATTCTAGGTAACAAACAACGATCAAACCTTCTGTTCCACACATGTTTCCCAAAAGCCGTTCACTTGCCAATTGTAGTCATTAACACATGCATAAGATTTGCCAGCTGCTTGCTCTTGTACTTTCTTTGCATGCCAGAATCCATTGGGACGACTGTTTCTCTGTGCTGAAAAAAAGTGTAGTATATCTGCATGTAACACTTATGTTAAAGTGACTAAAATACTACCAAATTTGGCAATGCCAAAGTAGGATTGCTATTTATTTTACTAGGTCCTATGCTTCTAGCAAATTCAAATTCAGACATTACAGATGGTAGTACTTATGCTTTCTACAGATCAAAGTTCCATTAAAAGGGCAAGATGAAGCCAAGTCTGATAAACTGCCAACCTAAGGACTTGACTGCTCATTTTAGTAACTGAAAGGACTCCTAGTTGTAAAACATCCGCTAACATGCTTCCTATTGCATAATGGAGACATTTGTAGATGTCCACATCTAACTTGATTACCATTTCTGTCATCTCTCATAATTAGTTATGATAACTGAAGCTATCAGAAATCAAAACCCAATGACTTCTGAAAGATACATGTCCTTCATCTCTTCTGGATAATTGTTTTCACACATTATGTGCCTTCAACATATTTCTGATGATTACCCTAAATTAATATATCACAGAGTATTCTTGTGAAGATTTGTTCAAAAGGGAGTTACATTCCTCTGAGGCTGAGAGAGCATGCCTTGTCTAGGGATAGGAATCTATGGCTGATTGGAGATTTGAATCAAGATGTCTGAAGTCCTTGACTAGCGCTCAAACCACTAAATCATGCTGGCTTTCAAGAATATAAATAATTCACGACTGTATGAAATGTGAGTTTGGAAGATGCAATCTTTCAGTACTTCAATGGAATCATATTTTTAAAGTTCTTTATGATAATTATCAATTCCTAAACTTTTACTGTAAACATTTAAAGTTTTAAGACAGTAGGCAAGTTTTCCTCACAATTAGCCATGTGTTAAGTAGGACCTCCATATCTCTTGCAGGTATGTTCCTGAATCAAGGAGACTGAATAATATCAAACCCTATAGAAATGAATGACTTTCACTGGAGGTTACAATAGAGTTGCCCTGGAGAAACTAGAAAATTAATACCTGTGTAGGAATTTCCTAAGTCATCTATACTGATGCTATAGTAACTTCTGATGGAAACACCAGTTCCCCCAAGCAGCTGCTTACTTGAATGATTGACATAGTGTTAAATCCTTGTAAATAAGATCATAAAAGTTCCTAGCAAGCTGTAAACTGTCAGAACAAGAGACAACTTTTGACGTTTAGCATGATGCTCTGCTACATTTCCTTTCTCCTGCTGCAGTCTGCTTATTATAGAAATATGAGGAGGGAAAGGTTCCATCCTCCAATAGCCACTCAAGTAAGTGTGTGACTTCTTGCCACCTATAGCTACCAGTCTTTGGACTTGAAAAGGTACCATTACAAAATAACAAATGTAGTTTTTCCACTGAGTGAACGCTTGGCTAAAAGAACACTTGGCACTTCTAGCAATTTTCTAGCAGATCATATACATCTTGACAAATATCCTTATGTAACATGAATATATTACATTAAGAGTATTCAAAAATGGAATGTGTTAAGCTCTACTGTAATGGAAAGAAAAATAAACACAGAAGCCATTAAGTTAGAATTGTTATCAGATCCTTTATTGAACTCCAGAAGTGCTCAGTAGGCTAGTTTGATCCCAAAAAAAAAGAAAGTTCAAAACTCGTTTCGGATGTAGGGGGTGCTGGGGGTTCGATTCTAAAGTCATTTCCGATTTTCACAGATAAAAATGTTCAAAACTTTTCGAATCTTCTGAGACTTCCAAATCCTTCGATAATGATTTGAAAGTGTTATTTCCTGTTTCATTGTGTGGTCTTTACTTTGAAAGCAGTTGTTAACTCCAGAAAAGGGGGGGGGAGCAAAGGGAGGAAATTCATCCACTCTATTTTAAAACGTTTGCCAAACTCGAGACAGAGGCGAGAGGAGAAGGAGGAAATTCATCCAGTCTGTTTTAAAATGCTTCCTAGGATCCAGACAGAAGTGAGGGGAGAGGAGAGGGGGGAAATTCATCCAGTCTGCTTTAAAACGCTTTCCAGGATCCAGACAGAAGTGAGGAGAGATGAGAGAAGGGCAAACTTTTTCAGCTGCAGAGCCCTTTTTGAAACAATGTTTTGTTGTGGAGCCCCAAGAGCTGTTTGTATGTACATATGTCTGTGCAAGTATGTGTGTGTGTGTGGGGGGGTGGATGGAGAGAGAGATTGATTGATCGATCAAACAGGCATGGGCAAACTTTTGAACACAGGAATTGCATTGAATTTTAAAATTTTACAGATGGGCCAGATCAGTGGCACATGGATGGAGAGTGTTTGTGTGAGCTAACTGAAAAAAATGAACAAATTCCTATGCATTATCGAAGCACATGCCTAATTTGTAGTGCAAAAAATGAGGACAAACAATAAAATATTTAAATGCACGTCGCTGAATACAAGCATCATGGCGAAGTAACGAATGGCTTCACTGATAAGGTTGCAAAGGCTGGATGCCGCCTCCACCCTCGAGAACGTGGAGTGGATTTTTGCGTCCTTCGACTTTCCCTGGCACCTATTCTTCAAGTGACTCCTTCAAAGCTTTCCCATTCTTCCCCCATTCGAGTTTGATTGCCTTCTGAAGAGCCCACGCTGCTGCATATGGGCCAGGTTTGAATTGACCAAGTTATCCAACAGATTCCCTTTGCATTGTCTTTCCACATTGTACTATCTTTGTAAATGCATCTTACCTGCTTCACTTCTCAGTTATATGTGGCATATACATGCATGTATCCATTGTTATTGACAACTTTACTATGATGTATTGCACATGCCTGAATGTATAGTACAGTTATATATGTTACATATACTTGCATGTAGATATTGATACTGATGATGCTGCCATGATATGTTGTACATGCTTGAATGCATAGTATGTTCACATATGTCACATATATTCCCATGTAGTAATTGATACTGATGTTTTTGCTATAATGCATTGTATATGTTCAAATGTGTAGACCTATGTTGCATCACTTTGCTGCTTAGCCATTCCTATTATATATGCTATTTTTGATACCACAGCTATTGCATTATTGTCCTCATTACTAGTGCGAACCTGATCATTCACTGTGGTTCTCCTTGTTGCTCCTTTGTCTTTGTAAGCTCCCCCCTTTTTTTGTAGTTTTGGCTGTTGCTTCATCCTCATGACGGATAGCCTCTGTTTTTCCGCATTCCAGCCGATCTTACTTATTTTAGGTGTTGTAAGTGCTTCTTTGAAAAAGTCATTCCCCGATTGGCGGTTCTTAGTTTATCTAATCATAGCTCAGCTGTTTTCGAACTGTTGGGTAAACAGTGGACAGGGCTCACAGCTGGTGTCCAACCCAGCCCGGGATTTGAAACTGCAATCTTCAGATTGCCAGCACAGCAGTTGTTACCGCTGTGCTATCTCTCCGGCCCAATTTGTAACTCAACAATTTGTTAGTACCTTTGTTAGGAACTCATTTTGAATACAGTAAATGGAATAAATAGTTGTCTTGAATCCAATTCAAAAACTAATGAACACAAGTGCTGTGTTTAGAATACTCTTAGAAAAGAAATGCTTGGCTATGTCCTTGGAGTTAATTCAAAGGTTTTTTTTAAAAAAGTTCCTACAAGTGAGAGATTTTCTTTTTGCTTTTATTGCATATTTTGTCAGCTTAGTTTTAGGATAATATACTGTTATTTTAAATAAGTACTAGCATATATTGCTATTTTACCATCAAAAAACTCTTGGAAACAAAATAGGCAATTAGGTCTGCATTTATATTTGTAAGTGCTGATTTTCATCCTTGGAATTACATCACTTTATTTACTTTCTCCATTCTCCAATGAAATCAACCAGAGTTTTGCAAGTTACCAGGCTGATTGGACACTATCCTACCGTGGGCAGAAACACAAATATGAATCGGGATTTATTTTGACATTTATTTCAGCAGTTTTTGACTGATGTTTGAAATTTTAATCATTGTTTTATTGCTTGCTGTTTTGCTATTCTTCCTTGTAAACCACTCCGAGCCTCTGGGAGTGGCGGTATAAAATCAAATAAATAAATAAATATTCAGGGAAAGGAGGATAGGTGATAACTGAATATGGTCAGAGGGCACCCCTTTTTTTACCTAACCATTAAGAGTAGGGCTTTTTGTGTGTGTCTCTTTCTGTGTGTTAATATCTGTTTGCATTTTTGTCCTGCTTTCAATTTATTCTCTTTTCTTCTCCATTAACAATTTAGATTCCAGAGTTCATGGCATGTTATTTCTGTTATTGTAATTGTGAAGCCAATTCACTTAACAATAGTAACACCTGAAGATTCAATAATACTTTGAGATTATTATAGCTTGCAAAATTACAGCTATTCTCATTCAACTCATGTACCTCAGTGCATCTAGCTTGGTCTAGCAGCAGGGTCGGTTATAAGGTTTGGTTTCAGGAGGTATCTGCTAAGACCTTGGAGTTTCTTGATCCTGTGTCTTTCCTATCTGAATTCTCCATATTCCCCATCAAAATGTGCAAGGAACGACAAGGATAAAGATGCAATGTGGCATCTATCATTCACTTTGCAATCTCCCTCTACAAAATTTTATAGATGGGCAATACCAACAATGATTATGCTAAGGGCATCTTACCTAACTCATGCCTCAAACAAAATCTGGGACTGATACTACCTGGACTCAAACCCAAGGTGCTGCATGATTTCTTGTCACCCATGTTTTAACAAAATAGCAACACAAGTTTACAGCACATTTAATTATGCATCACCCTATTTAGAATCCCCTTTAACATTCCGTTCTGATGCCCTTTTGTACCCTAAGATCTGGTCATTTCTATCATATAAATGTAAGACTCATGTTCTAAATTGGCTGGTATTACTTCTTGTTTAATTCTGTGCCATCCTTTTAGCTCATCACAATGTCCTAGTAAGAATGCATTCTTATTGCAGAAAATATAGGCCAAATGATTCTAAATATTAAACATTCCAATTTCAAATTTGTTTTGTATCAGCACTAAAGCAGTTTTGCTTTGCATGACTCCCTTTAATTTCTTACAGAATTCTTCAATCATCTATCATGTTTTACAAATTCAATTATTGCTTGTTGGAATTTTTTACTGGTATTTTCCATAGTATGATACACTATGGAATATGTTTCCATCTGTCTCTAGTTTTACGAAACCTTGAGATCAAAATCCCACTTAATACCATCGGAGTGCTGGAGTGTATTTCTTACTGTAAAAAGGCACTGAAAAAGCTTTACAAAGTTGTGCAAATCAGGCAGTGTTTATGAGATTAAAAAGCAAAACACAACAAAATTGGGGAACAGAAGAAACATCTACAGAACATGTGCTACATATATGCGTGTGTGTGTGTGCAGATGGATGGATATTGTCATGTCTAGCAAATTACACAAGCAGAAATGCAACAGGCTGAAACAAAAGGACCAAAAAATGTAAAGGATGGTAATCAATCCTCTTTTTTGAAGCAGACATGGTCTTTCGTGGGATTGAGGAGAAAGGGGCCTAGGCAAATGTTTCTAGGGTATTGCTGTTGAGTAAATATGCATAGCATCCCAGGAAAACTGTCCCCCATGCACAAATGATTCGCTATTTTCCAACTGCACAAAGTTACTGAGTAGTTTGAGAGCAGTGCCTGATTGGAGAATATTTAGAAATTAACAGCACAAGTGTTTTCATTTGTTACAGGCTACTGCTAATTTTCCTGTTTAATATAATTTACTGCTAAGTTCACAGAACAACAAACAACAAAGTAAAAAAAAAAGGTGATTGTGAAACACAGCCTCATAGTCTGAGAGTGTTTGTGGTTGCCATTGGAAACTGAAGAAAGCTTGGAAGTTGGCAACACAATGAGTGAACTTGAGGGTTCTCTTGCCATTGAGGGATGTCATTTTCTGGGCTTGGTCTCCCCACCCCTACTGCTGCCGTCTCTCTTTGTATGCCGAGAGCACACAGAGTTCCTGTGCAAGTGGGAAAAGGTGGTGGGAAGAAATGAGAAAGCATATTCCTAATGACAGCAGGTCTATAAAGCACTGTTTTTCTTTGCATTTCACAGCATGTTCTCTGTGTTTACATAGTAAAATGGATAGTCAGATAGACAACATATACCATTACTTTAATATACATGGAGTTCCCTTTAAAAACTATTTGAAACCTTCAGTGCCCTCAAAATGTTGCAACCCAACTGTTAACTGGGACCAGTTACAGGTAACATATAACTCCCTTGCTAAAACAGCTCCTCTAGCTACTGGTCCCCCACTGGGCAAAATTAAAAATGCCAGTTGTCATCTATAAAGCTCTATATGGCTTGAATTCAAGTGGAATCTTGACTTATGAGCATCCCAACATATGTACTTTTTGATTTACGAACTGTCACTCAGCCTGAGTTTTGTATTAACTTTTTATGTACGAGCAATCCAGAGGGCATGCTTGTGCCAGAGGGAGCACCCATGTAAGTATTCGCATGAGAGTACAGTGCCGCCTCCACCCTCCTCCTCCTCTGGGCTCCTCTGTGAAATAAGGTGATAATTAGAAAGAGAAGGGGGTCCTGGTGGTGCAGTGGGTTTAAACACTGAGCTGCTGAACTTGATGACTGAAAGGTCACAGGTTCTAATGTGAGGAGTGACGTGAGCTCCTGCTGTTAGCCCCAGCTTCTGCCAACCTAGCAGTTTGAAAGCATGCAAATGTGAGTAGATCAATAGGTAAAGCTCTGATGGGAAGGTGACAATGCTCCATGCAGTCATGCTGGCCACATGACCTTGGAGGTGTCTACAGACAATGTTGGCTCTTCGGCTAAGAAATAGAGATGAGCACTGACCCCCCCAGAGTATGACATGAGTGGACTTAATGTAAGGGGAAAAACTTTACCTTTACTAGAAAGAGGAGATGAAGCAGTGGAAGACTTCTTAAGAGAAACTCTCTTGGCATTAGTTCGCGAACGAAGATTCTTAGGAAGGACTCATCCCACGCTTTTTACAAGCGGGTTGATGATTAAAAAGACCAATCTGAGATAGGCAAATTTGGTTGCAGAAAGCACAGCAGAAAGTCTCCTTGGGTGATGTTGTTTCCATGTTGCGGTTCTTTCTATGTTGTCGTTTCTCTTCGAGACCCATTCGGCGTGTCTTCTAGGCAGTGCTCTCCTTAAAAAAGGCTGCTTGGTTGTTCAGGATGCTGCCAAACAAGACTGTCATCGCCAGGGTCAGTCTCAAGCAACCAAAGTCCTGAAACGGCTACATGCAGGGTTGGGTCTGCGGTTTCCAAGGCATCTTTACACCTGCCGTTTCATCCCTTGCCTATCGCTACAGGGCTTTTTTGGAAGTTGGATGTGCCCTTCACGCCTGTGCAATGGATTTTTCTGGTGGAGCGCAGCATGCACAGAACTGGCCTCACCCTTTAAACCAAAGGTTGATCTGCCAGGGCCTAGCAAGCTTGGATGGTGGCAGCAAGGTCATAGGTTGATTAGAGTTTCCTTCTCTTATATGGTTGACCTTAGGGTTAGACAAGCACCATCTGCCTGGGTTTGAATTTTGAGTTTTCCTTCTACCGTGTTTCCCCGAAAGTAAGACAGCGTCTTACTTTCTTTTCCCCCCGAAAAGTCCCACTACGGCTTACCTTCGGGGTACGGCTTACATTGGGCGACGGTAAGCCGTACCCCCGCCTCCCTGCGGGCCGCCTCTTCTCTGATCGGAAGAGAGCCGGCTGAGGAGAGCCCTCAGCCGCCTCTGTTCCTTTCCCGAAGAGGGGGCTGCAGGAACCTGCTCGATCGCTCTCCGTGCAGCCCCCTCTTCGGGGAATGGAAGAGAGGTGCAGAGGGCTCTCCTCTGTGCCTCTGTTCCCTTCCCCAAAGAGGGGGCTGCAGGGGGGCGATCGTGCGGTTTCCTTGCAGCCCCCTCTTCGGGGAATGGAACAGAGGCGCAGAGGGCTCTCCTCTGCGCCTCTGTTCCCCGAAGAGGGGGCTGCAAAGGGGGCGATCGCGCGGTTTTCTTGCAGCCCCCTCTTCGGGAGTGGAAGAGAGGTGCAGAGGGCGCTCCTCTGCGCCTCTGTTCCCTTCCCGAAGAGGGGCTGCAGGGGGATCCGCGGTTTCCTTGCAGCCCCCTTTTTCGGGAATGGAACAGAGGCGCAGGGGCTCGCCTCTGCGCCTCTGTTCCCCGAAGAGGGGGCTGCAAGGGGGCGATCGCGCGGTTTTCTTGCAGCCCCCTTTTCGGAGAAGGGAACAGAGGCGCAGGGGGCACTCCTCTGCACCTCTGTTCCCTTCCCGAAGAGGGGGCTGCAGGGGGCGTCGCGCGGTTTCCTTGCAGCCCCCTCTTTGGGGAATGGAACAGAGGTGCAGAGGGCTCTCCTCTGCGCCTCTGTTCCCGAAGAGGGGGCTGCAAGGGGCGTCGATCGCTCTCCTTACAGCCCCCTTTCGGGAATGGAAGAGAGGTGCAGAGGGCTCTCCTCTGCGCCTCTGTTCCCTTCCCGAAGAGAGGGGGCTGCAAGGGGGCGATCGCGCGGTTTCCTTGCAGCCCCCTTTTCGGGAACGGAAGAGAGGCGCAGAGGGCTCTCCTCTGCGCCTCTGTTCCCCGAGGGGCTGCAAGGGCGTCGCGTGGTTTCCTTGCAGCCCCCTCTTCGGGGAATGGAACAGAGGCGCAGAGGGCTCTCCTCTGCGCCTCTGTTTCCGAAGAGGGGCTGCCCCGAAGAGGGGGCTGCAAGGGGGCGATCGCGCGGTTTTCTTGCAGCCCCCTTTTCGGGGAAGGGAACAGAGGCTCAGAGGGCTCTCCTCTGCGCCTCTGTTCCCTTCCCGGAAGAGGGGGCTGCAGGGGGGCGATCGCGCGGTTTCCTTGCAGCCCCCTGTTTGGGAATGGAACAGAGGCGCAGAGGGCTCTCCTCTGCGCCTCTGTTCCCGAAGAGGGGCTGTAAGGGGCGTCGCGCGGTTTTCTTGCAGCCCCTTTTTGGGGAAGGGAACAGAGGCGCAGAGGGCTCTCCTCTGCGCCTCTGTTCCCCTTCCCCAAAGAGAGGGGCTGCAGGGGCGATCGCGCAGTTTCCTTGCAGCCCCTCTTCGGGAATGGAACAGAGGCGCAGAGGGCTCTCCTCTGCGCCTCTGTTCCCCGAAGAGGGGGCTGCAAGGGGGCGAGCGCGCGGGTTTCTTGCAGCCCCCTTTTCGGGGAAGGGAACAGAGGCTCAGAGGGCTCTCCTCTGCGCCTCTGTTCCCTTCCCGGAAAGGGCTGCAGGGGGCGTCGCGGTTTCCTTGCAGCCCCTCTTTGGGGGAATGGAACAGAGGTGCAGAGGGCTCTCCTCTGCGCCTCTGTTCCCGAAGAGGGCTGCAAGGGGGCGGTGCGCGGTTTCCTTGCAGCCCCCTTTTCGGGGGAATGGAAGAGAGGCGCAGAGGGCTCTGCTCTGCGCCTCTGTTCCCAAAGAGGGGGGCTGCAAGGGGCGTCGCGCGGTTTCCTTGCAGCCCCCTTTCGGGAATGGGAGAGGCGCAGAGGGCTCTCCTCTGCGCCTCTGTTCCAAGAGGGCTGCAAGGGGCGTCGCGCGTTTTCTTGCAGCCCCCTTTTCGGGGAGGGAACAGAGGCGCAGAGGGCTCTGCACCTTCTCTTCCATTCCCGAAAAGGGGGCTGCAAGAAGCCGCGCGATCTCATGCCCCCTCTTTGGGAACAGAGGCGCAGAGGAGAGCCCTCTGCCTCTCTTCCATTCCCGAAAAGGGGGCTGCAAGGAGAGCGTCGATCGCCCACTTGCAGCCCCTCTTCGGGAAGGGAACAGAGGCGCAGAGGAGAGCCCTCTGCACCTCTCTTCCATTCCCAGGGGGCTGCAAGGAAACCGGCTGCCTTGCAGCCCCTCTTCGGGAACAGAGGCGCAGAGGAGAGCTTCTGCACTTCTCTTCCATTCCCCGAAGAGGGGGCTGGAGGGAGAGCGATCGAGCGGGTTCCCTGCAGCCCCCTCTTCGGGGGACGGAACGGAGGCGGCTGAGGGCTCTCCTCTGCCGGCTCTCTTCCGATCAGAGCCGAGGCGGCCGCAGGGAGGCGGCGGAGGAGGAGTCGGGACAGTGGCGGCGGCCGGGGGTGCGGCTTACTTTCGAGTACGGCTTATATTAGCCGACCCCTCTGACACCCCCGATACGTCTTACAATCGGGGGTGTCTTACTATCGGGGAAACACGGTAGGAGTAAATTAACCAGTAGAATGAGACAACAGTAATTAAGGAGAAGAAACATGAACAAAAGGGCAGGTAGAAGACTCATTTGTTTTTATTATCAGCCTTGAAGTTGTTTTAAATGCACGGCACAATTTCTTATAAAGATTTATTAGGAGGGGGTTTCCCATTGCCTTCATCTGAGGCTGAGAGAATACAGTTTGCCAAGGTGGGTTTCATGGTAGCAATGGGTTTCAAATCTTGGTCTCCTGGAGTTAGTCCAATGTTCAAACTGCCACACCAAGTTGCCTCTAGTAACTACTATATTACTTACTGCATTAGTTCATATTTATATCCAACCAGTATGTTAGCTTTTTCCAGGGTTGTACTTTAAAATTTTTTTTATTGTTTTATCATTGTCAACACAATTGTTATACAATGTCTATTTTACAGCAGATTCATGTTGTTCATTACTAGCTACAATACAATACTTAAATCTTGGCATCTGCCCAGGGGCGGACTAAGGTAATTTAAAATGGTAAGCAAACATTATTTTGGCGCCCCCTCGCTCTCCGGCCTCGTGGAGCATGCGCATGCACGCCGGGCGCACATGCGCTGGGCCAGGTAGTTCTGCGCGTGCGCCATTGCTGCGGAGGGACTCCAGATGGACCGAGATACCAATCGCCCTAAGTGAGGCCGAAAAGGGGGAACTTTTTGCAGCCGGACGGAGCCGGAGGTTTTGGGCGATTGGTGTCTCAGTCCATCTGGAGTCCCTTTGCAGCAATGGCACATGCGTGGAACCTGGCGGCCAGAAGCGCCCCTGACTACATGGCACCCTAAGCGGGTGCTTACTTTGCCTAATGGTAAATCCGCCCCTGCATCTGCCATTATTTTTCTTGTACATTTTTGTATCCCTCACCACTGTGCTCCCCTCCCCCCTTCCCAAGCCATAGCTTTTACATATCATTTGTCCAAAATTTCATTTTTTCTTTTGGAGGTAACTTGTCTTCTTTCTTCTTTAGTCCTTTTTCGATGAATTTTTTCCATACCTCATCGAAATCACTTTGTTTCCATTTACCTCTTTTTACCTTTAGTATACATGTTAACTTGTCATTTATTGCCAATTTCCACACTTCTTTGTACCATTCCTCTATTTGTATATTTATTTCTTTTTTCCAATTCCTTGCTATAAGCAATCTAGCTATTGTTAATAGGTTTGTTATCGCATCTTTATCTTTTTTTCCAGTTGTTTATTATTATATAATGATAATAAAGCTATACTAGTAGTGCTTTCAATTTTAATATTCATTATATCTTCTATTTCTTTAAATACCTTTACCCAAAATTTATTTACATATTTACATTGCCACCACATATGTATATATGTTCCTGTTTCTTGGCATCCTCTCCAGCAATTTTTCAAGTAATTTTTATTTATGTTTGCTATTCTTACTGGTGTAAGATACCATTTCCATATTAACTTATAATAATTTTCTTTAACCCTTATTGATAATTTTTTTAAATGTCTTTGTCTCCATAATTGTTGCCACTCTGTATCTTTTATTTTCAACCCTAAATCTTCTTCCCAAACCTCCTTAAGAGTATTATTTTTTGTTTTTCCTTCCTTTATTTCGATTATTATCTTATATATTTTACTGGTTATTCCTTTCATGTTTTCGTGCTCTTCTACATCCCTCCCATTCTGTATTATTTGTTCGAATTGGTTAGACTTATTTCCTTTTTTATTATTTTTTCCCCCAGTTTTTAAACCATTGTTCTAATTGTATACAATGGAACCATGTCAATTTTATTTCTCTAAATTCTTCCATAATCATTTCCTTCTTCATTCCAACCTTTATCCATTCCCCTATTTATCTAAAAAAAAATCCCTTAGTTTTTTATCCATTACTTGCTTTACATTTTTTGTAAATTTCTTTTCCATTACAATTGGGGTTATTACTGAACCATCCATTATTAACAATCTCCTATATTTATTCCATACTTCTAATATATTGCTTAACATTGGGTTTCTAATTTCCCTAATTTCTTTTCTCGTGAACTGTTTAAAAAATATATTCCATATTTCTTCCTCCACTTTTCCCGAATCCTTTATTAGCCATTCTACCCCATCTTTTTAAATCATTCCTTCTATAACCAATCTCAATCTACTCGCTTCATAATATTTTTTAATGTTAGGGAGTGCTAAACCTCCTTCTTTTTGCGATTTATACCATAACTGTTTATTTAGTCTATTTCTTTTATTACCATTACAATATTTATTTATCATTTGCTGCCATCTGTTTAGTTCTTCTTCTGTAATTTGAAGTGTCAGCATTCTAAATATAAAATTTATCTTTGGGAGTATTTTCATTTTTACTAGTGCTATCTTTCCGAACCAGGATAAATGTATGTTTTCATACTCTATTAAAAAATTTTGAACATCTTTTCTCAATGCTACTACATTTACCTCTTCCATTTCTTTTAAATATTTTGTTATTATTACTCCAAGCTATTTTAATTTATTCTTAATTCTAATTCCCATTTTTCTTTGTTCTATAAAATCTTTTTCTTCTTTCTTTGTATAATTAAATAGCATTATTTCTTTTTTTAAAAAAAATAATTTTTATTAAAGTATAAAATGAAGTTGACAAAAAAAGACACACAAAAACAGCCATACAAGGCTGCGCCAAATACAACAAGTAACCTCCCCCGCCCCTTCCCCCTCCCACTTCCCCCATCCCGGGACTAACAAGACAAGACAGAACAAAACATACACAGAGTGCTTCCGACTCACTCAAATCCCTAAAGTTAGCTCCGTGTTGGGAGTCGCCAAACGGCTGAAAGTAAATATTGATTTTATAATTACTCAAAAGAAAAAAAAAATCAAGTCTTCGAACTTCCTCCACCTAGTCCTGGTGGGGCAATACTTTTGTATCAATATTCTAAAGTTCAACCAATAAATTAATCTTAGAGTTATTGAAGTAAGAAGTGATGAGGGACCAGTCTGTCTTATCTCTATGAATATCTTCCGCTAGTGCAGCTGTTAATGAGTCCATGTTTGCTATGTCCAAGATTTTCGATTTCCATTCCCATAGCTCGGGAGTGTCTTCAGCCTTCCACCTCTTTGCATAGGTCATCCTCGCTGCTATTGTACAATATATAAACAATTTTTCTTTATTATCCTCTAAATCAAAATCAATCAAGCCCAAAAGCATGTATTCGGGTTTAAACTCAAAATCGATCTCTAACATCTTTCTCATCTCCCTATAGATCACCTTCCAAAACACTCTTGCTTTATGGCAGTTCCACCACATGTGGTATAGGCTCCCAATTCCTTTTTTACATTTCCAACAGATGTTGCTTACGTTCTTATTGAACTTAGCCATTTTCGTGGGTGTTAGGTACCACCTATGAGCCATTTTCATTATATTCTCCCTTAGGTCATAGGCGTATGTCAATTTTAGGTGTTTATTCCACACTCTATCCCAGCGATTCAGTGGGATAGAGCGACCTATGTCCTGGGCCCATTTGATCATACATGATTTGACTCTCTCCTCTTCTGTCTGCCATTCTAAGAGTGTGTTGTATAGAGAGGATATCCTCTTATTCTTTTTTTTACTAACTTATCCCAGGTTGTATTGGTTTCTCCAAAGCCCTGTAGTTTATCTTTTTTAAAGATCTCATTTATTTGAAAGTATTGGAGCCAATTCATTGAATTGTCCAACTCTTTCAATGTGCTCATATCTTTTAAGATCAGCCCTGTTGGGGATTGCTTTAACAGCATGCTATAGGGTAGCCATGTTTTATTATCTTGCTGTCTCCTATAAAAGGCTTCTTGGGGGGAGATCCAAAGGGGAGTTTTTTCACATAGTCTTCCTTTATAGCATTATTTCTGACTTGTTCCAGTTAACTTGTAAACCCGTTGTTTCCCCAAGTTTCTCTAGATGATCCTTTAAGAGGACGACGTCCTAGGTATAGAAGGAGTGTACCGAGGTCTCCAGTCTTCAGTCCTGGGTTTACGATAGCTGCGCTCCCCTGCTAGAACCTCCAGGGTTGTACTTGATAGCTATAATGTTAAGTCATTATAAACAAATCCATAGAAGATACAAATAATAAATTGAAAGAGTCTTTATCTACATTTCTGCTGTCAAAAGATGATAAGCTACACAATTGGGATTTAAAAAAAATACTACCCAGAGAAATTCCTGTGTCGGATCATCCAGATCCAAAAACTAACTCATAAATTTAGGGAGGATGTTACATATGCATGAAGTACCAATGGAAAAGAAACAAAATTTGCTATATTATTGATTAACCCCTTTTGTTGTTGTTGTTGTTTTTAAAGGTCTCTTCTGGTTAAAAACTGGATCAGGTGTACTATCAATCAATCAATCAATCAAAACTTTATTACGGTCACAGACCAGCACAAAGCAGGCACAAGCGCCCTAAGAGGAGACTAAAAATGTGTACTAAAAGGTGTACTAAAAATTTAGTAAAATTACCCATCTGCAATCATCCCCCTGAACCAAAATACACGGGGGCCATTTTGCCAAAAATTAGAAACATCCATAGAAAGGAAGATGAGGCCCTGTAAGGTTACATGGAGGCTGCTTCCAGACAGCAATATATCACAGGAGAAAATGGGTTAAAGTATCCCATTTTCTCTCGCATTGCTGTCTGCACAGGTGCTCTAAAGAAGCGAGCTTTCCTGTGCTTTGTCCCCATTGGAGCGTGGTAAAAACTGTGCTACAATGGGAACCACACAAATCCCCCCCCCCCTCCCAAAAAAACCTTTTAAAATAAAAGAAATTACCGGGTCGCTATTAGGCCTTTTGGCATGCTTTTTGGAATGCATCAATGTAGCGTTAAGAGATTGGGGGGGGGGGAGAGAATACATTCCAAAATGCATGCCAAAAGGTCTAATGGTGGCCTGGAAAGTTTTCTTTTGTTTCAAGACTTTGGGGTGATTTGGGGAAGGGGTGGGTTCTCTCTTACCCCGAAGAAGCAAATTGGGCTGTGCGGATTGACCCCTTGGTAGCATTTGACTGCTAAATTGTGTAACTATTTTGGTTAATTTTAAATGCTGTTTGATTGTAGTATGTTTTTATGTGACTGTAAGCCGCTCCGAGCCCTCGGGGAGTGGCAGCATACAAGTTCAAATAATAAATAAATAAATATAAATATAAATATAAATAGTTCCATGGGGTCAGTCTTCACAGAGCCCATACTCCATTCGAACTGGGCCTTTCAGGAAGACCTGGGACTAAGGATTTACCAAATTAATTCAGGACAAAGCAGGGCTTTCATGCTTTGTCTTAAATTAATTTGATTTTACCGGAGACATCATTTGGATGCCTCGGGCAAACCTGCGGGAGCTCCCACATTTTGGGTCCTGTCTGGATGGGCCCGGAGAGTCAATGTTATCCCTTAGACCAGTGGTTCTCAACCTGTGTGTCCCCAGATATTTTATCCTTCAACTCCCAGAAATCCTAACAGCTAGTAAACTGGCTGGGATTTCTGAGAGTTGTAGGCCAAAACACCTGGGGACCCACAGGTTGAGAGCCACTGCCTTAGACCATAATGAGAGCCCAAGATGAGCTTACATGGAAGTCATAGACTCACTCACAAGGAAGCTAACATTTTCTCAAATTCTGTTTCTCTGTAAAATACAGAACTTCACATCTCAAATAGGCCTGCATTTTTTTCTCACAATGCCATCTGAGAGCAAAAGAAATATACTCATATCCAGGTATGACTAAAACAATATAAACTATTGACTAGCCATTCTGGTAGAAAGTGGGAGCAGAAATACCAATGGGAATCCATTCTGCTTGCATGCCTACACTGGAGGAATGACATAATTAAGCTGAATATAATCAATTAATTTGGAAACAGAAGAAGCTAGTAAAGATTCATTTCCCAGTTTTGTTCATGTTCTGGAAAAGAACATTTTTTTAAAATGCTAAACAGTAAACTACTGAGTAGATAGGAGCTGCTGAACATGCATAATAACTTCATTTCCAGCAAAATAAAACTCAGCATGGTAGTCTTTTAGTGCTGAATTCATGAAAAATGAAATTGTCGTGAAAAGCTCCTTTCCAAGCTTAGAAAGGATATGTTTGCATTTCCAAACAAACAAACAAGACTCTTTCGGATCAACAGCAACATGGGAAAACCTTAAATCTCTTTTAAACATAAATACACTGCTCTCCACAAAGTACTGGTAAGCCATCATGTTACTAACATAAGCTTTGTATTTTGCCCATTTGATTCCCCCCCCCCCCCCAGTTTGCTTTTTAAAGAACAATGTGTAACCAGATCACAAAAAAATGCTATTTAGAATGGATTGGCAGAAAGAAAGCAAATATATTTAAAGTGAGATCCATGCTGAGGAATGGAAAGGGACAAGAAAAGAAAAAGAAAAGCAGAGAATTGAAAAACTATTAGCAGGGAGAAGAAATAGTAAAACAATGGTACATGTTTCTAAAACGAACGCAATTAAAATGAACCTGGTGACTTTAAATCTTGTCAGATGTGTAGACTGGACATGTAATAGTTCAGAGAGTTTTGGCCAGACTCCAAACAGCTTGCTCTCCATCTCCAGTATTGTACCTTTAATGGGTGTATATTATTTTATCCAGGAAAAAGTTATTAATTAGAAATAACTCAAAAAATTTAGTATTCTAAAATAATTTCATATATTTGGTATAAGAAATCTTGGGAGAAAACAAACCAGCCAATACTTTATTCTGTGTGTGCATAGGGTTGCTCTTAGAATTATAATTGGGCAAGGAAAATAATGTAAAATCTGTAAAGCTTGAGATAAATGTAGTTAGTTATGAAATATATAAATAAAGAAAACCTGACTGTCATCAAGAAGTAAATTTATTCCAAGGCTATGGCTGCAATCCTGTACATAAATATTGAGGAGTGAATTCCACTGGGACATACTACAGAATCTATATGTGTATGATTGCATTCTTAAGCTTAATGTAAATGGAACATCCCTATCTCTATGTCAGGGTGCGGCTCTGGCCCATACAGAGGATTAAAAAAGGAAACTGAGCAGAGGGAAGAAAATTAGTAGAAGTAAACCTTAAAATGTAAGATATGTTTGGATCTCAAAACCAAACAAAAATAAAAACTTAACAAAAGAGGCACATATTCAAATGGGAATGAATTTGTTTATGTATCCTATTTTAAGGAAAGAGGTGCGGGTGAAAATCCACATGTTTCTAAGAAAGGGAGACATGGCGCTTCCACACAGCCTTATTTCCCAGAATATCAAGGCAGGATATCCCACATTATCTGAGTGTGGATTCAGATCACCCAGTTCAAAGCAGATATTGTGAGATTTTCTGCCTTGATATTCTGGGAAGAGCCTTGCGTGACCACCTGGTGTGCTATCATTCAATAGCTCCAAAGATAAAAGGGTTCTCCCATTCTTCTGCTTTTCACAAGGGTTTTTAAAATTATTTTTGCTTACTACAAGATGCAATTAAATAGGAAAAGAATGTTCTGTTCCAAAGCTAAGCAATTGCATTCACCTGAGTCTACTAGGAAGGGAAAGACTTCACCTCCTCTTCCCTCCCACCTGCTGAGTCAATTGAGTGCAAATCACTTTTGCACTTTGAACTCTGCAGCAATTGATGTAAGCTGAGAACAAAGGGGGGAAAAACTAGGAGGAGCAGAAATGAAATCCTTGCAGCTGTTTGCAATAAAAAGAAGTACATTTATTTAGCATAATAAAAACAACAACTTCCATTAAAAACAATTACAAATCAAGTAGTAATTTTTAAATAGAAGAAGAAAGGGGTATGCAATCTAAATATAGAAACAGGATTACTAAAATATCACGTATGTCAATCTTATGGATTCTTCAGAACACTTCTTCACATGGGATGGTTAATTATGGTTCAAAGTTTGAAAGGAGGTACTTGTACCTTTCATCCAGGCTTTAGAGAAAACTTTAATATTTCAGAAAATACCTGGACTATAAATAAGTCTTCAATGGACAACAAATACTAACATAGGCAGCCCACTTTATAAATGCCCTATAAATATAGATTGTAGAGGAGCTCTTCCTGGCAGGAGATGAGTAGATAAACTTGCCTTCCAGATCTTCCAATCTTATTGTAGAGAGGTCCGTCAAAGAGAATAAAGTGTAATGCTTAAATCCAGATGAGCTTTCTGGCTTAAATGTGATTTTCAATAAACAATAGAGAGAAGGGATTCCCCAAAGTACAAGGGCAAGAGGCCACTATACAACAAAAAGTAATACAGTTATATAGTCATAAGAATGAATGTAGTATCTATGCTATAGTACTACAACATGCAATGTACTAGCAGCTTGCACAAATTATACTTAACAGTGATTCACAATGCAAATCTCTAAACCAAAAATTCCCTTATGTGGAGTAAACAATACATTCCTACAGAAAAATACAGAAGTTTGTGAGTCCTTTTTGAAAACCCAAAAATTTATCAATGATATATCAAAGTTTGTAAGTCCTTTTTTACAAGTCTCTTAATCACAAACTTCTTGATATGAAATGAACAGCTGATTCCTACAGCAGAATGCACAAGTTTGTAAGTCCTTTTTAAACCAAAGTTTGTCAACAACCAAACCAAGTATGTAAGTCCTTTTTTGGAATTCACAGTTTCTAAACCACAACTGGTTTTTACTGCATTGAGTCTTCCTCAGGTTGTAGTAGATACAAATGTAGAAATCCTCGAATGATCAGCTTTGCACGGTAGAGAGTTCTTCAAGTAGATACTGACTGACTGACAAAGTAGAGATAATATATACATGTCAGAAATGACGCGGACCTACAGGGAACACACATGAATGGCTAACAACATAGTATAGGAACAAAATTACCACATGTAGTGAAAGCACACAAGACAGGAACCAAAAATACTATGAATTGATTTTTTACTGATGTTAAATTATGTGTGTGTGTGTGTTGTTAGCCACAGAGGTTGAAAAGGACGGGGTATAAATGCTTTAAATAAACAAACACATAAATAAATAAATAATAAATTTATTGTCTAGTGAGGCATCTGCACTCTTTGGCAGAGAAGGGTAAGGGCCTTGTATAACTATAACTGCCTTGATTTACAAATCAAAACATCTGTAAAAGTTTGAAATAAACTTTTATTTTTCCTTTCTGAGGAAATCTTGCCAAAAATGCTTTGAAATAAGCTCCTTTTGTGGCTACTGTAAGTTGAAAATTACTTGAAGGCAACAACAATGATGAGAAGCGCAATTCAAGACTGCAGAACAGCTCCTTGAGCTTATGCTAAAACCAAACTTCAGTGCCAGATAAATGAAACTGTTCTTTTTTTCTATCTTGTTAAGTTTGGTTTCCAGTCAACTTTTTACCTGGGGCTGAAAATGAAGCAGATAGAATGTATCCTCTGCCAAAACTTCAAAGCAGACCAAACCCCTAATGATTTCACCTACCGGAGATTCTCAACTCACACTTTCTACTCTGATATGAGTGACATGCCTTCACAGCTGTCACTGACGTTATCAAGGGCAGAAGCTGAAGATAAAACACAATGGAAAAAAATCTTTAGATTCACAGAAGCCTTTGGGAATGCACCTGGACATCTGTTTACAAGTCATCTAAAGTTGGTCAGATTTCAGAAAAATGAGTTCTATATTTTCAGATGGTGTTCATAGAGGAAAGGAATTGCCCCATTTTGGAGTAAATGTGATTATTCTTTAGAACCATCCATAGTTCTGAACCAACACATGTTTTCTCTACCCAAATTTCTACTGGTATTTTGTTTTGTGCATTTTTAACAAACAAAAAAGCACAGTCTTATGCAAAACACATACATTACCAACTTGCAACTACATGATTAAACAAGTCTCTCAATGGAATGATGTATGACCTAAACCATTATAGAGATAATTGTACGTAGAGGGTTCTTATGCCACCCAGTGGTGCCCTCAAGCTAAAAAAAATCTTCCCTTTGCAGAGGTCAGAGCATGTGATTTTGGCTGACCCTTAGGTTTTTAATCTTCTCAAATATTGTCAGACATTGAACAGCAAGAAAAACATGCAGGATGAACACAAAATATTCTTATGGCCTCTATCGGTGATGGTTCCCCCCCCCCCCCCAAAGGGATCCAGAAGTTTTCTATATAAAGAACAGTTATTTATTTCTCAGTCTGTTCTGGTTCAGTAACAAATATCTTGATCTATTCCTGCTGCACCATAAAAATGGTGCTGCTGAAATGGGCAAACGACAGTATTGGCCTGCATGTGGACAGTGTGTGTGTATTTTTGTTATTTCTCTGGAGGTCGGCCACCTCTTCCAGCTTCCAGAGGAGACCAAGGGGTGGCCTGGTTAAACCCACAAGGGGGAATGTAACATCAGACCCACTTAAGGTGATTGACTCTTCATCTAATGACAATACTGCCGGGGAAGTCGATACCACCATACCCTCTGGCATGAACTGTTCGCCATCGGTGATTAAAGCAAGTGACGAACTCTCAGCGTCAAAGAACGCCCATGTGCGTGGCTCCTGGTTCACAAGAAAGATGACGTTCACCCCAGCCCCTCTCAGGCTGTACTCTGGGAGTGGGAAGTCGCCCCCCTTTGTTGGCAGACAACTGCCTCCATAGTGTGTTTGATCCTCATGTTCTCCCCCTTATTTATGTTTTAACCCTGAACTGTTTGTCTTGTAATATTTGTTTCTCTGTTATTGTCAGGATGCAGGGTCTTGGCCCGGCCCCTTAATCACACACACAGAGACAAATGATCAATTATCTATTTATTGAATAATAAAGAACAGGTGTAAAAGTAGAATGTCCAAGTAAAAAGCAATTAGTCCAAAATGGTAAACGGTAAAATGTCCAAGTAGAAACAGGAAATCTCTCAGAGGCAAAGTCCATAAAATCAAAGTGAAACAAGGCAAAACAAGGTCTCCGTGGAGCAGGGCAAGGAAAGGCAAGGTACAAGGCCCAAGGTAGCTTCTTGGCAAGGCAAGCCAACAGGCTTCAAGGATCAGGAACACTACACTCCCTTCATATCAGAAGTGGCCGTTCAACTGAGGATCTGTTCCCACAGAATGTATATTTAAGTTCCTTCTTTGTGAGACCAGCGACGCTCTAGGCTTTGCCGCCATTCCTTTCTATGAGCCTCAATGCTCCTCCTGTGGTCAAAGCTCCTTCCCTCCCTTTCCACAGCTGTCTCACTGTAGCACAGCAGTTCTCGTTTGTGCCTGGGGACCTGGGAACAGCACCGGGAGTTCCATTAGCATTAGGGCCTGCACAGGCAGAGATAGATTCTGAAGAGGATTTGGAAAGGTTACCTGAAGATGCGTTTCCCCTCACTGGGCCCCCTTCTCCCACCGAAAGCTTGGCTTGGGATGAAGGTTGGCCTGACCCCTATGAAGACATAGATAACCAGGTGCAAATGGAGTCTAGTGATAGCGGAAGTTATGAACACCCGGGGGGGAGAGGTTCGCAGGAGTTTCTAAGTGAAAACATGGAAGAAAGCGGCTGGGAAGATTCTAGGGAGGAAAGCTCTCATGCAGATAGGGGCCCAGCTGCTGAGAGGCAAGGTCGAACCTTTGTTAGGAGAAGTAGCATTGAGTCCAGGAGAAGGGGATGGCACCGCAGCCTAGACAGGCCGAGGTCCGTCAGCAAGGATTGGAGAAGACAAGGCCTAGAGCGTCGGGGACCTCGGCCGAAAGATTAAGTATAGCATCCGTGGGAACCAATCCCCAGTGCTTTGGCCACGTCTCTTCTGAGCAGATGTGTTAGCGAAGTGGGTCCACGGAGCTAAGTTGGCTAGTGGCCGCCAAGTCTTCCCTTGTTTTGTTTCGCCTTGTTCCTGAATCCGCATTGCTGCGCGGAGCCTTGCTTAAGCCTTTTGGATTATTTTGCCAAGCCGTTTTGGACATTGATTGCTTCAAGCCTTTTTGGATTACATTGCTTTTCTTATGGACAATATACCTTTTGAACTGTTTTATATTCAATAAAGTAGTTAGCCTTTAGTCCGTCTCTGTGTGTGTGATTAAGGGGCCGGTCAAGTCCGTGCATCGTGACACTCACTATCTTCATGAGAAGCATCCTCCCATTCTGTCTCCATGGACTCATCCCCGCGGGTTCCCAGATTCGTTCTTGGGAACCTCGCCCACCTGGTTTCTCATACCAGTCTGAATCTGGGTCAGACTGACCTCCCTCGTCCTCGTAGGCCTCGGGCCAATCATCTTCCCATTGCAAGCTCTCTGTAGGAGATGCAGGTCCAACAGCCCCATCATCCATTTCACCTGAATCCCCATCAATCGGGTCCAAAACAATTGGGACCCCCGGGGCATCCCCTGACCCCCCTGGCTGGGCTGGAGGCTGGGCTGGGGACTGGGCTGGGGACTGGGCTGGAGGCTGGGTTGCTACAGTTATGTTATAATTCAGCTGTAAACCGCTCCGAGCCTCCGGGGAGTGGCAGTATAAAAGTTTGAATTATAAATAAATATAAGTAAATAAATAAATAAAATATTATTTTTGAACAAATTTTTTCAAGGTGTTGAACCCTACTCACAAATATGGTAAATTTAGCACCTCGGATAGTTCTTTTCAAGGATATTAGAATTGCCAAACACAGTCTGGCCCTCCACTGTCCTTCATATAAAACAATGCTGCCCCCCCTGCATATACAACATCACAGTGCTTTTCAAGGCTCCATATGGGTCCCCCCCCCCACATTCTTATTATAGCTGTCTACTCCAATATCCTGTCTACCCCAATATCCTGTCTATTTTGTCTCATTTCTGCTGAAACTAAAGAAGGATACAACTCTGCACAAGTAAATGTGACTAGTGAAAATAGTGGTGAAAAAACTTTTAGAAATTATTGGCATCTATATTTTCTCTTTTCCTGTTCTGCACTGTTTCTTTTTATTTTGTAAACCGACACCCTTAGATTTGTTCCTCTTCTTCTCCTGACTTCTTCTTCTCTTTTAATCCCATAATCAGAAGTGGTCAATTCCAAATGTTCTACCTCTAAATCAGTGTCTCTATATCTGTGGGTCTCCAGGTGTTTTGGCCTACAACTCCCAGAAATCCCAGCCAGTTTACCAGCTGTTAAGATTTCTTGGAGTTGAATGCCAAAACATCTTGGGACCAATAGGTTGAGAACCACTGCTCTACAATATGCCATTTAATAGAATTCTCTCTTCATAGAAGGCAGTTGATTGTTCCAAACACCAGCTTCAATCTTTACTAATATTTTTCCGAGTGTGAATTTTTCCAACTGTATTTCTCCCAACACTGAGATATAGATTGGACTATTACTAAGTAGTAGGTATGGTGGCTGATGCAATTTGATAGAAGGAAGTGAAAAGCCAAGATCCAGCTTTGTATGGTTCACTGATATTATCTGATTGTAGAGGATTCTTGACATAAATGGGGCACTGTCAGTGCCTTTGTATTGATTGAATCAGATAGAACAGCTGACAATCTAGGCAGTGGTTAAGAAGAGAATAAAAGGAATCAAGAGGAGATAGCAATCACAGTACTCTACAGTCTGCAACATATGAAAGTAGGATTACAACATAGCTGTTAACTCACAGTTTCTAATAACTGATAAATACTGCTGATAAGAGAACCTAACGACATATATCCCACTATGACTATACAATATTTATAACTGATATTGTTAGATTAACTAATGCTGGAAGAGGTTAATATTTGAATGCCTGTATGTTCACAGATGCCTGCATAGTTTTCAACAGAGCAGATGCTATACACCAGGGCTGCCCAACTGGCGGCCCGTGAGCCGTATACGGCCCCCCAGCCAGTTGGACACGGCCCCCGCTACCCTCTTGAAAGAACTCTAAAAAAAGAATTTTTTTTAAAAAATATTTTTTTAAAAAAACATTTTTTCCAAAAAAATGGCGGCCAGGAGGCGGGGGGAGGAGGCGGGGCAGGGAGGAGGGAGGGAGCCAGCTCCTCCCTGCACCGCCCCCTCCGTCCATCTCTCCGCGCCGCCGCTGCGATCCGGTTCGCAGCGGCGGGGGGGAGGGAGGGGAGGAGGAGGTAGGGCAGGGAGAAGGGAACCAGCTCCTCCTCCTTAGCCCCTCCTCCTTCTCCTCCCCGTGCCACTGTTTGGGTTCTGAGCAGGGGCGCACCTGGGGAGAAGGAGGAGAGGCTTCGGAAGAAGGAAGCAGCCTGTTGCCTTCTTCCACCTTTGCCCCTCCTCCTTCTCCCCGGTCACGCCGCCGTTCGGGTTCCGAGCAGCGGTGCACCCGGGAAGAAGGAGGAGAGCCTTCAGGAAAGAGACAACAGGCATCCCCCTCCTCCTCCTCTCCCTTGGAGTAAATTGGGACCCTTGTCCCGTTTTACTCCCAGGGAGAGGAGGAGGCAGGAGAATCGCGTTCCCCGCCTCCTCCCTCTGGGAATAAACCGGGACAAGGAGAGGAGGAGGGGGGATGCGAGTCCCCCGCCTCCTCCACTCCCTGGGAGTAAACTGGGACAAGGGTCCCGGTTTATTCCCAGAGGGAGGTGCAGGCGGGGAACGCAAGTCCCCCGCCTGCACCTCTCCCTGGGAATAAACCGGGACAAGGGTCCCGGTTTATTCCCAGAGAGAGGAGGAGGCAGGAGAATCGCGTTCCCCTCCTCCTTCTCTCTCTGGGAAAAAACCGGGACACTTGTCCCGGTTTACTCCCAGGGAGTGGAGGAGGCGGGGGACTCGCATCCCCCCCTCCTCCTCTCCTTAGGCGAGAGGAGGTGGAAGGTGCGGCCTGGCACCCTCCTCGCCAACCGAGACCCAAACAGGGGTTAATATTAACCCCGTTTGGGTCTCGGTTGGGCAGAGGAGGGTGCTAGGGCTGCACCTTCCATCCTCTCGCCATCTGTAACCCAAACGGGGTTAACATTAACCCCCGTTTGGGTGACAGATGGTGAGGGGAGGGTGCCAGGCCGCACCTTCCATCCTCCTCTCGCCATCTGTAACCCAAATGGGGTTAATATTAACCCTCATTTGGGTGACAGATGGCGAGAGGAGGGTGCCAGGCCGCACCTTCCATCCTCCCTTCGCCATCTGTAACCCAAACGGGGGTTAATATTAACCCCCGTTTGGGTGACAGATGGCGAAGGGAGGGTGCCAGGCCGCACCCTCCATCCTCCTCTCGCCATCTGTCACCCAAACGAGGGTTAATATTAACCCCCGTTTGGGTGACAGATGGCGAGAGGAGTGTGCCAGGCTGCACCTTCCATCCTCCTCTCGCCATCTGTAACCCAAATGGGGGTTAATATTAACCCTAGTTTGGGTGACAGATGGAGAGAGGAGGGTGCCAGGCCGCACCTTCCATCCTCCCTTCGACATCTGTATAGCTAACGGGGGTTAATATTAACCCCAGTTTGGGTGACAGATGGTGAGGGGAGGGTGCCAGGCCACACCTTCCATCCTCCTCTCGCCATCTGTAACCCAAACGGGGGTTAATATTAACCCCCGTTTGGGTGACGGATGGTGAGGGGAGGGTGCCAGGCCACACCTTCCATCCTCCTCTTGCCATCTGTAACCCAAATGGGGGTTAATATTAACCCTCATTTGGGTGACAGATGGCGAGAGGAGGGTGGAAGGTGCAGCCTGGCACCCTCCTCTCGCCAGCCGAGACCCAAACAGGGGTTAATATTAACCCTCGTTTGGGTGACAGATGGCGAGGGGAGGGTGGAAGAGTCCCCCGTGGCTCTGCCCCCCCTTCCCAAAGCGTCATGAAGTGGGCAAAACCAGAGGAGGCGGGGCGGGGGCATGGCCAGGGACGTGGCCGGGGCGGGACGGAGTGGCCCCCCAGGTGATCAGTGAGAGGAATTCCGGCCCTTGGGCCGGTAGAAGTTGGACAGCACTGCTATACATAATGGATAAATGGCTGAGATATTTGATTTAAGCTGGTGACATTCCTCTTATTCAGAATTATTATTAAGAAATCTGTTTAAAAAAGAAATTTATTTTATTCATGTATTGTAACAGGAGCGAACCAAGGGTATAGTTGTGATGTATTTGAGAAAACACAAAGTTTAAAACTTGGCATCATATTAAATGTCCTTTGACCAATAGCTGGCCACTTGGAGTGCCTCTGGTGTTGCTAAAAAAAGGTCCTCCATTGTGCATGTGGCAGGGCTCAGTCTGCATTATAGCACGTGGTCTGTGGTTTGTTCTTCTCCACACTCACATGTCATGGACTCCACTTTGTAGCCCCAGTTCTTAAGGTTGGCTCTGTATCTCGTGGTGCCAGAGTGCAGTCTGTTCAGCGCCTTCCAAGTTGCTCAGTCTTCTGTGTGTCCAGGGAGTCTCTCATTTGGTATCAGCCATGGATTGAGGTGCTTGGTTTTAGCCTGCCACTTTTGAACTCTCGCTTGCTGAGGTGTTCCTGCAAGTACATGAGAGAAGCCTCCCCACAGGATTACAACACATCCAGGCATCCCATGGACAACATCTTTGTAGATGGCTGATTCTCTCACTCCAGAAGTGACCAGAAGCGACTTTCAGCATGCAACCAAACAAACCAACCAACAGACCTTTTCAGGACCAACTATGACAATAATCTCAATCAACATTGAAGGCATGTCTGCTGCCAAAGAACAACTGCTCTATGAAATGTGCTGAGATAAGAAATGTTATGTGTGGTGTGTCCAAGAACCACACAGGGATAAACAACAGAAATGACCAAAAGTTCCAGGAATGATCTTAGTAGCAGAAAGACCACATGCGCAGTATGGAAGCGCTGTCTTTAAAACCAGGACTCCAAGTCAGCAGTGCCCATAACACTGAACAAAAAGATATAAGGTGGTGGAGATGAAGACCTTAGGAGAGGATATCTTCAGATGTGCAATATATTGTGATGTAATGTATATAAGATGGCCTACATACAGTGCAATGTAATATAAAGCAAAACAAAAGCAAAACACCCAAACAATGTCATGTCTGTATTTCTCTGTAAGGGGCTATATCTGGATATCTATGATTGCACTTAATAAATAGCCTAAAGGATTACCAAAGAGCACACTCATTTCCCCATATAAATATCCTGGGATTCCAACTCTTAAGAATATTAAAGTGGAGTGCTGGTGTTAACTCTGTTTGTCTGGATTGCATAGCCATCACAAGTTAGATGTCTAGGTGCCAGAAGGTGATAAAAGGATCCCAGGCCGAGTGTAGATTAGTTTACAAATGACAAAAGACTCTCAATCCTTTAGTCTAAAGAGATAGGAGCAAAAAAATTACATGATTCTTTTTAGGAAGTCAAATACAAATCTGTAAGAAAGGAAGGAAGGAAGGAAGGAAAGGAGGCTTGATTTTGATCTATGTTGATACACTATAGCTTTAACTATTGAGTGGCTTTTTAAAAGTTAGCATAATATATGTTTTAACGTGGTTTGTTTTGTAGTTTAAATCTCAGTCTAGATCTACAATATCACACTGACACCATTTCAACTGTCATGACTTCATAGTACTACAAAATCCTGGGATTTGTAATTCAGTGAAATATTTCAAATTCACTGTTTCAGGATGTAGTCCAACTCCTCTGAACTGCATCACTAGAGTTTTCTAAGAGAGAATTTACAGTCCCTCACCTTACAAGTCCTGGGTTTCTATGGAATGCAGCCATAATAGCTGAAGTGGTGTCAAATTTGTTTAACTGAATGGTGTGGACATAGCCAGAATATTATTAAGAGTAAATCTTTAAAACTTCCTCTCACATTTCATTGGTCTTTTTATGCTTCCCAAGTTATTAAAAAGTGTAGATTGGTTTATGTGGGTGAAGAATAAGATGGGACCCAAAGTTCAGTGTCTTGAAAGGGAGTTCCACTGAAATAAATAAGGCTGCCTCAACATTGTGTATTAAACATCCAGCTGCAAGAAAGAAAGAAAGAAAGAAAGAAAGAAAGAAAGAAAGAAAGAAAGAAAGAAAGAAAGAAAGTCTTATTGAAAAGAGGGACTGGAAATTGTTAAAGGCTGAGAATTGTCTGACAGCCAAAAAAGCATACCGAGTGGAAAAAACAGACATGGGGATTTGCTAGGAGTTGGCAGGCACTTGCTTGAGGAGATGCCAAGAGAGAACACACAAAGCAATTGAAATGAGTCAGGGCTTATAAAAGGAGATAGAAGAAAGAAAAGCCAGTGCAAGAGTGGACAGAGAAATGCAAGATAGCACCAAGACTTGAGGCATTTTTAAAAATGTGAGATAAAAATAGATGACAAGTCCAGCATTTCCAAATTCATTTGACCCACCAAAGAGAGAGAGAGAGAAAAAAACTGAGAATCCCAACTTTGCTTTTAGCTAGGATGGGTGATAGTCAAGCTCTTCTATCATTTAGTTCAAGGGTACTGAAGCATGTGTTCCTGACTGAAGATGTTTTTCAGACAGGAAAAGTAGAGACCAGTTCTTGAATTCTTTGAAACATATGAGAGTCGGAACTTTAATAGTGGCAACACTGCTGTAAAGACGCCACACAACAAAATCAAAGGATTTCACGTATACCACACGTTTGTTACATACCTACCTTACCTCTGAGCAAAAAACTTGCCCTTCCTAAGTCACGTGCATGCAGAGTAACATGAAGAACCGAGCCTCGTATTAGCTTGCGGTCTAAAGTAAGTGTTGTCACGATGTTTTCGAAACAAGAACAACAGAGTTGGATAAAGATTGAATGTGCCAGAGGTAGTACAGCACAATAGTGTCATCAAGGTCTTCAAAAGGCTTTGCGGGGAATCTGAATTGCCTTACAGAACAGTGGCAAGGTGGGTAAAAGCCTTCAATGAAGACATGCATAGGCCAGGTCATCCTAGTGTCAGCGAAGTGGAAGTGAATGCTGTTGCTGCACTCATAGACAGTTATCGATGCCATACAATTCGTGAGCAGGCCTGAAACACAGGATTTGCACATACGACTGTGCTCCACATTCTGAAGGAATGCCTGGGCATGAGAAAAATTGCTTCATGATGGGTTCTACAATACGATGCTGATCGTACCCACTTGAAGAGCTATGAAGGCAAAGGAGAGGCTTTCTTGTGCCGCATCATTACACTGGATAACACTTGGACCAGATCGTACCAGCCAGAACTGAAATGCTAATCGAATGAAAGGCGTCATTGTGGGTCACCATGAAGTTCTAAATTTTGTCAGAAACCCAGCAATGTGAAAGTTATGGTGATTCTCGTGTAGGGCTGTGATGGTGTCATCTTAACGCATACTGTTTCCCCATATCAGACCGTCAATGCGCAGTATTACTGCTCAGTTTTGGAACACCATCGCAGACCAGCTTTGAGAAAAAAAGGCGACTCTTTCTGCAGAACGCCCCTATCATTTTTCATGACAATGCTCGGCAACATGCAGCACAAGTTGTGGCTGATTTGCTCAATTGATGGGGCTGGAAAGTGCTGTACCATCCACCATACTCCCCAGACTTAAGCCCTTGTGATTTTGACTTAATTCCTACGATAAAGAAACCACTTAGTGGCATTCACTTCAGAACTGTTCCAGAGATTATTGCAGCAGTAAACCACTCCATTTGAACTATCAACAGAACAGGCTCTGCAACAGGTGTCCTATGACTTCCACATAATTGGAAACAGGTTGTACACAATGCTGGTGACTATATTGAAGAACTGTACAACTTTGTGGCATGCATCAGCATTGGCAGGGATCTTGGGTAGAAATGGAAAATTCCAGACCTTAAGAAGTTCCACAGGATTTGACTGTTTCTGCAAGATTTGACTGTTTTCCATTACCAGAAAGTAGAGATAAAGTTTTACTTAATTCTCTCTACGTTCTGGCAATGTCTATTATGTAAAATTTGCTAAAGGTAGCATAACAAGGAAATTACTCATTCATTTTCAGGAAGGTAGTATCAACATAATGCAAAAAAACCAAACAAACAAAAAAACAAACCCCAAAACCAAAACCCTCCTATTGAGAGCCTTTTCATGGTGCAGTAAACTGCAGTTGTTAAATAATATTTGATGCAATTGGAAACAATATGTTGCAGAGCAGTCTGTCATAATGCTAATATTTGTTTATTGGATTCATATATATTATTATTTATTTATTTAAAACTTTTATACCCTGGCCTTCTCACCTCCGAAGAGGGACTCAGACCGGCAAACAACAAGTATTCAATGCTAACATTTAAAATCTAAAAACAACATAAATTTACAATAAAATTCCATACTATGACAACATACACCTTTATGGCAACTCACAAAAAAGGAATCAGTGCAATGTTAAACAAAATGGTCCAACAAAGAATAGTATTGTCCTAGGTCATCATATCAGCATCAAAATTTAAACATTTAAACATAAAATGGAAAAAGGACAAAACCAAATAAAGTGGGTTTGACCCACAAAGCCTATTATTATTGTTGTTGTTATCCTGCTTTTTCTCTCCACAAGGAGACTCAAAATGGCTTACATTAAAGTATTTCAATACAATATTAAAATATACAAATATTAAAATAGAATTAAATATCATTAGTATTTAAAACAATTCAGTTAAACACAATTTAAAAAACGTATTCAAAACATATATGGCTGCAGTCCAGGTTATCTGAAGGACCGTATGTCTTTCTATGAATCTGGTAGACATCTATGATCAACTGGGGAGGGCCTTATCTTTGTCCCACCACCCGATCGAGCACATTTGAAGGGAGAGGAAAGGGCCTTTTTTGTGGCTGCTCCCAGAAGTGTCTTCCTTCCAAGAAAGACACTTTTATTATATACATAGATATAGATTTATTATATTTCTTTATACCCACTTTATCTCTTCCAAAGGGGATTCAAAGTGGCTTAACATAAAAGCATTAGTATACATTTAAAAATAAACAAATATACATTATTTACATATAAGTGCCCACGACCATCTGATGAAATTGACCTTGTGTCATGTGACAGGACCCGTAGGCACCAGTAGGTATCAGAGTATGTTTGATAAGATTCTAGGTTGGATCTTACAGACAGGTCATGACTTGCTTGCTTGTGTCTATCCAACTGGAATATGGTCTTCATATTTTCCTTCTGCCTTGTGCCTTACCAAGTATTGTTGCCTTTTCTAGTGTGTCATGTCTTCTCATGACATGACACACATGATACATCTAAAGTAAGACAGTCTCAGTTTAGTCATTTTGGCTCAATAATAAATGTTGTCAAAATATTCTTATATAATTTTTGAACTTTAGTAAATGACGGGGATACTGTGGATATATCCCGATTATTTATACAATGACACAAAACATTTCATAAGATCTCCCATAATGTTTTGATTAGTGGAATAGATTGTCAGATTGATAATAAATTGTTGGAAAGCCCTGTTCAAAGAGTTGTCATCAATGGCTTCACTTCATACTGAAAGGCAGTATTGAGTGGAGTGTCTCATAGTTCTGTCTTGGGGCCATTGCTCTAAAATATTTTTTATCAGCGACTTAAATGTTGGGGTGGAGACAACCCTTTTTCAATTTTGCAGATGATGCAAAACTTGTAAAACCCAGTTTACTCCACATTAATTCTTTTTGGGTTTTTTAACCAGAGGCATTGTTTGGACATCTTTGGTAAAAGCGAGACAGGTCTCCCATTAAAGGCCTGTCTGGAAGGGTCCTTAGTGCTTCCTTTTCACCACCCTACTCGGAGAAGGGAATATGTTTTCTTTTTTTCTACTCAGGGAAGAGATATTTTCTTTAAAAAAAAAAGAATAAAAAAGAATTAAGGTACAGTATTTGCATTGACCCATGGATAAGTTGACTGCGGTTTTTGGGTCAGGTTTTTTTGACAAGGATTTCTAGATTTCTACATGAGTATATAGAATATATTTCAAATGCATAGAAACTGTCACTGTTGTAAATTACCATATATACGCACGTATCAGTTGAAATCATATATGGGACCTCTCGGCATTACTTCACGAACGAAGATTCTTAGGAAGGACTCATCCCACACTTTTTACAAGCGCGTTGATGACTAAAAGGGCCAAGTTTGGTTTCAGAAAGCACAGCAGAAAGTCTCCTTGGGTAATGTTGTTTCCAAGTTGCGGTTCTTTCTGCGTTGTCGTTTCTCTTCGAGACCCATTTGGCGTGTCTTCTCGAAAGAGGCCACAGCATTGTGGATAGTGCATCTCCATGCCTCCTGATGTGAGGCCAGGGTGGACCATTGGTGGTGATCAATCTGGCCGAGCCTGAGATGTTGTTTCAGGGAGTCCTTATATCTCTTTTTGGGGGCGGCTCTCTTGCGCTGACCCGTGGCGAGTTCACCATAGAGTAGTATCTTTGGGAGGCGGTGGTCCTCCATCCTAGAGACATGCCCTGCCCAGCGCAGCTGTGTTCTCAATATATGCACATTTCAGTTGAAATCATATATGGCAGGGCTGTCCGACTTCTATGGGCCCAAGGGCCGGAATTCCGGTCACTAATCACCTGGGGGGCCGAAGGGCCTGCCTCCGCCCCCGGCTCTGCCCCCTCCCCCAGCTCCACCCCTGCCCCTCCCCTGGCTCAGCCCCCTCCCCGGCTCCACCCCCTCCCCAGCTCCAATTTACTTACAATTGACCTTGAGTTGTGGAGTTGTAGTTCACCTCCATCCAGAGAGCACTGTGGACTCAAATAATGATGGACCAAACTTGGCATGAATACTCAATATACCCAAATGGGAACACTGGTGGATTTGGGGGAATGTTTCCTAATACCTTTGAGTTATTTGAGTTGGGACACACCAAAAAAAACCCAAACACCTCAATGCCATCGCAGGGCGTGATGGGGCCTCCTTTCCCAGAGGCGGGTGGAGGAGGCCCAAAGAGCTCCCTCCCTCCCTGAAGGGAAAACAAGCCACGGGGGCAGGCGCAAAGGAAGCCACGTTGTGCCTGCACCGCGGGGAAGGCAGCACAACAAGGGGGAGGGGGTGCGGAGGAGGGGAAGGAAGCGTCGCCAAGGAAACCGCCGCTGAGGGACCCCCCCCCCCCTCACCCAACATCCCACTGTTTTTAGATTGATTGATTCGAGCCAGGCCCTTCCTTACCCATACTGCGGGAGCCCCGCCACAGGGCCGAAGCGCCAACGCTGCCGCCGTCCCCAAAGAGCCCCACTGGAGCCAAGGCCAAGCTCAGGCCGGGCGCGGAGGCACTCCCATCCGTGGAGCGGGAAGCGAGGGCCCTCCACAGGAAGAGGACGGAGCCAGGAGGGGCTTTCCCTGCCTCACTCCCCTCCTCCCTCTCTCTGAGGGAATGGGGGCTGGTCTGGAAGCAGCCATGAGGGGGGAGGAGGCGCGCGCCCAGGCCGGCCACAAATCCCACGGGACCTGAGATTTTGGCAGCTATCGCGAGACTACGCAGCCATAGACGGGATTTCGACCTTCCTCGAAATCCCGTCTGTGGCTGGCGTAGTCTCGCGATGTCGGAAGTAGGTATTTTTATTTTATTTTATTTTTAATTTGTATTTTATTAAAACAAGTTAGGGGGCGGAGGGAAGGGGCTCGGGGGCCGTGTACGGCCCCAGGGCCGCCTGTTGGACAGCCTTGAGATATGGCACCAAAAGTAGGGATTTTGGTGAGTTGAGGGTCAGTACACATATTGGGAAATGTATCACTATCACTTCAGGTGATCAGCCCGCTCTGCCCACCACACCTTTCATCTTACTAAAAGATGTGCAATATTACAGTATGTCTCTTATTCAGTAGGTGGTATCAAAAGGTTATTTGGAGTGTTTTGTTACCTAGATCACTCTGAATTAGCTCTATGTTTTATTTTAGCGATAACAACCACCTAATCCTGCTTTACTCACTGTAACAACTGCAGAATAAATATAATTACCTCTTATTGCAAGCAAATGAATATGCTTTTTAAAAAACGTACTAGCATAGTAGTGAACTCCAATGAAGCTGAAACAGAAAAGCAGAGCAAAGGAAAGCCTGAGGGATTGAAATCTATAATATAAATTTTAAAAATGTAACTGTTAAAGCATAGTTTTTCAGTTTCAATAGGGTTTTCTGAGGTTTGCGGAAACAATTCCAGTTGTTACAATAATAAAAAAAAATCAACATCAGTTAGAGAATGTACAGTATGAGCAGACATATATTGTTATGCATCCACCTTGACTTAGGGTCCTTCCATACAGCCATATAACTGAGAATATCAAGGCAGATAATCCATAATTTATTTATTTATTTGTCACGTTTCTAACCGCCCCTCTCAGCCCGAAGGCGACTCCGGACGGTTTACACAGGCAGTCTCTGCCCTCAATATAACACAGCAACAAGACAAACCCTTCCCCCACAAAACATAACACATATAATAACAATTTAACAATTAAAAACATACAATTGCAGCCTCAGCGTCATGTTGAAATCAGTTTCCATCGCATTGTCGTCATTCCATATATTCAATTAAGCCTTATATTTCATCAACAAATGCCTGCTCAAATAGCCAGGTCTTGCCAACTTCCGACCCATCTCATTGTTAAACATAGACTACAAGATCCTGGCAAGCATCCTGGCCGAACGGCTAAAACTCTGGCTGAAAGTGTGGATCGCGCCAGATCAAAATGGCTTTCTCCCTGGTCGGCAAGCTAAGGACAACACCAGAATAGTGGTGGACCTGATACACTACTATGAAGTACACCCACACAAAGAAGTCGCCTTCCTGGCCCTAGATGCGGAGAAGGCTTTCGACAATCTAAACTGGGACTTCTTCAGCTTGCTTATGTCGAAAATGGAGATGGGTCGGCTCTTCCAAAATGCCATCGGAGCAATCTACAGGGAGCAATACGCCAGAGTCTGGGTCAACGGTCGGCCAACAGGGAGATTCTCAATACAAAAGGGAACGAGGCAAGGGTGTCCTCTCTCCCCGTTGCTATTCATCATGGCCGTAGAAGTGATGCTCAGGCTCATCAGATCAAGCGAACGACTGCAGGGCCCTTTGATCGGAGGCCACACAATAAAAGTCAAAGCTTTTGCAGATGACATAATTTGCTTTGTTGAACGGCCGGTATCCACGATACAGTTCTGGCTAGAGGAAATAGAACGGTTCGGCTCGTTAGCGGGACTAATAATCAATACTGACAAAACAAAGATCTTGACCAAGAATGTATCCACAAATCGGCAGGGACAGCTAGAGAAGATCTCGGGAGTGCGAATCGCCCAAACCATCAAATACCTGGGGATCCACATAACGGCGCAAAACAGCCAACTGCAGAAGAACAACTACGAGGCAGTATGGAAACAACTCAAGAACGACTTGGATAGCTGGAAAACTGCTGGTCTCTCGCTCATGGGAAGACTCGCGGTGATAAAAATGAACGTCCTGCCCAGGCTGCTGTACCTCTTCCAAACCCTGCCCATCATCAAATCCGTGGCCATCTTCGAAGCATGGAAGAAGGAGATCCTCCGGTTCATATGGAACGGGAAAAGAGCGAGGATCAAATTCAAAGTGCTCACAGACAGAAAGTCGCGGGGAGGGCTGGATTTGCCAGACTTAAGACTCTACTATGAGGCCTGTGGTCTGGTCCACATAAGGGAATGGATAAGCCTGCGGAATGGGGAGCTATTGGCCCTGGAGGGCTTTGATCTTCACACTGGGTGGCATGGGCACCTGTGGTATGGCAACCCAAGATCAAACGAAAACTTTAAGAACCACCCGATCAGAGCGGCCCTGATGAGAATCTGGGAGACATATAAAGGAAGGTTCTATCAAAGGACTCCCTTGTTGGTATCGCCCTTAGAGGCGCAGCAAAGAACTCTGCTGGGCTGGAGCATCTGGCCGACGTATAAAGATATGACAGTCAAGGTGGGGGCGCGGAGATGTCTCAAACCAAGGCCACAGTTGCAGTCACAGTATAAGCGTCTCACGTGGCTCCAAATTCTACAGACCAGAGCGAGCTTCCGGAGAGATGAACAAGCAGGCTTCGAGGAAGGGGAACGCTTCTGGAGCACCCTCCTACTCAAAGAGAAGAAGCTCGTCTCCAAGGCCTACAGACAACTTCTGGAGTGGGCAACGGAGACGGAACAGATAAAAACCTGCATGATAAAGTGGGCACAGAATGTCGGCCGTACCATCAAGCTGCAAGAATGGGAAAAGATCTGGCAGAAGAACATCAAAATTACCTATGCCACCGATTTGAAAGAAAATTGGTATAAGATGTTCTTCAGATGGTACATGACCCCCCATAAACTGGGTCTGATGTACAGGTCTGCTCAGACAACATGCTGGAAATGCGGAACACAGACAGGCACCTTCTACCACATGTGGTGGACCTGTCAGGAAGCCTCAAGCTTCTGGAAAAAAATCTTTATACAGATTCAAAAGATTTTACGAAGTACACTGGAGAAAACGCCAGAGGCCTGCCTTCTAGGAATAGTAGACGAAGGGGACCTGGCCGACGAAAATGAGGAACGGCTGTTCTGGTTCTTCTCCACGGCAGCAAGGATGGTGTTCGCGAAAAAATGTCTAAAGACACGCCTGGTCTTGGAGAATGGGTGGACAAAGTACAGGACATTATGAACATGGATAGGCTCTCCTATTACATGAGCGAACTGGAGGGGACAGGCCTGCGTAGAACAGATTGGTCTCCTTTCAGGGCCTATCTACAGAGCCGAGACTCAGAGCAACATAGCTAGACTCCTTGACATGGATGCAAGCTACACCAGGCCCAGACTGGAGGCAAAGGGTCTCCCACCTCTTTGCCCTCTCCCCCCACCCCCAATGCGGAAAGACGCATAGTCACAGGCCCCCTGTTTCCCCCCCCCTCTCCCTCCCAATGGAATCAATATGGACAATACAAAGATATCGGAAGCCCGACGACCCCTTTTTTTTTTTGCCTCCCCTCCCCGTTGTTTCCCTCCCCCCCCGACCCCTCCCCCAAACCCATTTCTGACCAACCCCTCTTCCTGCCCCCTATTCCCTCCTAAACCCCGATCCACCCCCACCCCTTTGCCTCTCTTCCCAAGTTCTCTCTCTCCTTTCCTACTGTCCTATACCTCAATTTGTTCCACCTCTTTTATTGTTATGGAAAAAAACCCAATAAATATATTTGAAAAAAAAAATAGCCAGGTCTTGACTTTCTTGTGAAACGTCAGGAGGGAAGGGGCCAATCTGATGTCTTTAGGGAAGGCGTTCCAAAGCCGAGGAGCCACCACTGAAAAGGCCCTGTCCCTTGTCCCCGCCAGTCGCGCCTGCGAAGAAGGCGGGACCGAGAGCAGGGCCTCTCCAGATGATCTTAAACATCTCGATGGTTCATAGGGAGTCAGACCCGAACCGTTTAGGGCTTTAAAGGCTAAAGCCAGCACTTTGAATTGTGCCCGGTAGCAAACTGGCAGCCAGTGGAGCTGGCACAACAGAGGAGTTGTGCGCTCTCTGAATGCCGCTCCTGTTATCAACCTGGCTGCTGTCCGTTGGACTAGTTGCAGCTTCTGAACAGTCTTCAAAGGCAACCCCACGTAGAGAGCATTGCAGTAATCTATACGGGATGTAACCAGAGCGTGGACCACCGTGGCCAAGTCAGACTTCTCAAGCTACGGGCGCAGCTGGCGCACAAGTTTTAGCTGTGCAAATGCTCCCCTGGTCACCGCCGAAACCTGGGGTTCCAGGCTCAGCGATGAGTCCAGGATCACACCCAAACTGCGAACCTGCATCTTCAGGGGGAGTGTAACCCCGTCTAACACAGGTTGTAACCCTATGCCCTGTTCGGCCTTTCGACTGACCAGGAGTGCCTCTGTCTTGTCTGGATTCAATTTCAATTTGTTCGCCCTCATCCAGTCCAACACAGCGGCCAAGCACCGGTTCAGGACCTGAACAGCCTCCTTAGTAGCAGGTGGGAAGGAGTGACAGAGTTGGACATCATCTGCATACAGATGACACCGCACTCCGAAACTCCGGATGACCTCCCCCAGCGGCTTCATGTAGATGTTAAACAACATGGGAGATAGTATTGAGCCCTGAGGAACCCCACAAGACCATGGTTGTGGGGTTGAACAGGTATCTCCCAATAACACCTTCTGAGATCGGCCCTCCAGAAAGGACCGGAGCCACTGCAAGACAGTACCTCCAAGCCCCATCTCTGCAAGGCGTCCCAGAAGGATACCGTGGTCAACGGTATCGAAAGCCGCTGAGAGGTCCAGCAGAACCAACAGGGACACACTCCCCCTGTCAAGCTCCCGGCGTAGATCATCCACTAAGGCGACCAAGGCTGTCTCGGTACCGTGTCCCGGCCTAAAACCAGACTGTGCCGGATCCAGATAATCCGTGTCTTCCAAGAATACCTGGAGTTGTGAGGCCACCACACGTTCCAGGACTTTGCCCAAGAAGGGAAGATTGGAAACAGGCTGATAGTTGACGAATTGAGTGGGGTCCAGTGATGGTTTCTTCAACAGCGTTTTTATAACAGCTTGTTTTAAGCTCGCTGGAATGTTGCCTTCCCGGAGGGAGGCATTGACCACCACCTTCACCCACTCGGCCAAACCCCCTCTGGCCTCCTTTAGAAGCCAGGATGGGCAGGGGTCTAGGATGCATGTGGTCGCTCTCATTCCTCCAAGTATATTGTCCACATCCTCGGGTTTCACCAATTGAAATTGATCCATCAAAATTGGACAAGCAGGTGCTCCAGCTACATCCTCAGAGACTGCCGTTAACATGGTGGAACGGATCAAAGCGACTTTATCCGCAAAGAACTTTGCAAATGCTTCACAGCGTGCTACCGAGTTGTCAGGGCTCCCATCCTGGACGGCGGGATGCAATAGGCCTCTGACAACTCGAAACAGATCCGCTGGACGGTTCTTTGCGGATGCAATATTGGCTGCCAGAAAGGATTTCTTTGCAGCCTTTATTGCCGCGCCATATGCCCTTAGATAGGCATCAAGGCGTGTTCGATTTGGCCCGCTCGGATCTGAACGCCACACGCTCTCTAGGACCCTCTTCCTTTGCTTCATTGCTGCCAACTCCTCGTTAAACCAAGGAGCTGGTTTAGCTCGGCTACTTGAGAGGGGCCATTCCAGAGCAATCGTGTCTATTGCCCTAGTCATCTCCCTATTCCAGAGAGTGACCAGAGCATCGACAGAATCACCTACCGAGGTGGCAGGAAATTCCCCAAGAGCTGTCAGGAATCCATCAGGATCCATAAGCCTCCTAGGGCGGACCATCTTAATGGGTCCTCCACGCCTACAGAGGTTGGAGGGTGTGGAAAGTCTAAACCTGATCAGATGATGGTCGGTCCATGGCAACGGAGCGATGGTCAGCTCCTCCACACCGCCATCGTTCTCCCATCCCTGACAGAAAACCAAGTCTAAGGTGTGGCCAGCACAGTGGGTAGGGCCAGATACCTGTTGGGACAGCCCCATGGTCTCATGGTAGACATGAAGTCCTGAGCCGCTCCTGAAAGGGTGGACTCTGCATGAATGTTGAAGTCCCCCAGCACTAAGAGCCGTTGGGACTCCAACGCCAGGCTCGAGACCACCCCTGATAGCTTAGGTAGGGAGACTATAGTGCAGCGGGGTGGTCGGTACACTAACAGAATCCGTATTCTGTCCCGGTCACCTACCCTCAGGTGGACACATTCGAAATTGGTTGACTGAGGAATGGGGCATCTGGTCAGGGAGATGGAATCCTTATAGACCACCGCAACCCCGCCTCCCCGCCCCCCCCCGGATCTCGGCTGGTGCTGCACGGAGAAACCTGGTGGACAAAGCTGGGTCAGATTTACACCTCCAGCCTCATCCTGCTTTATCTGCTTTAAACTGGATTATCTGAGTCCACACAGCCATATAATCCAGTTCAATGTAGATTTTATGCAGCTGTGTGGAAGGGGCCTTATTCAGAAGTTTCTTTTATGAAATAATGCCTGGTTTTAAAAGGAGGCTGATTTATATGTTTTTATAATGTTTTTACATGTATTTATTGTTCCATGTTTTAATTGTGATTGACTGGGCTTGGTCCCCATGTAAGCTGCCCCGAGCCCCTTCGGGGAGATAGAGGCAGGATACAAAAATAAAGTTATTACTACTACTACTACTACTACTAGGCTTGGTTGATCCAAAAAATGGTTCAAAACCCATTTCGAATGTAGGGGGCGCTGTTGGTTCAATTTAGAATTGAATTCCTAATTTTTCTGAAAAAAAATCAGAACTTTCCAAAATTTTCGAATCACTTCATTAATAGTGGATGCGATTGTGCAATACGCAAAAAACAGCAAATGGTAGGAAGGAAAGTCTCGAATGTATGGGATTTGTAGGGTCTTTTTGTGGCAAGCAACGCACAGCGAACTAAGAAGCAAACAGAGCAGAGAGAGACCTTTAGGGGCCTTGGAAGGTGATTTCACAACTTTAGGAAGGATAATCTTTATGGGATTTATAGTGTCTTTACTGGCAAGCAACACACAACAAACTAAGAAACAAACAGAGTAGAGACAGACTTTTTGGGGCCTTGAAAGGTGATTTCACAACTTTAGGATGTATAGGATGTATGGGATTTGTAGTGTCTTCTGCGGCAACACACAGCAAACAAAGAAACAAACAGATCAGAGAGAGAGAGAGAGAGAGAGAGCTTTTAGGGCCTTGGAAGCTGGTTTCACAACTTTGGGAAGGAGAGTTTGTGTTCAAAGAGTGGCTTGAATTGATGGGTGATCTAGTTCTATTGAGGCAATATACAACAAACTAAAAAACAGAGGCCAGAGTGACCTGTTACAACACTGGGGCTTTTACAAACGTTGAAGTGTTTTAGTTCCTCCATGCTGCTCCTTCCACCCACGCCTCACCATGCACCCACACACCCCAATACCCATGCATCACCCACCCATCCCAAACCTCAACAGCAACAACACACAAGCAGCAGAGCAGGCAGCCAGTCAGGCAACAGCTCTTCTCCCAGCCCTTCTCTGCTTGCTTGCCCTGTTCTTCTTCCAACCTCCCTTCCCTTTCTCTTTCCCTTTCTTTTCTCCCTTCCCTTCCCGAGCTCAGAATGAGCCTCTGAGCCATGTGCTACCCTTTATATAGCGCAATGGCTGCCGTGCCAAAACCCCTTCCCTCCAGAACTTCTCCCCTCATTGGCTGGGAGGCAAGTAGCCTCCCAGCATGCAAGCTGCTTGTCCCCCAGCAGGCTAGAGGGCAGACAAAATGCTGACATCTTATATTAAGGCAGGCTTATGTTGAAATATTAAATTGATGCTTGTTGGAAAAAAATCAAAGAATGCATACGTAACAGGGACAGCCCACCAGAGGGAAGGGGGGACATGGTATCACATGATTTCCCCGAAATCAGGTGTTTTCTAAGAAACAAAACTTAAGGGAATCAGACTGGGCATGTGCAGGAATGCAAGAGATAAGAAACACTGTATCTTCAAGGATGGAGGGTGGACAGTCCCTGTTACATGATGATTGGCTACAAATTTTAGCTGCGCCATAACTTTTGACCAATAATAAGATTTTGGGCGACCATAAGTCGAACCCTGATGTGTGTATAAATGTGTGCCTCACCTGGAGGAGGAGGTCCCTCCCTGAGAGCACCACGTTGTGCCGGGTCGGACCTCTGCAGCTGTGGAAGTAAAGTAAACTGATCTTTTCTGAGAAACTCTGTTGTCTGCCTCCTACTTCTTCTGCGTCCGCTCGAGCAGCCAACCGTGTGTAGTCATGGAAATCTGCTACAATATTGGAAAAAAACTTCAAAATTACTTCAAAAAGGTAAATTTAACGACTTTATTATGAGTTACGAGTTATCCAATGAATCCTAACCATGCCTAACTATTATTATTATTAATCTGTAATGTCAACAACAACATGTTTCTCAAAGAAATCCTGGAAGAAGAAACACACTTCCCCAAACAAAGTTGAAAGACTTGGCTTTGCTCACTACTAGACTTACATTCCACTTCCTCCTTCCCTTAATAAACATTTGTGAGAATGAATATGTACTGGTGAAGATCAACTAGATTTGAATAGGTTGTGGCAAATTGGGAAAATCCTGATTTCCTGAAATGCAATGTATAAATGCATTCAACAATGGCAAATTTACTTCTTCTCCCTATCTGTATAACCAATAATAATTTTAGAGGTTGTTTGACATTGATCCCAGGCAACAAAATTGGGGGGTGATATATTTTGAAATGGGAAGTGTCTCAGCAAGACTTAAATATTAGAGGAACATTTCTTGAGGTTAGCTAATACTTATATCCTAGATGTCAAATATTTATTTAAAATTTCCATTGCATGTTAGAAATGAAATTTTGTCAAATATCACATAATAGTATTTTGAAAATTCATATATAGTGTTAAAGCACTTTAACAATGAACTAAAACAGCTGAATAATTATGGAAAAGAGCCCAATAAAACTGTTGAAATTCAATTTCTTAAGCACTATTTGTGTCTAGAAAAATAGAAGGTGAAGAGGAAAAACACAAAGGAAAAATTTCAAGTAAGTGTTGGATGCCAAACCACAAGTATGAAGGGTTTTTTTTCCATGTCAAGAGTGACTTGAGAAACTTCAAGTCATTTCTGGTGTGAGAGAATTGGATATCTGCAAGGCTGTTGCCCAGGAGACTCCCTGATGTTTTACCATCATGTAGGAGGTTTCTTTCATGTCCCCCGTGTCTTTCATGAGAAGCTGGAGCTGACAGATGGGAGCTCACCCCGCTCCCCAGATTTGAACCATCGACCTTTCGGTAAGCAGTCCTGCCGGCACAAAGGTTTAACCCATTGCACCACCAGGGGCTCTTTAGTATGTAGGTAAAATCAAAACAAAAAAGAACTAGAAAATCTGAGTACTTCCGGGGACTCCCCCCCCCCCCCATTCTGCATAAGCCCTGAGTCAAAAACGTTCAGCAGTTCAGTGCACATTAAATTACATTACAGGATTATCCACTGTGCCAGAAAAGGATACATTCTTTTGAAAAATGTAGTTCCAATACTTCTATGTTTCTTCAAGGAATAAACAGTTGAAATGTAAAATATTTGTTGTGTTTTGAGTTCTTTTCTATACTACTTACTTATCTCCTTAGTCCCCAACCAAGAATTCCCAGTAGGAACGAATTTTAAGTGTTCTCCATAGGAATGACTTCTTCTGTTGCTGGTGTAATTATTCCCATTGCCACTAGAAAGAGCTGTTTATCTGGTTTTTAACTCCTGTAAATGTGTGTTTCACAGCAAGAGAGGTGTTAATAGGCTGATAATTATACAGGATGTTTATAGCAAGAATTCGTTTCTGTTCAGAAGGGAGAAAATCCCTTGAAAGTGGCAACGAATGTCAAAAGGTGTAGGAAGCTTATTTTTAAAATCACAACCCAACATTATTGTTGCTGTTGCTTCTTGAGGATCTTGAACCTATTGAACATTCTGAACATATAGGACAGCAGATACATACAAGGTGAAGACTGTTCCTGTGGTCCTGATAGACTATGGTAAGTTTTTTGAGACCATCTAGGAAGAGAGATACAGTTGGCACTCCACATTTCCTGATATTATGGGCACTGGGCCCCTATGAAAATTTAAAAAGTTTTTTTTGTTACCTGTGAAAACACTTTCTAGGAATTTCTAGATCTTCCAACGTAATTCTATAGTCCACTGAAACCTACTCACAGAATTACACCGGAATACCTAGTGATTCCTCAAGAGAGCATACAAGTTTTCAGAACACATGGGTGTAGAAAGTGAGGGGAAGAGATGCAGTGGGTCAGTTGCCAAATGGAACTACAGACTATTAACTCCTAAAGACGGCGTTCCCCAAACAGGCAGTTTACAGAAGTCATAAGAACATAAGAACATAAGAAGAGCCATGCTGAATCGGACCTCAGCCCATCTAGTCCAGCATTCTGTATCACACAGTGGCCCACCAGTTGTACACGGGGATCTCGAGCAGAAGGGAGGGCAAAACCCTGACCTGCTCCCGACCCCCCACAACCAGTACCCAGGGAAATCCTGCCTACCTCAACCAACTCCGAGGTCTTGGAAGATAAATCTCACTGTGTCCAGAGAAACAATTGGATTATAGTTATGTGCACCTGAAAAGTATCCCAACAAGGAAGGTAAACTAATTTCCCAAAATATTACCCTTAAGGAGCTAGTAGCCAAATGTGCCACTTTCAGATAATAGTGACAGCCACAGTATTTTATACTGTTTCCTTATTATTCCTATTGTCATTTCTAATATTAATGTCAACAAATAACGTCATAATAATATTTTCCCTCATGCAGTGTTAACATAAATGGATTAGAATTTTAAATTCACAAATATCCAATTTTTGGTATTCTCATTCTTAGATGGGCTTCTCACCTCCCTCATATTTTGAACCATATGTAGCCAGAATAAGAGTTCTGGATAACAAAAGCTTGCACATTCATATGAATTTTGTTAATTTTAATAAAGCTGTGGTTCATGACCTTTTTTGTTTTGTTTTGTTTTTAAACCAGGGATCACTTTGACCAGGGACCACACCCCAACATTAGTATCAAAAGAGTTACAAATCAATTTTTGGTCAACTTTAGATTTGGTTTAGTTATTTGGGATGCTGATTCAGAAAATTGCATTGGATAGACTACATCAGCTTTAGTTTCTACTACAGAACATATGACATCCAGTAGTTGCCATCTGCTCACCCACAGAAAACCATATTTAATAAGCCTTGGCACTATAAGAGGGTTTCACGAGACCAGTTACTCTCATTGCAAAGGTGTAGTAATAGTGAGACCATGGACCATATTTTCATTCTTGTGGACCACAGTTGGTCCACAGACTACAGGTTGGGAACCACTGTCGTAAAGGAATGGCCTACTTGTGAATTTTGGATTTCAACTGAATAGTAGCGATCATAGGTCCCTGTCAGTTAGGTACCATGCTGATTATTTTATCATATAGTACACACATGATTGTTGTAATAACTCCATTGGCTGGAAGTAGAATAGATGTTGAGCATCTCTTATCTGAACTTACAAACTCTGAAATATTCCAAAATCATCCACTTGGGTAGCTGAAATGGTGATAGATTAGCTTTCATTGTAGAGAAAGTTTCTTTCATGCATAAAATTATTAACAATATTGTATACATTTATCCCAAAACATAGTTAAAGCAATTGCATTCTCCATAGTAAACTATGGATGTGAGAGATGGACCATAAGGAAAGCTGAGCGAAGGAAGATAGATGCTTTTGAACTGTGGTGTTAGAGGAAAATTCTGAGCGTGCCTTGGACTGCGAGAAGATCCAACCAGTCCATACTTCAGGAAATAAAGCCTGACTGCTCATTGGAGGGAAGGCTATTAAAGGCAAAGATGAAGTACTTTGACAATATAATGAGAAGACAGGAAAGCTTAGAGAAGACAATGATGCTGGGGGAAATGGAAGGAAAAAAGAATAGGGGCCAACCAAGGGCAAGGTGGATGGATGGTATCTTTGAAGTGACTGGCTTGACTCTGAAGGAGCTGGGAGTGGTGACGGCTGAAAGGGAGCTCTGGTGTGGGCTGGTCCATGAGGTCACGAAGAGTTGGAAGTGACTGAACAAATAAACAACAACAAAATTCCAAAGGTATGTGTATAATCTATATATGTAACATAAATGTCTACTGAGTTCCTATTTAGACTCAATTTCCAAGATATCTCATGATGAATATGAAAATGCAGATATTCCAAAACCCCAAAAGAAAATCCAAAATCTAGAACTCTTCTATTTTGAAAATATATACGCATTGCATATCTAAAATGCTTGGGGCTAGCCCCAAGTATTTTAGATATGCAATGCGTATATATTTTCAAAATAAATAAATACATCAGTATGAGACTCCAGTAAATACTGTGGCTCCAATTAAAGAGAGCTTATTGAATATCAGGAGGATTGCAGTAGGTATGCAAACTGCATTCAGTTGCTGTCAGAAAAGAAATTTAAATAGGACAGTTGGGAATATTTTTGAGGGAATGATGTGTGGTGATTCACTTTGACTTTCTGTTTATGGCAGCACAGGCAAACCATAGTAAACAGGTATTCTGCAAAAAAAGAGAAAAAAGCTAGGTGGATGATATTGATTCCCCTTCACTTATTTACTCCACTTCTGCTCCATCAGAGCCATGAGTAGACAGTGAAGTGCCTTAAAATACCTAATGAGTCCAGTGCTGATTGCGATCTGTTTTTGGTTTGTTTTTTCCACTAAAGGTAGAATTTTTGTCATGTGGAAACTAACTAACTCACACAGCTCTGTGGGCTATCAGCTAGTGAGCACTGAAGAGACACTGTAAAATCAGACATGGCAGATCGTTCTCCGCATTGCTGATTTGAAATGGCTCAAAAGGGGGGGGGGAAGCAAACAAAACAGAAGCTATTTATTTATTTATTTATTCATTCATTTACAGTATTTATATTTGGCCCTTCTCACCCCGCAGGTGACTCAGGGAGGATTACAATGTACATATACATGGCAAACAATCAATGCATAGACACACAACATATATAGACAGACACTCAGAGGCTATTTAACATTCCAGCTTCTGGCTACCAGGGGAGCTGTCGCTTCATTCTTTGCATACTTCCTGGAGATGTTTATGGCCTCACAAATCAGTTAAATTAGCCTCCCCACAAAGTGGTACCTAAATTTCCTACTTGACAGTTGCAACTGTCTTTTGGGCTGCAAAGGTCGACAACGAGCTACACAATTTTGGTCGGGAGCTCACTCCGACCTGGGCTGGCTTCGAACTCATGACCTTTTGGTCAGTAGTGATCTTAATGCAGCTGACTCCCAGCCAGCTGTGTCACTCAAATTAATGTGTATTACATGTTTAATGTTAACTGTATTTTAATGCTGAATGTTTATGGTTTTATATTGTATATTGTGTATCGACATCAAATTGCTGCCTTTTGTCAAGCCGTTCTCCCTCAGGAGTTGAGAAGAGCGGGGTAGAAATAATGTAAATAAATAAATAAATAATACTGTAATATATTTTTCCTACAACAAGAAAGGAAGTTGGACAGCTTGTGTGGAAGGTTAGGTCAGCAGGGCTCATCTTATTACCACTGTGCTGGTTTCAGGATGAAAGAAAGGTTCTCAGGGTGCCAAAAGAGAGCTTTTGCATCAACGCTAAACAGATCATCCTCAATATTAAAAATCAGGTTGCTGCTTTTCTGACAATCAGGGGAGAAAGAACAATGTGGAATCTTAACTGCACTCTCAAGACTTTTAAAAATAACACCTCCAGAAATAACCACTCATTTCTATCCATCTATGTTTGTGAAGATGCAAGAATTTGGAAATCCAGCTGAAGAAAAAAAGAAGGCTAGCTAGTGGGCCCGAAGGAGATACATTTTATGGAATGAAATTTGTAGATGGAGTGTGTGTGAAAATCCCCTTTCTAGCTTACTATGTCTGTTGCAAATCATGCTCTTTAAAGAAAGTAACAGTCAGGCTCTGAAGTAAAGAAGTTGAAGCAGAATATATATCACTGCCCTCAAATTTCATCTCTTTTAAATCGAGGGTCATCTCTTTCAAAAGCACTCCAGCATACTTTCCAGCTTGACAGAAACAACACAATTAATTCTCTGCTGTCCCACTTTTTCAGATGCTTTAAAAATGTCCCAGTTTCTACATCCTCCTTCCACTTTCCCTCTTTGTCCTCTGCTCGTCTTCATTGCGGCAAACTGAGTTCAAAGAGCAAAAATAATTCGCCCACAATTAACTCAGCAATTGTGTTGTTGTGGGCTTCAAATTTCTAACTTATCCTGTTCCCAAGGTGAACCCATCACAAATCTTTCTTAGCAAGAATTGTCAACAGAGTGTCACATGCCCAAGATCATCTGATGGGTTTATGTGTATCACCAGAGATTCAAACATTGGCCTCCAAAGTTGTAATCCAATGCTCAAACCACTGCACCATGCTGGTTCTGTCTCCTTCCTCTCCAGGTGTATTACTCAGTGATTTCTCTCTCTTTCCTTTGTTAGAATTGAGAGAGTTGGAGGACACCTTGGGGGCTCCACTATTTCCAGCCCTGGAGTAATGGCTCCAATATCTTGATTCCTTTTGAGAGTCAGTTCATGAATAAGGTCACAATCTGTATTGAAGATGTGCATCGTATCATACTTGGAAAATGCCTTCTGCAAACTGATCTTCCTTGTTGTATGGGGTTTGACTGTGTAGGAAGTAACATAATTTGGATCTTACAAGGACACATTATACCGCAACCTGTTAAGAGAGGCAGAGTGCATTTGCTTTATCCCTCCCTATCAATAGTCTTACAAACAACAGATGGTGAAAAAAAATATGTATGAGATCAAATACCACCCACATCCTAAAGCTGCTTCCTTTGAAACATGTTGCAGTAGAGCTGGAAATGTGATGCTGTGGAACATGAATGGGATAAGCCATTCCCAGTAGAGAGCTTTAACAAAAGCCAGGATGTGGCTGACTAATAGTTTTACCCTTAAAGGGGGAAAAAACTGAAATGAAGAGAAATGTGAGTATTCTGCCAAATTCAGAAATACCAAAAGCTATTCTGTTTCAGTCATTCTTTCTTCTGCTTTAGAAACGGGACGTTCAGATCAATACTCATGCATAGATTGAATTTTAAGCACTTGTAGCCAGTATCATGTTATAGTTTAAGTGTTGAACTATGACTTCCAGAGACCAGCATTCAAATTCCTACTTGGAATTCCTACTCTGGAAACTCGTGAAGTCACCTTGGGCAAGCTGTACGCTCCGCCTTAGGGGAAGGCCAAAGTAAAACAAAAACAAAAAAAAACCCTGTAAATAAATATTGCCAAAAAAATCCTGGGATAACATTGCCATAAGTTGGACTCAACTTGAAAGCAGACAAAAGCAAGTGGCTAACACAGAATCTCAGCTAAGGTTTTAGGATTCCTTGCCAGAAAATCCAGACATATTTAAAATATATCACCACCATGATTTAAAAGTGCTTAACACCTAAGCATCCGAGGAGGTCTCCACTGGAAATCAAATGAAGCAGTGACAATATGATTACAATCATGGTTTGGGAAGAGGCCATAGACTCCATCCCCCTGGCATGCTGAAATATATATTAAAATAAAAACTTCTGACACATGACAGTCTAGTCTTTGTTAAAAACTTCCAAAGAAGACTCCATCACACTCCAAGGGAGTGTATTCCATCGTCAAGCAGCACTTAGCATCAAAATAGGTAAGGTAAAGGTTTTTCCCTGACATTATGTCGAGTCATGCCTGACCCTGGGGGTTGGTGCTCATTTCTAAGCCGAAGAGCCGGTGTTGTCCGTAGACACCTCCAAGGTTATGTGGCTGGCATGATCATATAGAGCACTGTTATCTATTGATCTACTCACATTTGCATGTTTTCGAACTGCTAGGTTGGCAGAAGCAGTAGCTAACAGTGGGAGCTTACGCCGCTCCCCAGATTCGAACCTGTGACCTTTCAGTTAGCATGTTCAGCAACTCAGTGCTTTAACCCACTGTGCCACCGTGGGCTTCAGATATTCAGATATTCAAATATTCAGTATCAAAAGATTCTTCCTAATTTTCAGGGGGAATCTGTTTTCTTGCAGTTTGGATCTCAATGGCCTAGCCTCAAGAGCAGCAGAAAACAAGCCTTCTAAATCCTTTAAATTTTTAAACATTGGTTATCATTCATATCAACTTTTAACGTTGATTCAAAGTTGAATGATTCAAAGTTGAACAAAGCTTCAAATGTCAAAAATCAGCTTGCATCATATAATAATAATAACAACAATATTTCTTCACTACCTCTCCCACCATCCTCAGTAAGTATGACCGTTATAGTTCAACACACCTTTAAGGTGCCAGTTTCCGGAGCTAACTAAAATACTATTATGCTACTTTCCCCATATCATTAGGTACCTATAATGTCTAACAAAATGTGTTTTCAATGTTGTTGTCGTTGTTGTTGTTTGCCTTCAAGTTGTATCAGTTTTAAGATTCAGAGGTTGGTCTATTTCTTAATTTCAATGAAATGGTCTGTTTCTTAATTTCACCACCATGTGGCACTAAAGCAATTTTATTTCAATACTTCACTCAAATATGAGATCCATGATTTGCCACTGTCCATTGTTTGTTGGCTTGTTTTGTAAAGTCTGGGTCACTATTGTTAAAATTACCCACTAAATAGCAGGTAACGAGGCATTAGTGATCCATTTCCATGTAGTATGCCAATGGTTTTAATACCAGACTATTGTACTAGAGTTTTCCTCCTTTGCAAAGCCTTCACCCAAAACTGAAGGAAAGGAAAATAAAGATAACACAACTTATAGCTAAATGATGAGGCAGCAATAGATTTTCGTACCAAGCAAAAAGAGGGGAGAGATACTGAGATCATTTTTCTTGAACTAATTTATGTGGATCTTGCCTTGTCTAGCATGTTTTGCATAGTTGCCATCACCATATGCATAATGAATTAGTTGTAGAACAAGATACTAAAAATTACATTAAAAAATATTCAACATACATTCAAACATATAGCCATAAGTCTTTGTGTGTATTTATGGGGACAATGTTCCCAAAGAAGAATTCTGCCTCTCATAATTTTCCTCCTTTAGTTACCTAATTTCTATCATTGCAGAAATGAGACATGGAAAATCACTTATAAACAGAGCTCATATTAGCTGTCTTTGCATTCCTTAGTAACTTTGCCTTCACATTTCTAAATTTTCAGCTGAAATTTTAAGCTACTGCTATGCTAAAAATTTGGAGAAGGATGAAAGATTTTATTCGGAGTCAGATTTTTTGTTTGAGGAATCAACACCTTCATTTCCCCTCCCATGCCTACATCCCTAAGTACAGTCCTTTGTATGCACAATAAAAGTCTCCTTGAATTCAAAAGATCAGAACTCACTACCTTATGTGAGTACTGCATCACAGCCTAGATACCAGAATTAGCATTAATTCTAAGCAATGAATTATGTAAGGTTTTCAGTTGTCACAATCACCGACTTAGTACTGCCCCTTTAACACACACACGGAGACGTAGCAAAGGCTAACTAGTTTTATTGAATATAAAAAGGTCCAAAAGGCAATTCTCTAGAAGAGATCAAAGAATAAAGCAAACAGCAAGGCTGTAGTCCAATTAGGAAAGCAAAGTTCCAAGCGATAGTTCCAATAGCAAACGTGGCAATAAACTTGGCAAGTTCCCGGATTGACTCCGGAACAAAGCAGGGTATCCGCAGCAATGCGAATCAATAACAAGGCAAGGTCTTGGTCCAAGGCGAGCCAAACTAAGCTCCGTGGTTCACTCCGCTTTCACGCCCTTCAGATCAGACGTGGCCGGAGAACTGAGGATCAGTTCCCACGGGGCCGTTCTTAATCCTTCGGCCGGGCCCCTCGACGATCTAGGGCCCGGCGTCTCCAGTCTCTACTTTCCGAACGGTGACGGTCTAGGGACAGATGCCAGCTCCTCCTGCCCTGCTCTATGTCCCTGCGTCTGTTATGGGAACGGCCCCGCTCTTCCAGTTCAGTATCGCTATCTCCTTGAGAAGCAGCCTCCCGAACTTTCCCAGCCGCTGGCCTCCATCTGCTGCTCGGCCAGGTCCTGGGAACCTCGGCCGTTTGGGAATTCATAACTATCTCCGCTATCTGCTTCGCTGCCTCCCATCTCCACCTGGTCCGCTCCTTCCCCGGGAGAATGCTCCCACTCGAGATCCCATGCTAAACTCTCTACAGGTGAACTGGGCAAAGGCACTGCTGACCAATCTTGCTCTGGGCCTTCCAACTCGTCCTCCGAGTCCCCTTCAGCCTGTGCGGGTCCCAATGGCATCGGGACCCCCGGCGCCTCACCCCCTCCCAGTGGCACGAACGAACCCATGGGTGCTACACTATCCCCCCCTCAGGGCCCCCTGGGCCGCCCGGGGGCTTGGGCTTGTCAGGATACTTGCGGTGGAAACGGGCCACCAACTCCGGCGCGTGGACATCTCGAGCCTTGACCCAAGCACGCTCTTCGGGCCAAAACCCTTCCAGTCAATGAAGTACTCCAACTTCCGGTACCGGATGCGAGCATCAAAATGTCCTGCACTTCGACCTCCCCCCGCCCTCCCGCATCACAGGGGAGGAGGCGGCTGCGTCACATCAGGCCGCACCCCTTCGCGGGCGGAGCAAGGAGCGATGAAACACCGGGTGGAGTTTCATGTCCGCAGGGAGCTGGAGCTTGAAGGAAACAGGCCCCACCCGCTCCAAAACTTTGTAGGGCCCCAAAAACCGGGCATCCAACTTGCGGCTGGGGCGTTGCGTGGGCAGATTCTTGGTGGACAGCCAAACTTTATCCCCCACCAGAATCGCAGGACCCTCCTGGCGCCGCCGATCAGCCATCCGCTTGTAGTCGGCCTTCGCCTGGTCCAATTGAGTGCGTAGCAAGTCTTGAAGCGCAGTGAGCTCCTGGAGCCAATCCTTAGCCTCCGAAACGTCCCCAGACGGGTCCACCGGAGGGTAGAACCGAGGGTGGTGTCCATAGTTGGCAAAGAAAGGAGTCTCTTTGATGGATTCCTGCGTCGCATTGTTGTAAGCAAACTCTGCCAAAGACAACAAGGACGCCCAGTTGGTTTGCTGATAGTTGACATAGCAGCGCAGGTACTGCTCCAAAGTGGCATTAACCCTTTCGGTTTGCCCATCGGTCTGCGGGTGGTGAGCCGTGGACATCCGCACATCAATCCCCAGCAGCTTCTGGACAGCCTTCCAGAACTGGGAAGTGAATTGGGTGCCCCGGTCCGTCACCAGGCTCTGTGGAAGTCCATGCAGCCGAAACACATGTTGCACAAACATATCAGCAGTCTCCTTGGCAGTAGGCACCCCCACACAGGGGATGAAGTGTCCCATCTTGGTGAAACAGTCCACCACGACCAGTATCGTGGTGAATCCCTTGGACTTGGGAGGTCGGTGATGAAATCAGCCGAAATCATCTTCCAGGGAGCGGAAGGAGTCGGAAGAGGCTGGAGCAAGCCAGCCGGCTTGCCCCCCTGGTTCTTAGCCCGGTGGCACACAGGGCAGCCGGCGCGGGGGCCGTTCGGGCGGCTGCAAAGTTCTCCGCTTTGAGCAGAGGCTGCTCGGAGAGGACCTCCCCTCCGCGGACATACTCCGGCTTCCGGGACAGGGCATCAGCTTGCTTGGTCTGCTTGGGGGTCACATAGTGAATGCGGAAATTGAATCGCTCAAAGAACAGGGACCATCTCTGTTGCCTCTGGTTCAACTTGCGCTGCGACTTCAGATGCTCCAAGTTCCGGTGGTCGGTGTGAACCTCCACCGGAAACTTGGCCCCTTCAAGCAGGTGTCTCCAGACTTCAAACGCCACCTTGATGGCCAAAAGTTCCTTCTCCCAAATGGTATAGTTCTTTTCCGAGCCGTCAGCTGCCGGGAATAGTAGGCACAGGGCAACAAGTCCGTCCCCTGAGGCTGTAGCAGGATCGCTCCCACCGCCACCTCCGAAGCATCGGCCTGGACGATGAAAGGGGTGCGGGGGTTGGGGTGCTGCAAAAGCGGCTGAGTGGTGAACAGCTGCTTCAACTTGCGGAACCCCACATCCGCCTCCCGGAGTCCACCGGAACGGCACCTTCCCCGCAAACACTGGGTGATCGGATCAGCCCACTTGGCAAAGTCAGGAATGAACTTTCTGTAGTAGTTGGCAAAGCCCAGGAATCTTTGAATGTCTTTTTTTGCTAGCAGGGGGTGCCCAGTCGACCACTGCTTGGACCTTGGTGTCATCCATGGCAATGCCCGTAGGAGAGATACGGTAGCCCAGAAAGTCCACTTCACGCAAGTCAAACGCACATTTCTCAGCTTGGCATAGAGCCCGTGGGCCCTCAGTCTCAGGAGCACCTCCTTGACATGGCGATCATGGGTCGCCTGATCCGGAGAAAAATCAGCAGGTCGTCAAGGTAGACCGCCAGATAGCGGTCCAACAGGTCTCGGAAAATGTCATTCATGAAATGTTGGAAACATGCGGGGGCGTTGCACAAACCGAATCCCATCACCAGGTATTCGAAACTGCCCCACTTGGTCTGGAAGGCCGTCTTCCATTCATCACCCTGGCGAATCCGGAAAAGGTTTTAAGCCCCCTCAGGTCCAGTTTAGTGAACACCTTAGCTCCCGCATCCGCTCCAAGAGCTCGGGGATCAAGGGCAGGGGATACCGGTTCCGGATCGTGATCTTGTTGAGTTCCCTGTAGTCATTGCAAAGCCGCAACTCCCCCGACTTCTTTTTGACGAAAAGAATCGGAGCCCCGGCCGGGGATTGGGAGGGCCGAATGAACCCCTTCCGCAGGTTCTCATCCAGGAAGTCTCGGAGAGCCTGTTGCTCCGGGTCCGAGAGCGGGTAGAGGCGCCCCCGCGGAATGGGGGCCCCCGGCTGCAAGTCAATGGCACAGTCATAGGGCCGGTGCGGAGGCAAGCGTTCCGCCTCCTTCTCACTGAAGACATCCCAAAATCCGGCATACTTCTTGGGCAGGGTGGCCACATTCTCCACTTCTTGAGCCTGGCACGCCCGGGCCGTCATGCAGTGGCCCTGGCAATGATCGGAAGAAAAAATTAGCTGTCTCTTAGCCCAGGAGATCTGGGGGTCGTGGAGCGCGAGCCACACAATGCCCAGGACAATGGGGAAATCTGGGAGCTTGGTCACAAGAAAAGAAATGTCCTCTTTATGGGAGCTAGTCCACATCCTGGTAGGGGCTGTATACTGAGTTACAGCCCCGGTTTTCAACACTCTCCCATCGATGGTCTGGACACCCTTGGGCTCTTGGAGGTCAAGAAATTTTAATCCCGCAGACTTGGCATAGTCTGCATCAATGAAGTTGTTGGTCGCTCCCGAGTCAATCATGGCATGGACCATCATCGGCCCCTTCTCGGGCGACCACAAGCTGACCATGACAAGGAACAATTGTCCAGTCTTGGGTTCAGGGGGAGGGTTAGCGACGTCGGCCGAATGAGCGAACCCTCTTACACTCGGCCGTACCCTTCCCCCGCCGCCTGGAGGGCTTCCTCCGGCTCCGGAGGGCTGGCCACCGCTGCGGAGGCCCGAGGAGTCTTCCCACGCGGTTTCTGGGGGCAATCACGAGAAAAGTGACCCGGGCCCCCCGCAGTACCAACAAAGGTTGAGTCTTTGACGCCGAGCCTTCGGCATCCACTTTGGGCCGCACCGTACCCAGTTGCATCGGTTCAGAGTCATCCACAAAGGGGTGGGGGCAGGGATCTGGCGGGGCACAAATTGGCCGGTCCCGGCCTCCCGCTTGGTCGGTGGTTTCTCGGCCGTGCCGGCCCCCCACCTTCTCTTGTATTGCACGGTCGCCTCCGCCCGCAAACTCGAGGCGATGGCCTCCTCCAGGTCGGCCGGCCGGGGTAATTGTAACATCTGTTGCTGAATCTCGGGCGAGAGTCCCGCTAGATACGTGTAGCGCAAGGGTGGCCCTTCCCACTTGGTCTGGCTGGCCAATACTCGGAAACGGGAAATATACTGAGACAAGGTCATGTCCTTCATGGTCAGCCGTGCTAAATCCGTTCCGCCAGGTCCTCATGGACGGGGGGTCCCCAGGTCGCCCGGATCGCAGCTAGGAAAGTGTCCAAAGTCGCCACATGAGGGGACGCGCCATTGATGAGGGGAGTTGCCCACGTCGCTGCCATCCCTTCCATACAGTTGAACACGAACCCCACCTGGGCTCGAGGGGTGGCAAACTCATTGGGCCGCAACTCCAGGTACATCCGAACCTGGGCAATGAAAACTTCCACCGACGCCGGATGTCCATTGAAACGAGCCGGGGCATTCACCGACGGGTGCCGCCCCGCTCGGGTTCGCAGCTCCGCCACCTCCTGTTGCAACGCCACCACTTGCGGACCCGTCAAGTTCGCCATGGCGGCCGTGGAGACAATGGGAGCCTTGGTACGCAGCCGGCGGTTCCGGGTACGTCCCGTGGTGCAAAAAGGGGTTCGTGGAGTTCTCCGGCCAACTGTCACAATCACCGACTTAGTACTGCCCCTTTAACACACACACGGAGACGTAGCAAAGGCTAACTAGTTTTATTGAATATAAAAAGGTCCAAAAGGCAATTCTCTAGAAGAGATCAAAGAATAAAGCAAACAGCAAGGCTGTAGTCCAATTAGGAAAGCAAAGTTCCAAAGATAGTTCCAATAGCAAACGTGGCAAGGAAGTTGGCAAGTTCCCGGATTGACTCCGAACAAAGCAGGGTATCCGCAGCAATGCGAATCAATAACAAGGCAAGGTCTTGGTCCAAGGCGAGCCAAACTAGGCTCCGTGGTTCACTCCGCTTTCACGCCCTTCAGATCAGACGTGGCCGGAGAACTGAGGATCAGTTCCCACGGGGCCGTTCTTAATCCTTCGGCCGGGCCCTCGACGATCTAGGGCCCGGCGTCTCCAGTCTCTACTTTCCGAACGGTGACGGTCTAGGGACAGATGCCAGCTCCTCCTGCCCTGCTCTATGTCCCTGCGTCTGTTATGGGAACGGCCCCGCTCTTCCAGTTCAGTATCGCTATCTCCTTGAGAAGCAGCCTCCCCCGAACTTTCCCAGCCGCTGGCCTTCATCTGCTGCTCGGCCAGGTCCTGGGAACCTCGGCCGTTTGGGAATTCATAACTATCTCCGCTATCTGCTTCGCTGCCTCCCATCTCCACCTGGTCCGCTCCTTCCCCGGGAGAATGCTCCCACTCGAGATCCCATGCTAAACTCTCTACAGGTGAACTGGGCAAAGGCACTGCTGACCAATCTTGCTCTGGGCCTTCCAACTCGTCCTCCGAGTCCCCTTCAGCCTGTGCGGGTCCCAATGGCATCGGGACCCCCGGCGCCTCACCCCCTCCCAGTGGCACGAACGAACCCATGGGTGCTACATCAGTCAAGCTGGCTGAGATACTATGAGTTAGCAAAGTATTTACCATTATGGCACCATGACCACCATTATTTTATTTTCATCTTTATTATTAATAATAATAATAATTATTATTATTAACTACAGTTATTTCTAAATCTCACTTTTTTGACTGAGTGAAAGAAAGAATTAATAACAAAACATTATTTAAAAATAGGCAGAAAACAGATAGCTTAAATACTTGATAAAACCACAATATTTCGACTATCTGTCAGAAACTCAGTAAATTTGTGGCCAACCTGAGGGCCCTTCCAGGCAGCATCTTAATCCGGGACAAAGAAGACGGGCAAAAAATCACAGTACCTGAAGGGAAGTCCAAACACGGAGCTCTCAGTCCCAGAAAATGGTCCCCCGGCATCCTGAAAGGCTTGGTTATAGTGGATTTTTCAAAATGGACATGGGACATCTGCCTGCAGTTTTCTTTTCTTTTCTTTTTAAAAATTTGCTCTCTGAGATGTGCTGGACTCATACAGATATAAGAAAGTGCTCCTTACTCTCCTGCTGTCTTCATGTTTGTCCTCTTGAACCCAGTTTCTCTTTAGGGTCACTTGCCTGACATGATGGTGTCTCCTGTGTAATTTAAAGCTTCGTTTATTTCCATAAAAATTAGAACTAAGGAATGGTAGGAGAGAGTTCTCATAGGGATTGCTATCCTCTTGCACTTCCATTTAGGCACCTGTGTGTCTGTCACTCCATTCCTTTACCTATCTCATCAGATGTTTTGGGATTATAAAATGAGGATTAGAGCACTCCACACCAGCACATCGCAACCAAGTCTCATGGGTTTGTTTTTTTAAAAAAAAAAATCTGGCGGGATATTGGTATGCACCCCCCTGTTGAAAGCCGCTTCCACTCCAGGTCGTTTTTAATTCGTTTGCTATACATCTTGATGTTTTAATGGTGTTTTATGCTATGTTTTAATCTGTATTGCTGTTTTTATGTTGCTGTTTTGGTATTGTGAGCCGCCCCGAGCCCGCCGGGAGTGGCGGCATAGAAGCCGAATTATAAATAAATAAAAATAAATAAAAAATATACTTCTCCTTAGCAGTGCATTTTTTCAGCTGATTGTGAACGTAAAGATGGCATTTTCAACATGTGTTTTTCAGCTGATTCCATGATCCAAGAAGTGTTTTCACTATATCATCTAGCCACCCCCATTTACAATTTACCAAATTAAAACATTAAACATTAGAAACATTCAAATTAATTAAAGGACTAGACCAGGGGTGCTCACACTTTTTCAACATGGGAGCTACTGATTAAAAAAACCAAGTCCCAAAGATCACCTGCCCAGAAATGTAAAACGTATAACTATTTTCTTATTTATTTATATTTATTATTCATTTTTATGTACCGCTCCTTCCAGCAGGCTCGGGGCAGTTTACATAAAATGAAGTTAGAAAACATCAACATTTCAATTTAATAACAACAATATAAAACAGAGCATAAAAATACATCCAACCACCCCATTTCTCCCACACTTCCATATTACCACACATATTATCAGCCAGAAAGTAAGAAGAGAGGCTTTCGAACTGCAAGGCCATTTAATACACAGCAAGGTAAACAAAGGGGCATGCAAAAATACATCCAACCACCCCATTTCTCCCACATTTCCATATTCCCCAACATATATTTCTCAAGGAACAAAGCAAGCAGAGAGGCTTTGGAGCTAAAAGGCCATTTTTAAACATTAAAAATAAACAAAGAGACATGCCACAGAACAATCAAGCACCCACCCCAAAGTAAAAAGACCAACCTTTGAGATGCGGTAAGGAAATGACCCCAAAGCGTCCTTCTTCTCCTCCTCCGTCATTGCTCCTATTTCCACACCGCCAGCATGTGTGCCACCTCCAAGAACTCATGAGACGTCAGAGGGGCAGAATGGGTGAAGGGGACCAACAGCAAAAAAAACCTGGTCAGGGGCCTGAAGATCACCAGGATGAGGCCTGAAGATCACCCTGGTGATCCCGATCACCATTCTGAGCACCCCTGGACTAGACAAACCATAAAAAGCACAGTACATCATTAAAAGCATTTTAAAGTTTTCAAGTCTGATGGCCAAGAATGTTTTGTCCTGTCAACAGAAGGACAGCAAGGACAGGACCATCCTGACCTTTCTAAAACACTAAGGGTCCCCTTAGTTCAGTGTTGAGGTCCTGAAATGTTTGGCAACAGTGAACGATTTCTGAATGCCACCTAGTGGCTGTTTTAGAAATTTACATGCATCTGTTGTGCAGTGTTTTAAGTGGACTCTAAAGAAGATGCTTCATCTGTAAATTATTATTATTATTATATTTATACTCCACTTTATCTCCCCAAAGGAAATTCAAATCAACTTGACATAAAAGCATTAGTATACAATTTAAAATATACAAATATACAAACATTAAAACAGAATTAAACACAAACAGCATTAAAAATTCTGTTAAAATTAATCAAAAACATATTCCAAGTTTTAAAACACCAACTACAGCACCCCCTGACTAGCTCCTAAAGACCTTCAACTTTAAAAACCTGTCTGAATAAAATTTAGCCTGCCACTGAAAGGACAGTAGGGAAGGGGCCATTCTGGCTTCCCTGGACCAGTGTTTCCCAGCACACTAGTGTTCCGTGAGCGATCAGCTGGTGTTCCGCGGGAAAACCTCTCTTCCCCCCTTTCTTCCCCCTCCTGCTGCTGCTGAGAGAGGTTTTCCCGTGGCACACCAGCTGATCGTGGAACAGCGGTTAGGAAACAGGCTTTCCTCATCAGGAGGAACCCCAGAGAAAACCACGGAAATGATCCAGTAGGGATAGAACTGCCACGAAACTACATTACCCAGAAGCGTGGCTGTTAGCACTTGGAGTCTCGCGGGAGTGTCGGGAGAATGGAGGAGCAGCTTTCTCGGGATGAAGGCAAACAACACGTCCAAACGAAGGATGATCACAAAGATGTATAGTCCCCTTTAAGGATCTTTGTGATCATCCTTCGTTTGGACGCGTTGTTTGCCTTCATCCCAAGAAATGGGCCCTGTGGGGAACCGTTTTCCTGGTTCGTGGCTCCACCGAGCTTGGTGGAGCCGCGAACAGGGAGAAAGGCTCCCCGCAAGGAACAGGCCCTGCTTGGTGGAGCCGCGAACAGGGGGAGGGGGCAAACTAAGTGAGAGGGAAACTGCTGGTTTTTCGAGGCCTGTAACTCCCAAATGTCAAGGTCTATTTTTCCCAAACTCCACCTGTGTTCACATTTGGGCATATTGAGTATGCTTGCCAAGTTTGGTCCTGATCCAACATTGTTTGAGTCCACAGTGCTCTCTGGGTGTAGGTGAACTACAACTTCCAAACTCAAGGTCAATTCCCAAGCAAACTCTTTTAGTACATTCTGTTGGTAATGAGAGCTCAATATGCCAAGTTTGGTTCAATTCCATTGTTGCAAGAGTTCAGGATGCTCTTTGTGTGTTAACTATAAATCCCAGAAACTGTAACTCCCAAATGTCAATTTCTATTTTTCCCAAACTCCATCTGTGTTCACATTTGGGCATATTGAGTATTCATGCCAAGTTTGGTCCTGATTCAACATTGTTTGAGTCCAGAGTGCTCTCTGGATGTAGGTGAACTACAACTTCAAAACTCAAGGTCAATTAACTATATGTGTAACTGTGTTAGAGTGTCATTTTGTGTCATTTTGGTTGGTGGTGTGCCCCAGGATTTTCTAAATGTAAAAAGTATGCCGCGGCTCAAAAAAGGTTGGGAAACACTGCCCTGAACAGAGAGTTCCAGAGTTGTGGGGTAGTCATCAAGAAGGAAGGACCGCTCTCCCACAAACCAAGCTCGAGATGGAGGTGGGACCAATAGAAGGGTCTTTCCTGAAGTTCACCTGGTGGGCCAAAGTTTGCCCATATCTGTTCTAGCTGGTGAAAGAGCAGCTGCCATTTTTGGTGAATAGACACAAAATTTCCCCAGATTCAATGATCTATTCTCCAAAATCATTGGAGGATCACTCCACAATTTCCAGAAAATTCAAGACTTGCAACTGGTAGTTCCTTCTTGTGATGCACTAAAGACTGGAAAAAAATGCTTCTGCTGTGGAACTGATCGTATGCCATTTGGACAGTTCAAGGTGAACACTTTTTTATTTGGCCCTTGTCAACATGGAGCACATGAACTAGACCTCTAATAGGATCACAAAGAGAGACAGGGTTCTTCAACTAACCTGGATGTAAGTGTATACGTCTTGATAGGTCATCACAAGCACCTTCAATTGTGACCAGAAATAGACCGTCAGGTGGTAGATAGGTTAAAGGTTCTGTATTTCGACATCTTTGAGTAAATTTTGAAAGTTGTTTTATTCTGAGAAAAAAAGTCTATGTAGCTCCGTACTGAGTATATAATGCAAATGTTGTTCTTTCACTGGATTATGAATCCTGCCAGTAGTGACTGATCAGTAAGATATTGAAAGAGAACCAGCAGGGGGGGCATGTATAATCAATGCCTGTATAAAAAGATATTGTGGGCTTTCTGAATTGGAAGAGAAACACTATGTTTTGCCTAATGCTCTTAAAAGCTGACCTGTATATTGATCCTTACATGTATACGCACATAGGCATTGCATACCTTAGCAGTAACTATTTTCCATCCATTTCCATCGCTCCTGTATTATGGAACGCTCTCCCTCCTACAATCCGTGTGTTGGCCAATCTACTAGCCTTTCGAACGGCTTGTAAAACCTTCCTGTTCACACAAGCATTTGGTTAGGAATAATCCTGGGGCTTCCACTACATGGTTGTAGGCCATTGCATTATGTAGCGAGTGTGCGTTACTATACGATTTTAATTATGGATGCAAACTCCTGGCATCCTATTGTGTTTTAATATGTTTTATTGTGTTTACTGTGTTTTATCGTGTTTTTACTATGCTTTTAACATTTGTGAGTCGCCCCAAGCCAGATGGGAGAGGCGACCAATAAGTTGAAATAATAAATAAATAAATAAATTTCCAATGAGGAAATGTCAAAAAGCTGTAACTGTTCTATGCTAACATTGTAATCTGAACTATGGTTCTGCATGATAGAAAAAGATTCGATCTATAGAAAAGTTTTTAAAAACATTAAAAACTTTGTGATTTAAATATGAAGTTCTACAATTATCTCTAAACCATTCAGCTGCCTTCCCTGGATTGGCCTAGTGTTAAGTAACATCAAGGTATTTGTGCCTATGGTAACCAGTAGGCATGAGAAAAAAGTTATGAAAATGAAATGATTCGTAAGAAATTTGTAAGAAATGCTACTTTTGAGTATTTCCGCACCTGGAACGCCAACCAGGAAGTGGACTTTCTTTATCGAACTTCGGGGCCAGGATTTTCTTAAGTGTCGTTATTAGGTCGTAGGGGGGGGGGGCACCCTCCTTCTCTCTCACCACCCTCCCGTTTCCCTTGCTAATGAGTATTATGGCAAGGCAAGCTCTAAACTCGCTCCTTCTTTTGGCTGGAAGCCCGGAAAAAATGTAAACAGAGAGGATTACTCAGAAGTAAATCCACAAAGGAGGGCACTTCATCCAAAGTGCCCTCCTTTGCAGATTTACTTCTGAGTAATCGTCTCTGTTTACATTTTTTCCAGGCTTCCCTGCCTCTCCTGCCTGCCAGGATCTAAAGCATCAAAGAGTATTGGGGTGAGAAACCAACCTAATGTATAATAGAATGAATGCTACTGTAAGTGCCTAATATTATACCGTATTTTTCGCACCATAAGGCGCACCGGATGATAAGACGCACCTAGATTTTAGAAGAAGAAAATTGGAAAAAAATATTTTGGGCCAAAAAGTGCTTCAAGCGCCGGGGCCCACTTTTTGGCCCAAAATATTTTTTTCCAATTTTCTTCTGGAAGGGTGGACCCTCCTCGGCGCCCTCCGCCATCCCTAAGCCTTTCCCTTGGCCGCCTCCTCCTCGGTCCCGCCTCCTCCTCCTCCGCCTCCTCTGCCTCCATCACCGCCCGCCGCCCGCCCCCCGCCTTCGCCGCTTACCACCGCTTTTCGCCACTTTCTGCCGCTTTCTGCCGCCTCCGCCACTTACCGCTGCTTTCCGCCGCCTCCGCCGCTTACCGCCGCTTTTCGCATGCACAGTAGGTCTTTCCGCCGCCTCCGCCGCCGCCACCTCCCTGACGCTGGCGCGCTGACGCTGGCGCGCTGACATAGGCACGTCCCAAGCGCATCTGGCGCGTCTGGCGTCTGACGCTGGCGCAGCTGGCGCTGGGACCTACTGCGCATGCACGCCTGGCGCAGGGCGTCAGGCGTAAGTGGCGGAGGCGCCAGAAGCGCTTAGGAAAGCGCGGAAAGCGGCGGCGAAGCGGTGGTAAGTGGCGGAGGTGGCGGAAAGCAGCGTGGTAAGTGGCGGAGGCGGCGAAAGCGGCGAAAGCGGCAGAAAGCGCGGAAAGCGGCGGAAAGCGCGAAAAGCGGAAAGCGGCGGAAAGCGGTGGAAGGAGGCGGGGGGCGGGCGGCGGGCGGTGACGGAGGCAGAGGAGGCGGAGGAGGAGGCGGGACCAAGGAGGCGGCGGCCAAGGGAAAGGCTTTCTATCGCCTCCCCCCCCCCCCTTCGCTCCATAAGACGCAGCTGATTTTTCCTCCTACTTTGGGAGGAAAAAAACTGCGTCTTATGGTGCGAAAAATACGGTAAGTAATCCAACTGGTCATACCTACATTCCATGCACATGCAATAATACAGCAGTAATAACAATAACAAGAGGTAAAATTCAAACCGAAGTATTCTGACTGGTCCCTGCCTCATGCGGTGCAAACGGGCTCTTCTCTATTTAGCCCGGGAAAAGACAGCGTTTTCTGCTTGGGTGCACACACATGCATATTCTTGGGGGATTTGCTGCAGAATCCGGGCTCATAGAGAAGATTCTGCAGCAAATCCCCCAAAGAATATGTATGTGTGTGCAACCAAGCAGAAAACGCTGGCTTTTTCCCGGGCTCACAGAGAAGAGCCTGTTTGCACCGCATGAGGAGGGACCAGTCAGAATACTTCGGTTTGAATTTTAACTCTTCTTATACCCATTGTTATTACTGCTGTATTATTGCATGTGAATGGAATGTAGGTATATGACCAGCCTGGGCAAACTTGGGCCCTCGCTCCTCGGGATCGGGGTGAGAGAGAGGCAGCGAGGAGCGAGGAGCGAGGGGGGGGGGGCCTCCTCCTCCTTTTCTTTTGCTGCTTCCAAGAATAGAATACCCGCTCCCTCCCTCCTTCCCTCCCTCCTTCCTATTTGGAGAGTCCCATCTAGAATTCAGTGTGATTTATTCAAGTTTTGGCCTACAACTCCCAGAAATCCCAGCCAATTTACCAGCTGTTAGGATTTCTGGGAGTTGTAGGCCAAAACCATCTGGAATGAGCATGCGCTGGCATACGAACTACTAACAAATTTCGTTAGTAATTAAGTTACATTTTAGAAATTTTTGGAAATTTTTTTGTAAGTCTTTCTTTTACTAATCAATCCCCCCCCCCCCCCATTTGATTTTAGAATCGCCATTTTTGGGTTCGAAACCATGCCTAGTAACCAGAGGTTTGTAATATGACAATCTGTAAGGTCCTAAAGTAAAATGCATATCTGTAAAAGTAGAAACATGAGCAAAAAGGGAACATTGATCAAACAACAAGGGAAAAAAATAAAGAGTAATATTACAAATATTTTGGACTATGATCTGTGGTTTAATGCCACATGGGTCACATTAATAAAATTAATAGAGATGATAGAATGTATAGATAATATTATATTTGCAGTAGGAGTTTGTTTTTTTTTTAAAAAAAATATCCCAATTTCAGTGCCATTTTTGGCAGTCCCCCATTCTTTTTTCTGGGAACTTCCCAATATCAAGAGAAGCAAAATGCTGTTTTTCAGGTCAGCAACCGTAACTTCTGATTGGCAAAGTCCATCAAGCAAGAAGATAGAGAGGGCTGGGGAGCCATGGAAAAGGGCATCGGGTTACAGCCTGTGTTGGATGCGGTTACACTCTCCTCCTGAAGACGCAGGTTCTCAGCTTGGGTGTGATCCTGGTTTCATTGCTGAGCCTGGAACCCCAGGTTTCGGCAGTGACTGGGAGAGCATTTGCACAATTAAAACTTGGGCGCCAGCTGCACCCGTACCTTGGGAAGTCTGACTTGACCACGGTAGTTCACACTCTGGTTACATCATGGATAGACTACTGCAACACTCTTTATGTGGGGTTGTCTTTGAAGACTGTCGGGAAGCTCCAGATTGTCCAACGAGCTGCAGCCAGGCTGCTAAAGGGAGCGGAGCTCAGGGAGCACACGGCTCCTCTGTTGTGCCAACTCCAGTGTACTTTGAGCCCTTTTCAGGGGAAATAAAGCATGATATAGAATAATAATAATAATAATTTACAATGCATGGTGGGACAGCAGGTTAAACTGCTGAGCTGCTGACCTTGCTGACCAAATGGTTGGCTGTTCAATTCCAGGGAGGAGGAAAGCTCCTGCTGTTAGGTTCAGCTTCTGCCAACCTAACAGTTTGAAAATATGCAAATGTGAGTAGATCAATAGGTACTGCTTCTGCAAGAAGGTAACAGCACTCCATGCAGCCATGCTGACCACATGACCTTGGAGGTGCTTGTGAACAATGCCAGCTCTTTGGCTTAGAAATGGAGATGAGCACCACCTCCCAAGTCAGACACAACTAGACTTAATGTCAGGGCCAACCTTTACCTTTTCACTGTATAATAAATAGAGTTTGACACAATTGTAACTGTTTTGGCTCAATGGCTATGGAATCTTGAGTTTTACAGTTTGGTGATGCACTAGCACTTTTTGGCAGAGAAGACTAAAGATCCTGTAAAACTACAGTTCCCATATTTTCATATCATTAAGCCATGACAGTTAAAGGTGGTGTCTTATAGTATGGGTGAGCTCTGAGAGACCTTGGATTTTAAATTCAAAGGTTTTGAAGGATCCCTAAATATCAGGCTGCCAAGAATCTCGCAGATGTCAGAGACACTCCTTTCCAAACATATATTTTTTAAAATGAAAAGGAAAAAAATTCTTTCATTTCTGCTGATGAATACATAGGACTTGGATATGCATTGGATGGAAATTTGTGATGATAAAATACACATGCAAAAGAGCATGTTTTCCACCTCAAAGGCTCACGAAAAGTTTTGATGCTACCAATAGCACCCCTGATTCTGCAAGTCTAACTGAATTAGCACATAAATTGACCCCTTACAGCTTGGCACCAGATGTCAGACTTGTGCTTGGCAAAAATTGAAGAAACAGGACAAAGCAATCTTGTCTTTTGACATCAAGTCTGAAATTTATCTGCCTTATTGAAGCCAAATTTAAATGTTATGGTGATGCCTCTCTCTCTCCATAAAAAGAGATTAGAATCTTTGGTGGTTTTGAAGTCTAGATCTTAATTTATGATGACAAAACAGTAGCAATTTTCCAATTGAGATGGTTAGAAATCATAAGTTGTCTATAATAGCAGAAATGAAAGGAGTGAGATCATGAATAGATGCACCCCGTGGAATGGTTTTCTTTCTCTTCTTCTTCTTCTTAATTGAATGGTTTCATAAAGTTTTGAAGCTTTCTTCATTTCTGACAATAAAGCTTTAGAAATGCAATAAAGGACCAAAGAAAAGAGCATCTGAAAATATATTAGAAAGTATTTTACAACAGTGGAGATTCACAGCTATATTCAACTTTGTGTTAATCATCACAAGCAGTGCAAGGGTTTGAACATTTCATGTTAGTTACAAAGAAAGAAAGACCATAATGACCAGCAGGTCTTTCTTTTGGGGTGGGTACCTAGGAACAATGTTCAGCAATGTCACTGACAGCAGGACATTTTTTTACAGTTTAATCTGAAATTAAAACAGACTTTTAAAAATACATTGAGTGATTTTGAGGAGGCATCCAGGCTAAGATGAATCAGGTCATGGAAAAGTTTGTTTTTATAACTTGTAGAATACTCCTTGCTGGTTAGGAGGGTTCCTGAGAGTTGTAGTCCCCAAAAATGAACTTTTGTCAGTCCTATAATTGTCAGTTATTTCAATGAAGAGAGGTCTCTCTAACTGACCCACAAACACATTGAAACACTTCAACATAAATCCACTATTAAGTCCACTGAGCACCAGTCTAGTCCAAAAAATCACATTGTCAGACAGAAGACAGGCCACACCAAATTGAAAGGGATAGCTAATACCTCAAAGGACAATATACAAAATGACCTCAGGAGATCAGAGAGCTGGACCAAATCTAACAAAATGAATTTCAACAAGGGGAAATTACATTTAGGCAGAAAAAAATGAACTGCACAAATATAGGATGGGTGACACCTGGGTTCAAAGCACTCCATGTGAAAGTGTTCTATGAGTTTTAGTAGACCATAAACTGAGCATGAGCCATCAATAGGAGTACAGTGTCTAGGCCAGTGGTCCCCAAATTAAGGCCTGCAAGATGGATATGGCCCTTCAGTGCTTACACCCACTGCACTTGCCACCACACCCATCCCCTCCTTACCATTCATGCCACCAACCCTACCATCACACACACAGTATGGAGGGAGGGGAAGGAAGGAAGGACAAGGGAGAGGGGAGAAAGGGAAAAAGAAAGGAAAGGAAAGGAAAGGAAAGGAAGGAAGGAAGGAAGGAAGGAGAGAGTTGGAGACATGTAGGAGGGGAGAAAGAGAAAGAATGAGAAAGAAAGAAAAAAGAAAGGTAAAACAAGGGAAGGAGAGGAGGAAGGGAAGAAAAGAAGAACAAGAGGTAGCTAGGAACCAGAGAAAGGAGGAAAAGTAAGAAAGAGAGAAAGAAATGTAAGTTGGAAACAGACGGAAAGAATTCAGAAAGTGTGGTGTAGTGTTTTGAACTTCGGACTATGCTCTGAACCCACTGGGTGACTTTAGGTCAGTCACACTCTGTCACACTCTCTTATCCTCTTTGAATAATTCTTAACCAGAAAACTCGGTGATAGGGTTGCCTTATGGTCGCCCTAAGTCTGCAACTACTTGAAGGGACCCAACAACAACAATCTTGATTAGCTTGACTATTTCATCAGCTAAAAGCAAGCTCAGACTTTCCATTGAAATACTGGTACATTTATGTTGGTTAAAATTGTTCTTTATTTTAAATATTGTAATGTTCTTTCATGTTTTTGTACTACAAATAAGATATGTGCAGTGTGCATAGGATTTTTTTTCATGTTTTTATCAATCTATATTTACAGTAGATAGTAGATACTTATGTATAAGCCAGACTTGTTTATAAGTCAAGGTAATGTTTTGAGGTCAAAATGATATTTATAAGTCAAGGTAATGTTTTGTGGGACCAGGCCTTTGCACAGTAACTTAATGTAGCACTTTACTTGGAATGACTAATATGACGATGGACATGAAAATACGGCTTACCGCCATTGATTGAATGTGGACTTGTTATTGATGGAATTTTTAATTTAATTTGATTGCTGATAATTGTTTAACTCTGATGTTTTTAATCTTGTTGTATTAGTGATTTTATATTGTTTACTGTTGTCAGCATCTAATTGTGCCTTGTAAGCCACCCTGAGTCCCGTCCCCCCTGGGGGGGGGGGAGGGGTTGAGAAGGACAGGGTAGATATACAGTAAATAATAATTAATAATAATGAGTTTTGATATGACCCATTGATAAGCTGAGGATGAGCCCATGAAGAAGTGAAAGCATCAATGACACCTTAGGGGGCAGCTGTCCATACCCACCATTGCCATTTCTCCACCAGGCATTCAGAAAGGCCCAAAGTGGTACCACAATAGAGAGAGTAGAGAACGTGCATGTCCCTTTTATTATTTATTCATTATTTCAAACATTTGTACCCCGTACTTCTCAACCCCTGAAGGGGGACTCCGGGCAGTTTACAACCGGCACAATTCAATGCCTACACATACAAACAGCATAAAACATGACATTATGTAATAGGTAAAAACATTAGGTTAAAAAGAAAAATCCATTTAAAACAATGTTATTGTCAGGCCCCAGGCCTCGGTTTCCCTAGTTTCCCCAGAACCACACTCCAGCCATGTTGGCATCAAGAAATCCTCCAAGCCTGTCTGCTTTTCTCATGTGAACTTAATGCAAGGCAGGCAGGTTCAAACATTCAAGGCCACGACTCTTATACCTGGTGATAAGCAGAGACGCTGGAGACCAGAAGTTGGATAGACTCCTTTCCACAGATGTGGGCGTTAATTGGGCTCACATACCTTTGCTGCTGAGGTCAGCTAAACAGCAGCTGCAGTCCATCGTGTGAACCATGACACTCGACGTAGCTACATCGGAAGATCAAAGGGTTACAGAACTATAACCGTTTGGTCTTGGAAAGGCTCCCCATCTCGAGCCAACTTTTGCATCTCGAGATCATGGATTCCTGAATGGGCCTTGCGGCCTCCCTGCTAAAGAACTTTGCCTGTCCAGCTCGCTGACTGCCCTGCTTGGATCTAGCCCGCTTGGGCATCAGCCTTTGCCTTGTTTGCTTTGTTCCTGATTGCTGAGGAAAGACTTTGCCTTTTGAATCCTGCTTGAATCCTGATTACTACAGGACTATAATCCATTGCTACCTTCCGGGGTTTTGCTGCTATTTTACTGGTGCTGCTTTAAGGCATCTTAGATTGACTTCTAGCCTCTTTCCTATAACCAGCTATTCTAAATAAACCTGTTGTACCTCAGCTGAACGTGTGGTTTATCAAGGGAGGTTTCCAAGTGTCTAGAGGGCAACAGTTATTAACTAAATAGCTGTTTTATGTTTTTCCAAGATGGTTAAGTTCTTACCTTTAACCATCATTCAGAGAAGATGAAGTTTTTGATTAAAAAATGAGGTGCAGTATTTATATTGATGTATCAATCAGTCAATCCAAGTATGATTGGGAAAAAAGCCCTCAAAATTAGGAATTGTTGTCTGTGGCTCCATTGAGACATACAGCAAACCCATGTTGGCTTTTCCCTTTGTCCTATAGAACCTTTCCTGAATTTCATTTGGAATGTTGCCTCATTACACCCCAGGCTACAGGATGTGGTCTCATGATTATTATAATCCCTTCACAATATCCCGGGAAGACTCTTGGGACACACAGTGGACTTACGCAAAAGCCGTGGAGTCTTTTCCTATTTCTTCCTGATATCATCTTATTTATTCCTGGGAACGTTTCTTTATCTCTGTCATTGAAATGCACCCTGTCCTTGGGCTCCTATTGAAATGGCCAACAGATTAAGCACCTTTTTGTTTTACTGGAATGGCATCCGTTGTATTGACTAGAGATGAGATATCAGAACCCATAATCACTTGCCACACTACATTCTTTCTGATAACACCCCTCTCCTGGGTGGATCAATAAACAGATACAATCTTCAAATTAATCCAATGACAGTTTATTATAGTTTCCCACCATGACCAGGGCCAATGAGTGAGGATGTCATACGGAGCTCTTGACCAAACAAGGAGTGGATCCTAGCCACTTTCTGTACCAATCAGAAGCCAGCATGGTAGTCTTGTATAGCTATCAAAATATAATAAATATGCCTATGTATTTGCAGTTGCAGTATGTCATTTCTTGAGTGCTGTCTTTGCTGACATTCTTCTTGGCCATTGAGAATAAAGCCTCTGATTTTGCCTGCAACCCACCTTTGTCTCATCTGGTCTTCTGGAAAGCTAGTCATGCTGGGCTCCAAACCCACTGTTCTTGAGGAAGCATATCACATATTCACATAACACAGGTTTATTAGATTGATTTTGACTACAATTTATAGACTTATACAAGAGCATGTAAGTTTTTTTTACAAAATTGCAAACATATTTATATTATGAAAATGAAACACATATTGTGTTTCATTATCTTTTATTTGTATTTTATGAAACTAAAGACAGCAAAAGATTGGTAGAAATAGGGAGAAAGAGTGCTTTGCTTCAATAGGCATATATGAATATTGTATTGCTGGAAACTTGAAGAATATGTCTAGCAGGCACATGAAACAGCTATACTTGGAGTCTATTCTTATAATTACTATCAGTCACGCATAATTATCCTACCAAGGCTGCAATTACATGTCACACAGACATTTATCTAAAACTGCAAAAGTGTAAAAATAACAGCAAGTATCTGAAACTCAACAAGACCAAGGAGTTAAAAGGCCAGATCTCCCCTACCATGAAACTGTAAAACTTCATTTTTCCTTTCAAGGAAGATGAATATGACATAGCTCATATCTTTTAACATAGTTGAGATACAATACAGATTTCTAAAAGAGCATATTGAAGCCTTGCAACTGGTTCAAATGAAACTAATTGGTTGGAATTGGGTCACTTTCAATGAATCTATAATAGCTCTGAGTTGGATCCAACTGGCCCTGTTCCTTTCTAGAGTGACACAAGACCAAAATAATTCAGATTAATATGGAGACCCATATGACAAAAAGTACATTAATTTAATTTGTAAAGTATGTATGGTTCCTCCACACATCCGGTTTGTATTTTGAAGCAAAATAAACACAAAACAAAATTAGCTGTGAACTATCTCTATTGCAATCCAAGGTATTTGGGGATGATTTTGTCTTGATAGACAAGATTCAGTAGCACTACAAAAGATCCACACTTGGTAGTGATGACAATTCTGTCTATGTGTGAGGGATTTCCAGAGATCCACCTGCATTTTGTACTCTGCCTGGACAATGTGGCTATTGGGACAGAAATTACCACTACACTACCAATGTTGACTAAAAAACATTTTAAAACATTTCTAACATTTCTATTTCTCCTCCTTAAGGAGAGCAGAGTGGTATATTCTGAAAAACAGCAAAACATCTTTATAAGCAGTGAAACTCACAGCAGTCAATGTACCCAGGAGGTCTTAAAGGACTGAGTAATTTCTTAAAAATGAATTGGCCTCCTAAATGCAAGCGGTCAAGGAGTCACATGGATAGTCTGCATTGCAAAAAAAACCCCCAATTTATGTTTTTTGGGCTGCAATCTACATCATTTCCAGCCAACCTTCTCTAAATCCATTCGCACAGAGGCAAAGCAGTTCATATTAATTAGCTGTTTAAACCAAAAAGAGGAGGAAAAGTATCTGAAATACTGTTGCTAAGAACTAATCACATCAGAGGAAAACACTGGAAGATATACTGTAAATCTCTGGTTCTTCTACTTCTAAAATGTATTTCATTGTGTTGTTTTCTTTCTTAATTACCTCTTCCATGTGTTCATGCTGTTCATTTGGTGCAAGATTTCATCTCCCCTAAACCGATTCTCTTCTCCTTGTCTCTTGTTATATTTCCCATTCATAATGGGAAAAAGGAACATCTGGCTTACAAACTTATAGGCTTTTCCAGATGGGGCAAATGTGTTGGATGGTTGCAGTATTTGTTGTTATGTTTCTTGGATGTTTTTGTTGCCCTGGGTTTTGGCAATTCTCAGCACCAGCTGCAATGTTTGATTTTCACTCTTTAATTCTGAGATGTATCAGAACCAAATACTCTTTGGCTTCTCTTTAAAAAATCATTTTAGAATTATAGTGCTTTAGTATTCACAGAAAACATTTTTAGATAGGGGAAAGGTGTTCTTCAAATTATAAGTCCTAAGGACCATCTTACAAAACCAGACCTATAATTCAGCAAGGGGAAGGGAGGACTCTTTGTAACAGCCCAGCACAGATCAAAGACATTGGTCCTATAGCTCGTCTATCCTCCAAGAATGGATGCAGAGGGGACAAAAACTGGTAAAAACCAAAGAATTATGCATCACACTCTTTTAGACCAATGCCTTCTAATTTGTCTGATGTAGGAGGATGACAATTCCACCCACTCCCACTGCCCTAGGGACTGGTATCAAATTTCTGTCCATTGTTTCTTTCTGTCCTACAAACTTTTCAATGTCCAGGAGCTTATAGACCATCACTAGTCCATGAACCACCACTTTGAGTGGCCTACTTAATTTTATTTAGAAAGTTCATCACATATTCCATATGTGAAGATATCATTTGATATCTTCTCCATGCATCATTCCTGAAGGCTAGTGTGAAATGAAACCTATTATCTCCTTTATTTTTTAGCTATTTTGATTAATAAGTTATAGTTATGCTGTTCTATATTGTTTAATATGTCTTGTTCTGATGTAAACTATTTGTATGCTTTTTCTTTTGGCATCAAATGTTTGCCATATTTGTTGGAAACCACCCATTGGGGAGATCGGGCGGTCTATAAAGAAAGATGATGATGATGATGATGATGATGAATGCCAAAGGAATGTAAAGCAAATTGGCAGGCAAAGTGTTGCTTGACTGCAATTTCTATCATTCCTCATCACTAACTGTGCTGACTAGGCTGCTGGGATTTATAAGCTGTGATCCTATACGGGCAAACATAGGATAAGAGTTCCACTTGCAAAACTCCACTATCGATCCTTCTCAACATGATCACAATTAACCATTGTGCTGCAATAGACACTATCACTACTTCCATACATTCAATTGAAGGTGGAGAGCGGGGGAAGAATCAGAGAAGCACCTCAGAATGCCCCCTTAATCAGAGGCAGACCAAGAACACCTTCCAATGAGATCCCTCCCAAAGTTTCAGGAGATGATATCATCAGTCTGCATAAGGCTATTAGGACATAGCCATATATTTCACTGGTCCTCTATTTTCCATATGCAGTGAAATAGTCATGGGGGAAATTATTATAGTGTAGTTGTGAGTTAGTGAGGGGGATTTTATCATTGGGGATGGAAGAAAAGAATGCCAACCTCTGCAATTATCAAAAGAATGCATACTCAAATGTAAGGAGGATTTATGCTTTTACATGCCATTAGCAGGATGCTGGCCAATATCCATCACCCTCTGGAAGACTGAATAAGTACCACCTTTGTGTGAAGCAAAGAGGCTGGTGGGCAGACAATTGGCATTATGCCTCTGGTAGCTGGATTGCTAGAAGGAAACTTATCTGCAGCCTTCAGAAATAAATAAAGAAAAAAGAATGGCAAAGGGGAAATTCAAAAATAAACTCAGCCATCTGATTGTAAGACAAGAATATCTCATGGAAAGCTGGTGAACTAGCATTGAAACTGGAAGGAAACTGAAAATGTCATCCTGGGGTGTCCACACATATTCTCCCCCCCCCCATGCAACACATTTATTGGAAATAATATGTTTTGAACTAAATTGTTTGTTTTCCCTTATATATTTTCCTCATGAGGGTTTCCATATACTCGAAAAACCCATTTTTCATCTATCATTAGACTTGTGTGTGGAATTCGTTTCTTCTGTTTCCTCCATTTCTTTTGGTACTTTGGGAGGCCATAATGGTAAGGGCCCTCCCGGTAAAAGTAGTCACTCAAAATGAAAGCAAGTGGAAGCCGATCTCAGCTCCTCCTCTGCTTTTTGGCATCACAGTTTAATCTTTTTTATTAATCCCCCAGCAAACAAAAAGAAAACCCTAATTTCCTGAAAACGACTACCAGTTACCTCTCCTCTCCTCTTTCAAGTGGTCATTGCTCTTCCTTCCCTGGAAATAGGAAGCCTTCTTAAAACTCCTTGGAATGAGTGCATGGCTGCTGGCATGGTGCAGCCTGGGAGAGAAAGCAATGCATGCCTGCCTGCAGCACCTCTCCTCTAGAGCTTGAAGAATGAGAAGCCTCCTTAAAGCATGTGTGCCTGCTGCAGCCAAGTGCCTCTCCTCTAGAGCTGGAACAGCTAAAATGCCTAAAATGGTGGGAGGATGAGCCTGGGAAGCCCACCCTCTCTATAATGGACTCATAGAAAACAGATATTTCAGCATCCCAGAGAGAATTTGCCCTCTCAAATTTGGAAGGCTCCCCCAAAAAATGGATCAGGGGCCCCACTGAAAGCTGGGACACAGAAATGGGTCAATGTTTACCTGACTTGCACAAGCCTATCTATTATTCAATTGTTTTTTAAATATATTTTCTATCTTTAATCTGGATCTAATCTCTCTTGCAGATTTGTGTCTCTGCTATAAGCACACTTGGTATTCAGGAAGTTTTTTCCCATAGCCATTGTCACCCCACTCTTTCTCTTAGCACAAAGGGTGATTTCCAACCTAAATTAAATGAAGTACGATGACAAATATATCAACAACAAAGTCTAAAAATAAAATAAGCAATTAGATTTAACAATTTAAAACATACAGTATTTAAAACATAGTAACAAGATGGAAGTACAGCACGTGCCATTAAAATGCTTGCTGCAACAACCACTTAACAGCCAGAGGTCTGCTTAAATAAAAGTGAAATGATTTTATGTGTTTATAAAAATTAAAGTTACAGAAAAAATGTTGATGAATGAAATGTTGGGGTATTTCAGCCAGAACCCTTAGATCCATCACACTGAAGTATTGAGACCCTAAGATTTGTAAGCACTTATCTGGGAATAAATGCATGATTAAATCATTATCATCAAAAATAACATCATGATTTCTTTTCCTTTCCCTGGAGGGAAGCAAATAATGAAATGGGTATGGATGCATTAACGGTTATAACCTCACATTCCACTGTTCCAGCTAATTGTTTCCCTAACAGCATTTTAGCTATAATGTTAATTTTGTTAAGTGTATGTTTCTGGGAAACATCAAAGCCTCATCTCCAGTCTCTTAAGTACAGTGAATTGTCAGGAGTCTGCTACTGTCAAACTGTCTAATATGGGAAACCCTGAACTCACAATGGCCCTGAACCAATCAATATTGTAGCAGAAGCTGCGTTAAGTGACATGATAATGAAAGATGTTCATTGAAATGTCTATGATGAGCCATGGGTCTGCCAACAAAATAAATACATTTCCTAAGAAAAATTCATTTTTTAAAAAGAGGAATAATGGTACAAAAAAGATGTTTCATTTAGACACATGAGTACATAAGAGATCATATATCACTCCATGTGCACTTAGAGAGCTAATTACAGACAGATCGTTACAAATTCATCTCTTAGCAGTGTCTCAATTATTTTGAAATTATGAAAAAATAAAACCATGAAGTCAACTGCCTCAGGGTCTGTTGGAGATGTGGGTCCCATCTACACAGCCATGTAATGCAGTTTCAAATATATTATGACAGTATAGATAGGGCCATGGCCAGAATCCTGAGAACATGTAATCAGTTCATTGAATTCATCCAGTCAAATTTGGGTAGAACGAGTATTTTGGTCTAATATTCTGGATATTTGAGTGTAAATTTTGTATGTGTGCAAGGATATCTGTATGACAGTGTGTGTGTTGTATTTGCCTGTGTTTGAACAGATGAAAAAGGATTTGATTGCATGCATGTCTATGTATAATAATATATTTTATTTACTGTATATTCTGCTCTATTTCCCTGAGGGGACTCAGCGGATTACAGAATACATATATGACAAACATTCAATGCTGTTATACAATTAACAACAAAGACAGTACATAGACAGAAGTAAAGGCTTCCTTTCTTTTTCATCTCTGGCACCTGGAGGCTGGGCTCAACTCTGGCCATGGGGAAGTGCTGTTGTCCAAGAAGCCTGTTGTCCGTAGATGCCATCCTGATCGAATTGCCAGCATATCTTCATGGGCGCCTTTGACCTCCTTACCAAAGTGGTACCTATTGATCTCACATTGCTCAGTAAACAGAAGCTAGGGCTGATGGCGGAAGCTCACCCCGGCCCGTGGCTTTGAACTGCTAACCTTCCGGTTGGTAAGATTTTCTGCAGCTGGCAGTTTAACCCACTGTGCTACCATTGGTATAGATTGTCATTTTTTAATAAACAGCATGTGTGTTATTTAGACTAAAATATAAATATTAGCATATAATCTTTATTAGAGAGCATGGAGTGATTGTTTGGGCAACGACTCTGGAGACCATGTTTTGAAATCCCATTCAGCCATAAAACCTACTGGGTGTCCTTGGATAAGTCACACTCTCTCAATCACTGAGAATGGCAGTGGAAAATCTCTTCTGAACAATTATTGTCAAGAAAACCCCATGACAGATTTGCCTTAAGGCTGCCTTGGCATGTATTTATTTATTTATTTACTGTATTTGTATACTGCCTTTCTTAGCCTTTCGGCGACTCAAGGCAGTTTACAGGCAGCAAGTAATACACATAATATCAAAATGCACGTAAAAACATTAAATACAATATAAAACCACAACAGAAACAATAAGCAACAGCCAGGAGAAAGGTGTTTTTAAAGTCTCTTCCTCACTCCCCCTTTCTCCTCTTTTATTTAAACATTTATTTAAAATGTAATTGCTATTTAAACATTTGTGGACCCTTTGGAGGGGACTGGCTGCTGCTGATCCATTGTGGGGTTGTGGGGATCCCACAGAAGTGGAAAAGGACATTTCATTTTGTTTGGCTGTGGTGCCCATGGCGAACTATAGATCTCTGGGGTGCTTTGTTCTACAACAGTATCAACTGTGCTGACTTTCAGTTTATTTCCAGGCTCAGTTCAAAGTGCTGATTTTGGCCTCAAAAGTTATAAATCCCTTGGGACCAAAATATCTGATAGCACCTCCCTTTGTATGAGTGGATCAGGAATTTGGGATCTTTAGAAGAAGCCTTACCACCATTTTTGAAAATCTGCATTGTAATTCAGTCTTCCCATGGGACCATTTATTCAAACAATAAACATTAATGGTGGATTTAAATCTTGATAAAATATAATTAACCACCAGTGCTGAAATAATTATAATTTTAGGATGTTTAATCCAACAGAACAAGTGATCCTTCCCAAAATGATGACTCATTTAACATCTGGCACAATTTCTCTGGGATATGTTTTAAATAATATAACTCAATAAAACATTATGATATGGAATAAAACACAGGGTCAGCACCACGTGTTGGCATTCCTGGGAAGCTGCCTAGCCTCTCACTCTTTTAGGAGCCCCTCTGGCAATCTCTCGAATCTCGTAGTCCTCATGTTTCTCCTGCTAAGTGTTTCTGCCTACTTCTCTGTCCCGAACAAAGAAAATATCAATGACTTTGGTATACCTCTTAACACAATTCCTTGAGCAACAACAATAAATAAATACATTTCAAAGAGAAACTGGAAAGAGAAGCATCATATATCAACAAAGTCCCAGAAGCAGTACTTCATGCCCATTGTGCCAGTCACAGTATTATAATAAAGAGGCTTTAGACACCTGTACTGTGGCACAGATAGGTTTCCATGGGTCACATCAATCACATCTTCTGCGTTCAAAGTGGGATGTGAGCTATGGTCTGGGACAATCCAGTATTATTTGTACTGGAAGTGGATGCAATTCCAGTGCTGAATACTAAGCACACTTTGCTGCTAGAAGATAAGCTCTATTGCAACCCCATCATTGTGTTTCCTGAGCTGAGAGAGTGTGACCCTCCTAAGGTCACCGTGTCCTAACTGCTACAGAGTAGATGCACCCTCAGTCTATGAAAGCTTATCCTACCAACTTTGTTCTCTCAGCCTCTAAGGAGTTAAGAGATCCCTTTGCATATTAACATTCCTAACTAACATGTCTATTTGGTTACTGTGAATTTTTCTGGCTGTATGGTCAAGTTCCAGTAATATTCTCTCCTGATGTTAATCCTGCATCTGTGGCCTGCATTTTCAGAGGTTGTCTTTGCATTTGGTATATGCATTCTGTGTTTGAAATATGATGCATTAGAGCTCACAGGAAAGCCAAGCAAATGGCCAGCAATAAGCATAGCAAAGAGAGAATGGGGTGGTTGGAGGGAATTTGGAAAGGTTATTTCTATGGCCATGCTAGCTAGATAATTTTGTCACCTCTAACTTTCCAAGTTTGTCCCAAGTTTGATTAACTCTCCAAGAGAAAGCCATTTATGGAGTGATGCTGCTCTTTTTGTGTTTCAGAAACCATATATGGTTTTCTACTTCATGCCATGCTTATGTGAAATCCTAAATATTAATCAGAATTCTCAGTGATTTCATTCAGAGTTATTTGTAAATGGGTTACTTCTAAAAGAAATAAAAAACACAATACGTTTTCACTGAATGTACATGTTTTCAGTCAAACATTAAGGTTACTGATTCTAGTACCCCCTCACATTAGGAAAGAAAAATGCAAGACTCCGCTCCTACCTGTTCATTTGTTCACTGCAGTTGTGTGTCTTCAAGTCACTTCTGACTTCCGGCAACCCAAAGCTGAACTTTTCATGGATGTTTCTTGGCAAAATTTCTTCAAGAGGGAGTTGTTTTTGCTTTCTTCTGAAGCTGAGAGAGGGTCTGGCTGAGCAGGGTCTCCAGAATCCTAGCCCAACAATCAGCTCACTATGCCATGCTGTGGACTCTGTCCCCATTTCATATGCTACTGAAAATAGCTGCCATGGGAACTGTAATGGAAAATAATGAAATTCACAGACTGGAACAGCAATGTATCTTAAGACATCACAATAAATTTCATATTGATATTTTGATGAAAAATGCTACCTGAATGAAAATTTAGCTTTCTTGGCTTTGGGTGGTGGGGGTGGTGGTAAAAATGAATGGCATCATCATCACCATCATTGGCACCATCATTGTCACTATCATCGTCATCATTATTTCTAGACCTCTCTCTCTCCAGAGGAACTCAAGATGATTACACATAAAAAGGGCAAGCATTCAATGCCTCAAAATGGGTACAAACACATCAAAATAATACAGGATAATGGATGGTAACCACAGAAAATTTACAATGAAGGAATTAAGCATCTAAATAAAATAAAAAGGAACAATCCATTAAGACATAAAACGAAAACATAAGTAAATATTACAATGTACAAGAGGAAGGTGGGGGCCCTTATTATTTTTTATGGAGGAAGACGGAGAGTGATCACAGAGAAAGCCCCCTCTCTCGTTCCCACCAACTGAGTTTCTGACAGGGTGAGACTGATAGGAGGGGCCTCCTCTGTAGACCACAGTGCACATGATGGTCTATAAAGGGTGATGTGATTAGACAAATTGCCTGGACCCAAACCATTTAGAGCTTTATAGGTAATGACCAGCACTTTGTATTTACTTTAGAAGAAGATCGGCAACCAGTGCAGCGGTCGCAACATGGGAGTCATCTTCTTAAGATACGGCGCCCCAGTTCACAATCTAGCCGCTGATCTCTGCACTAATTGCAGCTTCCGAAGTATCTTCAAAGGTATGAGAATTGCACAACAAACTTGGCCAGACCAATAAAATACTGGTAAGCAACCTATGCCTAGCAAGGATTCTCCTTGTGAAGAGAAAAAAATGCAGTAAAAAGAAGGAGGAGGAGGCCTTTTAACTTCTTAAAGCCTTTAGGGTTTAATTATTTTGCTCAGTTCTGTACTGGTTCATGGTTTTCAGCTGTTTAATTTGCTGTAACTGCTAAATTGTTTAATATGCTTTTAAACCGTTTAAATTATTACTGTACTCTATTAATTTTTAATATATTCCTCTATTTATTTAAATTCACCTGAACATTGCCCTAGATCTTGTGATATATGAAAAGATGGGAATATAATAAGTTACTAAATAATCTTAAAATATGTGTATGGTATCAAATTAAATACAATGCTAATATTGTAGTCCTCTTTAGGAGTAGGTTAAAATATAAATATTTCAGTCAACCAATCATACATAAGTACACCTTGAGCCTATGAGGTTCAATTGGGCTATCTTTTAATATAAAGCTTAGGTGCATCTTACCATTTTAAACACTTTAGCTGCTTTTTTGATTGTTTTTCGGCTTTAAAAATGGGTGAAATTTGCAAGTCTGATTGTTGAGGCACATATCTTTGAAGAAAATATCACTGTAGAAGAGAAGAAAGCATTGATTATAGAGAATAGATATTTCCCACAGTGTCTATTTTGACCTCAAATTAAACGGAATTTCACAAGAAAAAAGAGCCTTATAATCTGGTCCTGATTTTTTTGTTTCAGCTCTTAATGCTGTTCATACATTGAATGGGACCTTGCACTGTGCATTTAGCCAGCTATCCCAGGAAACATTCTCATCTAGGCTATAAATACTGCTGCAAGTATACTATGTGTATTTGTGTATGAATGAATTATACTTTATTTATGTGAATTCATTTATAAATCTGATGTATTCAGAAGAACTCAACACTGATGAAAATGATTTCTTTTATCTCATACAATTTAAGTATCATAAATTAATACACACAAACATATTTTTCTCATCAATGTCATAGAGAGTTAATATTTAATATATCTCTCTCTTCTCTCTCTCTCTCTCTCTATGTATATATATATATATATATATATATATATATATATACAGTATATATATGGAAAACCTATCAAATGAACATAGGTCCTGTTGTCTTACTTCCCCTAACCAATAATCTCATGAATGGCTCATGAAACAGGTTGACACATCACCTGGATAGCTGGGTTTTACCTCTACACAGTGTCTGTGTTTAGACAATAATTTGGCCCAGATTCCAATCTTTCAAATACAAACACTCTGGATAAACTGAAATCTGGGGCAAACTCAGAAGGCACTCATCTGCCATGTTGTTTTCAAGAATCCAGTCCAAAGAGAAATTTCAGGTATGGTGGAAATGAGAGCAGTGTGTGAGCCACAGCATTCAAGAAGCAAAGTGGGGCTTTCTGCAAAGGGATGAAGCAAGGAAGAACTATGAGTGAAGCAAGGAGGAACTATGAGAAAAGGAGAGCAGTGGTTCTTAACCTGGGCCCCTCAGATATTTTTGGCCTTCAACTCCCAGAAATCACAACAGCTGGTAAACTGGCTGGGATTTCTGGGAGTTTTAGGTCCAAAACATCTGGGCACCCCAGGCTGAGAACCACTGAGGTAGAGTGAATGATGTGGGAGTGTGTCTGTAAGAAGCAAGCAAGTGGTGTATTGGAAGCATACAAGGTGAGTCAATGGAGAGAGTAAGATTGTATGTAATGTTGGACTTAGCAACCTTCACATACTACAGTCACTAATTGCTTGTTTGCATTATGATGGCTTCTGGTTTGTTTGGTTTACCATACACAATCTTTTCTTTCACCATTCTTTTGTCTTTCATCTCTCTCCTCCATTAGAGCATATGTTGTTTTTGCACAAGTGTTTCAAGTAAAGCTACATTTACATGTTTTACAAATACTCCTTTAGGGAATAGGGTTCAGCACTTTGGACATCTTATTTAAATTTTGAACAACATCCTGGAACAGTTTCATTCCTTTCTCTGCTAGATTTGGTGGGTGGGTGGGAGTCATGGGACTTGTTGCTGCTCTTCTGCTTGTCCTGCATGGGAGATCCACTACTGCCTCACATATTTTCCAACAGCTAAGTTTTATTATGTGAGGACTGCTGTTTCTAGGCCTCTGGGGACAGCCACCTCCCTACAGTGACACTTCTACATTTAGCAGTTTAGCAGCAAGATATTACCTAACTGATTATTAGCGTTAACACTTCTCCAGACCAAATCCTGAGATGTGGTCCCCTTCCAGACAGGCCCTGTATCCCAGGATCTGATCCCAGATTTTCTGTTTATCCCAGATTATCTGGCAGTGCAGACTCATATAATCCAGTTTAAAGCAGAAAACCTGGAATCAGATCCTGGGATATAGGGCCTGTCTCAAAGGGCCCCTAGTGTTAGGTATGGAGTACCAAACACAGCTGTTCTCAGATCGTCATTCAAATGCACACATACACAGGATGAGGGAGAACGAGGGAGACAAAGAACATATTTTCTTGTGTGGAAATTAAGACAGAAATAAGCTGTTCCTAGCTCAAGGTGAAATGAGAAGAACTTAATCCCTTTCACTTACATAGAGAGGTGGAATAAAGAACATTTGATCTAACCCACATTCTTCTAGTTAGAAGGTGGATTCAGAGAGAGTGAAAGGAGACTGCTAACATAGACTCCCCAGGGATACGTTGGAAGTTGCAGGAACAAAACAAATTAAGCCTTACAAGCTGTTGCAGGCTGTTGATTTACCATAAATACTATGAAGGGTTTGTGTGCTCATAGAGGCCTGTGTGCCTCTTACTTTTTGGAGAGCAAGCTGAAGCTACTGTTCTGGAAAGTAAAGATCCAGAGACCATTACCTTGGTCTTGTTATCCTGAGTTAACCTTGTCTACATGAAGCAAAACATCCCAAATTTGTTTAAAAGCTAGACTGTACTGAACAGCTGCGCTTTTATTTATAGGATAAGTTCCCTCATCACAGTTTTCATCTTTCAAAAATAAATACAAAAGTATGAAAATTTAAATTATGCTGATTCACCAAATGTGTTTTGATTACTGTATACAGACAATTTCCTTAATTTACACTTTTTCCTCCTCTCTAAAGTGTGTTTTACTTTTAGCAGCTGTTGAACAGATGTTTTCACTAAGACCAGATGGGGAGAGATTCATTGTAAAGCTAACTATTCAGCACACCAAGAGTGCAGGTTCCATAACTGAAGGAGAATATTGAAATAATATTTATTCATACTCAAAAGCACATGCTTGAAAAAAAGAGTATTGGTCTGATCTACACTCATATAACTATGGCATTTATCTGGTGCCATAAATTCATGTTTCTGACTAGCACCAAAAGGGTGAGGAAAGGGTAGCACATTTTTATTTCTAAGCATAGACCTCATTCGGCTTGGTCTAATGGACATTAGATGGGAACCTAATGGGTAGAGATAATCTAAACCGTTGCTATTATTGTTGTATGCCTCCAAGTGATTTCTGACTTATCTGGGGCTGAGAAAGTGTAACTCACCCAGGATTTCATTGGTTGATCAGGAAATTAAACTCTAGTCTCCAGGGTCACAACACTATGATGTACTGGCTTTAGAACTTAAGGTACTGAAGAAATTATCTTCAACTGTTTGGCATGAAGGAGAAACCAGAAGATATGACCATGCAAAGTTCAGCAATTGCTGAACCTGAAGGTTATTGAAGGAAAAACCAAATGACCCCAGGAATATCTTGCTGCTTAAGCTATCACAGCTGTTTTATATTAAAAGTTTCATATTATTGGAACAGTGAAGCTGTTCCAAGATGTTGTTCAAAATTTAAATGAGCTCCCCAAGGTGCTGAACCCTATTCCCCAAAAGAGTTCCTTTCAAATTTGGACTCAAATTCAAACTACTTCAAAGATAGGGAGGAGGTCACCACTGACTAATGTTTAACTCTGAATGTTAACAATGAAGGTTGTCTATTATAGTCATACATCTTAAAGAACTGGTTCTTCTAGTCTGGGGTGAGGAATGCACTACCTTTGCTACATTTATCATTAATTTTGTTATACCCCAAATGACAAAGAATTGAATGAGCTTTATTTATTTATTTATTTATTTATTTCTTTATTTATTTCTTTATTGTTCACTCTTGTATTCCGCTCCTCCCAGCAGGCTCGGGGCGGATAACAATAAAAATACGCTGGTGGCATGTCACTAACATGTCGACATGTGACCCTACAATTAATACACATAAAAACATAAAACCACATTAAAACAAATTATATCGTCATATACGGGAAGAGAGGACATATGGCATAGTTCTTGGTCCGGTGAGCCTAGTTGAAAGCTAGGCCAAAGAGGGCCGTCTTGCAGGCCCTCCGGAACGGGGCCAGATCCGAGATAGCTTGGGTACTGTCCGGGAGGGCATTCCAGAGCACCGGTGCCGCCACGGAAAAAGTCCTTTGTCTAGTCGTCGATCAGTGGCAGGAGCGGACTGATGGAACTGACAACAGATTTTGTTCGTCTGAGCGCAATGATCTCGGGGGAGAGTACGGGGTAAGGCGGTCCCTCAGGTACGCAGGCCCTAGGCTGTGCAAGGCCTTGAAGGTCAAAACCAGCACCTTGAAGGCAATTCGGTACTCGATGGGAAGCCAGTGCAGTTGCCGGAGGGTAGGTGTAATGTGCTCCCTCGCCGGCACTCCTGCCAGCAAGCGAGCGGCGGCTTTCTGCACTAGCTTGAGTTTCTGGATTGTCGACAGAGGAAGGCCAACGTAGAGGGCATTACAGTAGTCTAGTCTCGAGATGACCGTCGCTTGGATTACCGTGGCCAGGTCGTCCCTGGACAGGTAGGGTGCCAGTCGCCTAGCCTGCCAGAGGTGATAGAATGACGTCCTGCTGACCACGGAGACCTGGGCCTCCATGGTCAGCGAGGAGTCCAACACAACCCCCAAGCTCTTAACCGACGGCGATGGGTTAAGCCGCTCGCCGTCCAGGGTAGGCAACCGGCACCCACCCAGCCCAGGCCGACCAGGCCACAGGATCTCCGTCTTCGATGGATTCACCTTCAGCCGGCTGGCACACAGCCAACCAGTCACGGCTTTGAGGCATAGATGGAAACAATCGGGTACGGAGTCCGGCCTGCCGTCCATTCTCAGCAAAAGCTGGGTGTCATCAGCGTACTGATAACACTCCAGACCAAAGTCGCGGGCCAGCTGGGCCAGGGGGCGAATGTAAACGTTGAATAATAAGGGGGAGAGGATGGCCCCCTGGGGGACCCCACAATTAAGTGGGAGTCTCCTGGAGACCTCCCCGCCCCCCTCCACACGTTGTCCCCGGTCCCGGAGGAAGGAGGCCACCCATTGAAGGGCAGTCCCACCAACCCCGGAGTCGGCTAAACGGTAGGTCAACAGTGCATGATCTACAGTATCAAACGCTGCTGTCAGATCTAACAGGACAAGCAGTGCTGATCCGCCCCGGTCCAGTTGGCGCGGTTGGTCTGTAATGGCGACAAGCACGGTCTCCGTCCCATGCCCAATACGGAAGCCGGACTGGAAGGGATCAAGTCCAACTGTGTCGTCTAGGAACCGCTGCAGCTGATCCGCTGCTGCCCTCTCAATTACTTTGCCTAGGAAAGGCAAGTTGGAAACAGGCCTGTAATTGGAGGGAGCCGAAGGGTCTAAATTCGGCTTTTTCAGCAGCGGTTTCACCATAGCCTCTTTTAGTCCCCCTGGGAAGACTCCTTGCTCAAGGGAGCTATTTATGATCGTGCCCAGGGGGCCTCATAGCCCCTCCCGGCAAGATCTAACAAGCCAGGAGGGGCACGGGTCGAGGGAGCAAGTAGTTGGTCTAGCTGCAGCCAGTAACATATCGACAGCTGCTGCGTCCAGCGGTTGGAAGCGGGTGAAGGTGGGCCCACCGAGTGGCGGCGGAGTCTCGAGTTCGCTAACTGTATCAAGAGTGGCAGGAATGTCCCGGCGGAGAGTCAAAATCTTGTCAGCGAAAAAGTTCTGAAAAACCTCAGCTGTTGGAGCCAAACCCCTATCATTTGGGACAGTTGGGATTGTTGTCAGAGACCGAATTACCTTAAATAATTGAGCTGGGCGTGAGCTGGCTGACTCTATCAAGGAAGAGTAGTAGACCTTTTTCGCTTCCTTGATAGCTTGCTCATAAACCTCCTTGAATTGTTTATAAGCTGATTTCGACGCTTCGTCACGGAGACTCCGCCACATGTCCTCTAGTTGTCTCTTTCTCCGTTTCATCGCCCGCAACTCCTCGGTATACCACAGCGAGCGATTTCTGCGGGGAAGGAGAGAACGCCTGGGGGCGATCTCGTCTAAGGCCGTGGAGAGACTGGTGTTCCAGTGTTCCACTAGTCCGTCGACCGAGTCGCTGGGGGGTTCCCAATCCCTTAGAGCATTCAGGAACCTAGTGGGTTCCATGAGTCTCTTTGGGCGAACCAGAATAGGTTCTGCACCCTTACCGGGAGGAGGAGCCAGTCCCAGCCGGACTTCCAGGACACTGTGATCCGACCATGGAACCTCCATAATGGAGGTTAGGATCACCTGAATTCCGGCAGCGAAGATCAGATCTAATGTGTGTCCTGCATGGTGTGTGGGGCCGGTCTTACAGAGTGAGAGTCCTAGTGCCTCCATGGTAGACACCAGGTCCACGGCTGCAGTTGACGGGGAGGTGGTGTCGGCATGGACATTGAAGTCCCCCAAGACAACAAGTCTAGGGAACCTCAATGCCCACTCCGCAACCACCTCCAGCAGCTTAGGCATACTTCCTGCCGGTGCGTCGGGTGCACGGTACACCAGCAGGAAGGCTACGCTCTCACCCAAATCCCACACCAGGCCCGCACACTCCATCCCAGGAATGTTCGCCGCCGGGATCATCCTGGAATTAATAGTGTCTCGGCTAAGGATGGCCACCCCTCCCCCCCCGCCTCTCTGTCCTCGTCTGATGACTGGCCACAAACCCCGGAGATGTTAACTCGTGCAGGATGACCTCGTCGCCTTCCTGAAGCCATGTCTCAGTGAGACAGGCAAGGTCGGCCCTCCTTTCTAAGAGGAGGTCCCTAATGGTCCCTGATTTGTTTCGCACGGATCTAGCGTTGGCCAGTATCAGAGTTGGAGGAGAGGAAGTTGGGAGCTCCCCATCTGCGTACTTCGGGATAGCACGTAGGTCAGAGGGAGGACGAGCCTTCCATCGGCTCCTCCGCTCTCTCTCATAAGGCCTACGGCTACCGTCCCTGTTACCCCTACCCAAGATCACGCGTATTGCCCGCCCCTGCCCATCCCTCTTGGACGACTGGACTAGGTGTCCGGCTCCCTGCTCACCCTCCGAAAAGGGTGGGGGTGCCGGAGGTGCTCAACCGGTCCTCGACTGGATTGATTTGAGGATTGGGGGAGGGTATGAGGGGAGTCCGCAGAATCTCTGCGGCTCAAGTTGTTAAAACTCGCCCCCCAAAAGGTCCTGGATCTCTATCCCCCATTTTCTGGCTTAGTAGTAGCCATATGGGGGGAGTCCATGATGTTTGCATTGTCCTTTTTCTGTCCTGATGGCAGCCCCAGGGATAGTCTCCGTCTGGGGGGCGGCCTCACCTCAATCTGGGAGTTGTTGCCTCGTGCCTTAGACAGCACATAAATAATGATAGACAGCACATAAATAATGAAAAATTGATAAAAGAATATAAACATAACAGGGAAATGCTGTTAAAATGTGCACAAATGTCCATGTAGGCAATTGCCCACAACAACTTGCAAATTGATATGAAGCAAGACTGTGTTTTTATTGTGTCTTATGATATACTCTGGCTTTTACTATGTTGTGAGCTGCCCCGAGCCCTTGGGGGGGGGGGGGGGTAGACAAATACAAACAAACAAACAAACAAACAAACAAATAAATAAAAAATTAGAAAGAACCACAGTTGAGGTTCGAAGTTACATATAAATTGACATTTTGAGATTGTGATTTTCCCCATCATAATTTGGACCAGTGATTTGACGTTTGGGATCCTTATGTACCTTAAATTCTCCCATAGGATCTTTGTTAGTGCACTATTTGCCTGCCCACCCCCGAAATAAAGAGACCACACAAATACAGTTGGGTTCAAATTGTGGGCAACTTTTATTGTAAATTGTTACCTATTTAGCCAGTCCTAACCTAAACTAGTAGGAATCAGGAACTTGGTGACAGAGCCGAGGAGGTATCCCAGTTGGCTATACCCCTCGGCTAACAGTGGCAAAAAACCTCTTTGCTCTAACCAAAACCAATCAACAGTTAACAGGTGGACAGAAGTCTACATCCGAAAAATGTCACAATCAGACTCTGTCCTAGTATGCCATTAAGCCTTGCCTCACCGAAACTACCTTTCGAGTGAGTGATTGAACAAGTGACCCACCCCCCAACCTGAACTGTGGGAGGGGGCTTGTATGAAGACAACTTGCAAACTCCTCTCTATTTTCGCTGGCCTATTTTAAATCACAGACCCACCGTACCATCTAGCCCCTAAACAGTCTAGGGCTAGGCAAAAAACCTTCAAAAATCAAAACGAAGGAAAAAATTCCTCAACCGGCCCCCCGGTTCCGCCGACTCCGCCGGTTCCGCGACGACCAATACTATACTGTTAATGGGCGGGTGTGGTGGGCCGAACCTCTGCTCGAGAATGAGCTCTCATCAGGGGGCGGGTCGGCTAAGAGCCGGCCACGCCCCCTGATCTGGATGGTTCCAAGGAGGAACCATTGTCTCCTCTTTCAGCGGGGGAGGCAAACTTCTCTCCCTCCCCCCTGCGGGGTTTGGGAAAGTCCTTTGCCTGCCCACCCCCGAAATAAAGAGACCACACAAATACAGTTGGGTTCAAATTGTGGGCAACTTTTATTGTAAATTGTTACCTATTTAGCCAGTCCTAACCTAAACTAGTAGGAATCAGGAACTTGGTGACAGAGCCGAGGAGGTATCCCAGTTGGCTATACCCCTCGGCTAACAGTGGCAAAAAACCTCTTTGCTCTAACCAAAACCAATCAACAGTTAAACAGGTGGACAGAAGTCTACATCCGAAAAATGTCACAATCAGACTCTGTCCTAGTATGCCATTAAGCCTTGCCTCACCGAAACTACCTTTCGAGTGAGTGATTGAACAAGTGACCCACCCTCCAACCTGAACTGTGGGAGGGGGCTTGTATGAAGACAACTTGCAAACTCCTCTCTATTTTCGCCACCGATATGGACAGGTGTCCACCTAGTCCATATCCCCCACCAAGCTCTCTAGGGCCAACAGAACCCCATACCGTAAATTGGACAAAAATAATTCCAAACCCTCGTCGGACAGATGAATACCATCTGCCCGGTATAAATTTAAATTATGATGTGAAATATTGCTATGGCTGATGTATGACCCCCTGCCATGCGACACAAAAGGCTCGCATGGCACGGTTCACACGCTGAGCTCGCTCCAGTCGACGAACGTCACCACCACCGGCCCACCTGAGCCGTGGTATGATGGCCGACCAAACAATATGAACATGCGGCCAGTGCCGCCAAATTTGAAACATGTCATCTCTAGCCTGTTGGTAGAGCGGCCTACCAGCTAGGAGACCCAGGTCATTTCCACCGAGGTGGATGACCAGGACATCAGGCGGTTGTGACCCCTGACGCCAAAAAGAAACGGTATCAAGCCTTCCCAGCACATACCTCTTTTTCCTCTCCACTCGACCACAGCGGTGGAGGAAAAACCCAAATGCCGGCCATAGGGAGTCCGCTGGGCATGCCGCCCTGCCCAGTGGATGTAGCTATGACCACATACCAGGACGTTTCGCCTATGCGCCGGCTGCATCAGATCTGAAATAACATAACATTTTAAGTTAACTTAGAACGAACATAGCCCTTATAAGCATTTGACTTCCATCTGCCCAAGGCCTTAATTTTTCGACATCATATCCCAGCTCAGATGCTGTTGATGCCGCCCCAATCCGAAAAGAGTGGGTACCAAATTTGTGTTGTGCCAGGCCCAGTAGCTTTAACGCCTTGTTCGTGACCGCCCAGAACTGGAATTTGGTTAAAGGTGCGCCGTCCGAATGACAAAAAAAGGTACCCAGGCTTGGATGCTCTAACAGCCAGGTATTGAGCCATGGCCCTTATTGGGCACAATTCGCCGTCGCTACAGCTAGCTAATCTAATTACGCAGCCTTTTCCCTGCTGATCCGTCTTAGAAGATCTAATTGCAATTTGTAAGGCGTCCTGTGCCAATGTCACGTCCGAAAAAGCAAGGCACTAAAAGAGGCGTCAGTTTTTGACTTGGCAACTAATTCGCTTATTCTGAGTGCTCCAAAAAGGCCGTGGCGCCGCCGCATGAAATAATAGTATTTCGTAATCTGATGAGCACAATTTGGGCCAGGTTTGGTGCAAACCCCTTAAAATATCAGGAGTTAGAGGTTCCCTATCGTCTTTGGGCCGCCTATATTGGTTTGCCCACCCTGCCATCAATTTATGTAGCCGAAAATCGTTGGTCCCATCGGGAAGGCCCTGAGCCTTCAACCAATAGGCCAATGCCGCCAATCTGACACGAATTGTATGAGGGGCTAATCCCCGCCTCCTAGAATATACACAAAATTGAGCCAAATGCTTATAAGGGACTGGGAAAACAACAGGTAAACCATAAGAACTTCGGAACTCAGCAAATTCTTGAACACACTTCAGATAAGATTTTCTAGAGCTCGGAGCCAGAGCGTGCACCATACCCACGGTCACCTCCTCGCTCCAACCATCCAGAGATGGTCTGGCATGGGTTCCGGCCGGGCGTCTGCGTCGGGTGCTAACTGCCAGAACCGCTCCATCTGCATACGAGATAGAGCGTCGGCCAATGAGTTATCCACCCCGCAATGTGACAGGCACGGAACAGGATATTATGCTCTAGACAGTGAAGTGTAAAAATACGCAAAGCGGCCATAACCCTTCGCGATTTGGAAGTAAGGCTATTTATTACTTGGACTGTAGCCAAATTGTCGCACCAAAAGTGCACTGCTGAATTTGCAAAGCTATCCACCCATAGTGTAACTGCCACTATGATGGGAAAAAATTCTAAAAGGTTAAATCTGACGTTATTCCCAGCGCATGCCAGTGCTGGGGCCAAACCTGGGCACACCAATGCCCGTTAAAGTACACCCCGAAACCTATCGATCCCGATGAATCGGATGCGACTTTTAAAGCATCCCGCACCATTAACTCCTGCCGCCAAAAAGACACCCCGTTAAATTTAGATAAAAATTCTTCCCAAACTTCAAGATCTAACTTTATCGACCGCGTAACCCGAATATGATGATGAGGCAAGGTTACGCCGGAAATGGCGTCGCACAACCTGCGTAAAAACGCTCTTCCCGGAGCAATAACCTTGCATGCAAAATTTAAATGTCCAATTAGTGTTTGGAATTCCCTCAGGGTTGCTTTTTTTACGCGCTAAGAATTGCTGCACCCTCTGACTCAGGTCTGCCACCTTATCCGGAGGCAACCGGGAAAATTGCTGAACCGTGTCTAGCTCCACACCCAAAAAGGATAATACTTGTTGTGGGCCCTCTGTCTTTTCTTTAGCTAATGGGATCCCCAATTCCTCGGTAAGCTGTTGAAAGGCCTGTAACAGCGCAAGGCAGTTACCCGACCCGCACTTCCCAATGAATAAAAAATCATCCAGGTAGTGCACAACACCCGCTTGGCCCGATTTCTTCTTAATGGCCCACTCAAGGAAAGTGCTAAAGGTTTCAAAGGCTGCACAAGATATGGAGCAGCCCATCGGTAAAGCCCGGTCCATGTAATAACACTCTTGGAAATAGAAACCCAATAGCTCAAAATCCAGTGGGTGCACTGGGAGCAGCCGAAATGCGGACTTAATATCGGATTTTGCCAATTCTGCGCCTGAACCAAATTTTTTAACTATGGAAACTGCCCTGTCAAAAGATGTATATTGAACGGAGCAAAGTTCCTCTGGTATTGCGTCATTCACCGAACTGCCTCTGGGATAAGACAGATGATGGATGAGGCGAAACTCCCCTTCAGCCTTCTTGGGTACTATGCCTAGCGGGGAAACCCTAAACTGAGGCGATGGTGGTGCCGAGAACGGGCCCAGCACCCGTCCTTCCCTAAGTTCTTTATCGATTTTCTGTTGTACAATTGTCTCCATCCCTACTATCGATTTAAGGTTTGGCGCCATCCTTGGCATGCGCGGTCCCTGAGCTGGAATACGAAATCCAAAACTAAAACCATCAAACAAATATGCCGCCGCTGCCCGATCGGGGTACGACTGCAACCAATAAACAAGCTGATCTAACTTAACTGGGCTGGGGCCCTTTTGGAAAAGAAGGGGCTGTTGTACTTTTTCCCGGCGGCTGACTGCCCCGGTTGTTGCCTCGATTGGGCCTTTGCTTGTTGCAGTGCTTGGCTGAATGCATTCCAGAGCATATGGTGCAGGCGTGTAAATATTTGCAATTGGGTTTGTTACATGCCCCTTGGGATGCAAACTCCCAGCACATCGGCCTACGCTGGGGCTGAGATTGCGGGGCTGCCTGCCGAAAGGGCTGCACCTTTTTAAAGTTCTGCACTGTATGCCCACTATCAGCTTTTTGGCTGAATGCGGTCTTAGTTGACTGCATTACTTCTGACCAGAGCTGATTATCTATAAGGTCCCACCGCTTGTTGGGCCGGCTCGCCGCCTTAGAGCGGAAGCGTTTATCGTACTCGAGCCATATGTTGCCTGGGAACTCGATGTGGGCCCTATAAATCAGGTTCTGGTATACAACTAACGACATGGCCCTGTAAGGCGAAACATCCACTAACAAGGCCATGTATATCATGTAACAGGCCAACCAATTCTCCCATGTCTGCTCCACTACCCGTTTTTTTAGTTTTTCCTTAGCCTCATCGTCCAAATCCTCCTTCTCTTTCTTATCCAGGTCCCTATAGTAGAGGGAAAAAATATCAACATATTCGTTCCTCCGGACCTTATCTATAACCTTTTGGGTTAGATGGGATGCCAGTTCTGCCACTGACAGGACTGGGGTTGCCTCTTCGGGCCACTTGTCCGTTCCCCAAAAAAGATTGGCCGGCCCTGTCCTTGCCGCCTCGAGCGTTGGAGCCGTCGCCACCAGGGCTGATGTAGAAGTACTAGCCTCACACCCTGCCGTGGCTACCTCCGGTTGAGCGCTGCGTTTTGGTGTTGAATGCAATACCTGTCCCTGATCCCAGGGCCATGTAAGTGTGGTGTTCATACCTGTGGAAGTGGTAGCTGTCTCCGTCCATGGCACCTGCGGGACTTCCTCCTGCACCGCCACTGGCGCCGGAACAGGAGCTGGATCCGTCTGCACCGCCGAGGTAGACAGGATAACAGTCTCCGCAGTTTCCGGCGGCTGGTTCTGATGTTCGGGTACCGGGACCTCTACCAGGGGTTGTCCTTCCACTTGTGGCCTTGCCCCACGCTAGCTTCTAAACGAGAGATACGGGACATTAAATGCCTTACAATCAACTTCCTGCTAGCGTGCCGCGCAGGCCGCTGGCTCACCTCCCCCACCCCCAGCCCCATTCAATCCTCAAAATCCCTCATTCGCGCCATAAGCGCGCTTAGGTCGGCCGGGGCCGGCTCCTCGTCGTCCGACGATGTCGCATCCGGGGGTGGGGGGCGCTTAGTGGCGGTCTTCTCCGCCGGGCCCTTCCCCTTCGGGCCAGGAATGTTCTTCTTCGGACCCATCCTAGAAAAGAAACACACGCCACTATTACGAACTATTTCCCAGAGCGCCCATCATAGGGCTAGGTACGGCGAGGGCCCCAAGCACAATGCCATGCCCCTCATTTTCACCTACTGATGAGCCATCTCCTTCCTATTTATTATATTTTTTATATATATATAAAATATTTTAATTAATTGCTTATGACTCAATCAATCATTATTTACCAATAACAAAGTTCATTACACCATTTCATACCTAAATCCAAAACTTTGCAACTCATGCCCCATGTGCAACCATTGCAAGCTTTAGGTCGACAGCCAGCCAGACCGAAAGTCAGGAGCTCGCCCCTGGAAATTCCCCCCCCTAGACCACAAATCAAAATAAATGTTGCTAGCAACAGTTTCCATGCTTAATAGGAAGGAAGGGGGGGGGGAAGGACCACTGAACAGCCCTGTCCGCATTCTCCCCATATCTTCCATAGTCCCTATGGAAAGTGAAACTGGGTCATCACAAACAAAATGGCCGCCGTGCCATGCGGCTGGCCATGGGGGCCGCCATTTTGTGCAGCCACGAGGCCTGCCATGCTAAAATGGCGGCCCCCTGATGTTCCTTGGCACCGGAGCGGGAGAGGGTGTGTGGGGGGGGTTAAGGACCAAACCCCCAACCGCCCACGCCATGCCCAGGTTCTCCGCTCCTGCCTGTAGCCATAGGGAGGAAGGGGTGAGGGGGCAGGCAGCAGCCCCACACTACCCCATCCTTACCCCCATCGCCCCCTCCGCCCGGGAGAGAGAGGGAGGCGGCGCCATGACCCAGAACGCCTCCAACCCACTCCCCCCCGGCCAAAGCGGCCTCCCCAGCTGCCGCCAAGGGCGTGCGCGCGGGAAGATTAAGAGGGGGGGCCGCATGGCGCGTCCCCCGGGCGCCGCGGTCCCGCCGCACCGGCCCGCGCCTCGTCATCGCGCTCCCAGCGCGCCGCCGGCAAGGCCAATGAACGGGAGGGGGGGAGAGGCCTACAGGCACCCCCCTCCCCGCGGCGCCAAGGCCCAAGAGCAAGGCCCAAACCGCTGCCGGCTCCGCCTGGCTGGAGGCGGCTTCCCTCACCGGGCCGGGCCTACCTGGTTGGGAGAAAACGGCCGCCCAGTAAGCAGCGTGCCGTTTTTCGATCCCTAGGGCCCCAACCCGGCGTAGCGCGAGCCAGTCCATTGTGGGGCCCACGAGGGGGGGGCAGGGAGGGGGGAACAAGACCCCCTCCCTGCCCAGGCCCCCAATACCGACCTCTCTCCGTGATCTTCTGTCCTCGTCGCTGGAAGGAGGTTCGAGGGAGCAGTCCTCTCCCTCCGAACCTCTGCTCGAGAATGAGCTCTCATCAGGGGGCGGGTCGGCTAAGAGCCGGCCACGCCCCCTGATCTGGATGGTTCCAAGGAGGAACCATTGTCTCCTCTTTCAGCGGGGGAGGCAAACTTCTCTCCCTCCCCCCTGCGGGGTTTGGGAAAGTCCTTTCAGTCTTTGGTGGGAATTTTTCTTCCTATCATCAATTTAGTGGGTCATATAGCACAATACCTTTTCATCCCAAATACAATTTTCTAGATGCCACTGATCTTTAGAATATGAAGTTTGAAGATTGTAGTGTATACCATTCCTGGAAAAATCCGACTTGGCCACTGGGGTACAAACTTTGGATACATCCAGCCTGGACTATTGTAATGTACTCTACATGGGGCTACCTTTGAAAATAAAAATTGGGCTCGCGATAGCAAAGTGGTTTAAAACCACTAGCCACAGGAAAGGCTGCTGACCAGAGGGTCAACAGTTCAAACTACAAATTGTGCTGAACTCTTGATGGTTAATCCTAGCTCTCTGCCTACCTACCGTGTTTCCCCGAAAGTAAGACAGCGTCTTACTTTCTTTTTCCCCAAAAAAGTCCCCCTACGGCTTACTTTCGGGGTACGTCTTATATAACCCAAGATGTACCCCGTCGCCACGCCCACGGCGTCGCCGCCGCCATGCCGCCGCAACCGGAGGTGTGCCGCGGCACACCTGCGACACACCTCCGCGGCACACCTTTTCGCCAGGCCTCCAAGCAAGGGAGAGGAAAGGATCAGGGGCGGGACGAGCGCGACGCGTCACTGACGCGGCGATCCTCACCACGCCCTGGCTCCTTTCCCCTCCCTTGCTTGATGAAAGAAGGGGAGGGGAAGGAGCCAGGGCGTGGTGAGGATCGCCGCGTCACAGTGACGCGTCGCCGCTCGTCCCGCCCTGGCTCCTTTCCCCTTCCTTGCTTGGAGGCCTGGCGAATAGGTGTGCCGCGGAGGTGTGCTGCAGGTGTGCCGCATGCACACTCCAGTGGCGATGGGCGGCCGGCGCGGCGGGACGAGGTACGGCTTACATACGGGGTACGGCTTATATAAGCCGACCCCCCCGACACCCCCGATACGGCTTACAATCGGGGGTGTCTTATTTTCGGGGAAACACGGTAGCAGTTTGAGATCATGCAATGCAAGTAGGTACCACCTCCAGCAGGAAGGTAAAACATACCAGCAAAGATTGGAGAAGGCTACAGCCAACAGGTTCTTTCGGCATGGAAAAATGGAACGACATCACTCCCCATGGTTGAGCATCACCTCCAGACTCTGGAAATGGATAAAAGAGGAGGACTTTACCTGTGTATTGTATGTCGTTTGTGTTAAAAGGCATTGAATGTTTGTCTTATATGTACTGTAATCCCCCCTGAGTCCCTCCAGGGGAATAAAGCGGAATATAAAGTGTGTATGTCTTTGTTCAAAGATCTGCAGCCAGACTGCTAACGGGAGCAGATGTAAGAGAACATATACCTCAGCTCCTGAAGCAGCTTCATTGGCTGCCAATTAGTTTCTGGGCCTAATTCAAGGTTCTGGTATTGACCTTTAAAGCCCTTCATGGCATTGGCCCAAACTACTTGCAACAGCAGGTCCCACAATACATGCCACCAGGAACTGTCAGATCTAATGGGAAAAGGCTGGTGTTGACTAAGTTCTGTGATTTGCTCAGGTTAAAGATTTCCAGAGAGGCGTCCTTTTTGGGAGTGGCACCTCTCCTTTGGAATGCATTCCCTCCTTTGGAATGCCCTCCCAGGGAAATTATAGCAGTGCCCTCTCTGTTGGAGTTTAGGAGGAGCCTTAAAACCTTTTAAAGGAAGCCTCTGACTGAACTCAGGACTTACAGAGTTGCGGAAGAACCTGCACTGTATGATGTATTTAGGGGTGTTTTATTATAGTTTAATATATGTTTTAAGATGTATGACAGCAACTACTGTCCTGTTGCAGTTTATTGGGGGGTGGGGGGTGGAATTGGTTTTAATGCTGTTGTAATGTTGGTTTGTGTTTTTATTGGTATTTTATTGTTGTAAACTGCTCTGAGCTTCGGAGTGAGCGGTCTACCAAACTGAAATAAATAATAATAATAAACTACTAATATTTGGTTTGAAACTTTAAAGCGTTTTAAACAGTAGCATGTATTAGGGTTGTTTGAGGATGTGGGCAGAGTATGAACAGTTCCTTGGGTAACAGAACCTGGGAGATGGCATCAAAATACTGGAGGAAAGTCCTGCCCTATGCCCATTAAACTAGCCTTTTTGCTCTTGATAGACAGTATAGTGCACTGCCCCAGATCCATGTGTTGATAAATACATTGACTACTGGTCATCTACGAGTACATTGTAGCATTAATGCTGCTTCTGCACCTGGAATGGGAAATGGCACGATCTTGTACTTGGCTTGAGGCTTAAGGAATCTGATCTTCATTTATTCCAAAATAAACTGGTGTTCATTCTCCAGTGACTTTATACCTTCCTGATGTTCTACTCAGGAAGGTATAAAGCACTTACTTTCAGAAAAAAAATCCAATGTGAATTTTTGTGAAGGTTTTTAAAAATGTAGTTTGAAAAAGAATGAAAATAAATTGGATTTCAGAGTGAAAATGCACGTGAATTAATACAAACTGACATATGCATAGCTGTCAGAAAATAATGATGGACAACCAACACCCCAGCTCAGTCCAAAACCAGGCCAGCAATTACAACAGGAAAATTATATTTAGTTGGTAATATAGATTGAGCATCCTGTTTTCAGAATTCTGAAATTCAACATAACCCAACAGTGCCAATGTTGGTGGATAAGATGGTGACACCTCTGTTTTCTAATGGATCTTTCTATGCAACCTTTGTTTTACACACAAAATTATTAAAAATATTGTACATAAAATTACTTTCAAGCTATGTGTATATGAAACAGTAATGAATATCATGTTTAGACTTGGGTTCTATTTTCAAGAAAGCTCATTATGTATACATACGCAAATACAGGTATTCAAAATAAATACAGAAATAAGTTTTGAAATCTACAATACTTCTGGCACCAAATATTTTGAATAAGGGTTGTTTAACATATCATCATCATAGACAATCAGTTATGGCCAAGTATTATTGTCTTCCAAGGGTAGAGTCTTGGCAGTGGGTCTATAAGTGACTGTAGAGACCTATTCTGGATCTGCATGGTCTTTTGTCATGAGGACATAAATTTCCAGATTCCAGGTTTGCTTGACATTCCTTCCTCTCGGTAGATTTCTCACTTTCGCCCTCTATTAGTGCTTTTTCAAAATCCATTGTACTGTTGGTAATAGCTGACCTCCAGTTAGAGCACTCGAGGGCCACATTTTTTAAGGTTAGCTTTAAGCCCATATCTAAATCTCTTTTGCTGTCTTACGTTCTTGAGACGAGAGTAAAATAACTGCTTTGGGAGACAGTGATTGGGAATTTGGGCAATGTGGCCAATCTAGTAAAGTTGATGGTGTAGAATCATTGCTACAATGCTGCTGGTTTTTGCTTCTTACAGAATGCTGTTTGCCCTCCTTTCTGCTAGAGATCCCCGTGTACAACTAGTGGGCCACTGTGTGACACAGAATGCTGGACTAGATGGGCTGAGGCCCGATTCAGCATGGCTCTTCTTATGTTCTTATGTTCTTATGTCTGCATGTTTTCCCAAGAGATTTGCAGGATTTTTCAGAGGCGGTTCCATACAAGTGCATTTATACTGGCCGTTCTTCCTGGGAAATACTAGGAATCACAGACATAGTTTGCAAGGGCAACCTGTACTTTTGCTAAATATATCATACTGTTGCTCTGCTCTTCCTACTGGAAGGTTGAGTTTGGCTCACATCAATAACACTTTACCCAAAGTCTTCATCCTTGTGGCTCTTTGGCAGTGTTAAGTGTAGAGGCTGGGTTGTGGCTTTCTTTCTGTAGTCAAAAACTCCTGAATGATATGCTTTTTGTTATTTAAACATTAGTAGCTACAAAAAGAATCCAGAAAGAATGTGGAAAGAATCTGATTCTCCTCTACCCACACACACACCTCCGTGCCAGCCATAGCAGTGCAGACAAGTACAAAAAAGCAAACTGAAACAAAGATACGATTTTTCCAAAACACCACATTTAATCTTCATTCCTTAAAACTCCCGAACTCCACTTGATCTCCACCTGGGAAAATTGCCAAAGAGGAACTCCCTTCTCCAAAGACATATCCAGAAATAAATGCCAGATGGCTGGGGTGGTAATTTTCTTTTTAAAATGCTACTCTGGCATTCTTTGCAGAGACTCATCAGTTGTGAAACAGTGGAAACAAACCAGTAGCAAACAAGTCACATTCCTTTGTGGGAAAGAGAGAGGAGGAAGTGAAAAAGAGACCCTGTCATTTGGTATCTTGTCATTTGGTGCTTCACTTTTATTAAGAAAGATTTACTGGCAGGCAAAGAACCTTTTGCTTTATCAGCATAGAGTATATTTGCATTGTAGAATTAGTGCCGTTTGACACAATTTTAATTGCCATGACTCAATGCTATGGGATGTTGGGATTTATAGATGTGTAAGGCCCCAGAGAAAACCTTGTAAAATTTCAGCTCCCATAATTCCTTAGCATTAGTCATGGCAGTTAAAGTGGTGTCAAATTGGATCAATTCTACAGTGTAGATTCACCCATATATTCAAAATCCATCTTCTGGTGCTAAAAGACATAAAATGAACCATACTAGGTTTTGAAACTTGAAGTCTTCTTAATCAGGCAAGGATGGCGAAGTAGTAGAGGGAGGGAGCAGGAAGGAAACTGATGGCATCATGGTGGGAAATGATGATGTGGTGACAGCATCTACATTTTTTGTTGAAAGATATATGTATTTATCTATCTGTCTAATACACACACACACATACTAGGCATGGTTAGGTATCGTTGGAATATTTGTAACTCGGAATAAAGTCAGAAAAATTACCTTTTTGAAGCGATTTCAAAGTTTTTAAGGAAACCGGAAGTCCCCTTGCCCTTCCAAAGCCTTTTCCACCATTTTTGTTATGAATCAGGAAGTGATTCGAAAATGATTCAGCTCAAGCCAGAGAAGCCAGTTTTAAACCAGAGAAGGGTGAATTTCCTCCCTTTGCTTTTCCCTCTTCTGACTCAAACCAGAGAAGCAAGTTTTAAACTGGAGAAGGAAGGAATTTACTCGCTTGTTTTTCCCCACTCCTGGAGTAAAACAACTACTTTCAAACTAAAGACCACTAAAAGAAACAGGAAATGACACTTTCAAACCATTAACGAAAGGATTTGAAAGTCTTGAAAGTTTCGAAAAGTTTCGAACATTTTTTTCTGTGAAAATCGGAATTGACTTTAGAATTGAACCACCAGCGCCCCTTACATCCGAAATGAGTTTTGAACCTTTTTTAAAATCAAACAAGTCTAATGCATATATATAATAATGTCAGAAGTGACTTCAGAAACTGCAAGTCATTTCTGGTGTGAGAGAGTTGGCCGTCTGCCAAGACGTCGCCCAGGGACGCCACTAGGAGGCTTCTCTCATGTCCCCACATAAGGCTTCTCTCATGTCCCCACATAAGAAGCTGAAGGTGATAGACTGGACCTTCACAGATTTGAACTGTCAACCTTCAGGTCAGCAGTTAAGCTGGTGTAAGGGTTTAACCCAGGGCTGTCCAACTGGTGGCCCCGGGGCCGTACACGGCCCCCCAGCCTGTTGGACATGGCCCCCGCTATGCCCCCAGCCACCATTTTTAATTTTTTTTCAAAAAAACAAATTTCTAAAAAAATTTTTTTAAAAAATGGCGGCCGGGGGGAGAGGGGGAGGCGGGGCAGGGAGGAGGAAGTGAGCCAGCTCCTCCTCCCTGCACCGCCCCCTCCCTGAACTCTACCTCCTCCTCCTCCTCTTTCCCGGGCGCCGCTGCTGTCCAGTGCGCCGCAGCACCGGTGGAAGAGGAGGAGGAGGGAGAACTCTCCCTCCTCCTCCTCTTTCCCCCCGCCCGCGCCCTTGCCCGGATTCCGGGCGCTGGCGCGCGGGGGGAGAGAAAGAGGGGCGAAGGAGAAGGCAATCAGCTGATTGCCTTCTCCTTAGCCCTCTTCCCCCGCGCGCGCCGGCGCCCAGGATCCGGGCAAGGGTGCGGGCGGGGGGAAAGAGGAGGAGGAGGAGGCGGAGGGAGAGTTCTCCCTTCTCCTCTTCCCCCAGCGTCACTGCTTTCCCGTGCGCTGCAGTGCTGGTGGAAGAGGAGGAGGAGGGAGAACTCTCCCTCCTCCTTTTTCCCCGGTGCCGCGGCGCACGAGACACCGGCTGCGCCGGGAAGGACGGGAGGGTGCGAGGAGGTGGACCTCCTCTTCCTTCCCGGCGCCGCTGGTGTCCCATGCGCCGTGGCGCCGGGGAAAGAGGAGGAGGAGGAGGAGGGAGAATGACAGTTTAGGAGGGGGGTGGGGCGGGGCGGGGGAGGGGCCTGGGGCGGGGCCTGGGGGCAGGGCCGAATGGCCCCCCAGGTCATCAGTGACCTCAATTCCGGCCCTTGGCCGGTTAGAAGTTGGACAGCACTGGTTTAACCTATTGCACCACATCGGTTCCTTGAAAGTTATATAAGAAAGGTGCATAGATTAAAGACAAGACCATCTCCACAATGGCCATCAACTGACCAGAAATAAGGCAGTAAAAGGAAGGCAATGAAGATTGATTTCTCAATCTGAGGTCAGCACACCCTTCTGAGAATTGTCCCCATACAGTGTGAAGTTGCTATGAAGGAAACATCAATTTAGTTTCTCTGGAAAGTTTCTGTTCATTCATCTCTGGAAACAAATTAACCAGTGGAACAGGCAAACCGTATCAACATCCTTTACTGAATGGAATTAACACTCAGAAAAACAAAACCCAGCTGCAGTAAATCTTGCCAACTGAAAGGTTGACAGTTCAAAGCTCAGAAAGGGTGAGCTCTTGACCTTCAGCCCAGCTTCCCACCCACCTGGCAGATCGAAAACAGCAATGTGAGTAGAGAAATCAGAACTACAGTAAGCAGGCAGGGCCGGTTCGTCCATTAGGCGGAGGAAGCAGACGCGTAGGGCGACGTCACCGGGGAGGGGTGACATCACCCGGCCTCCGCAGCCGGCCCCGCAGCCGCCGTGGCGCGCGCCACGCCTTTGATAGGCAGCCCGGGGGGGCTCCGGCCGTGCTTCCGCATGCGCGGACCTTTTTGCGCATGTGCGAAAAGGTCGGCGCATGCGTACTGGCTCCCACTTTGGAGCCAGTGCGCATGTGCAGATTGGCGCACACACACTAGGGGGGGGGGAAATTTTTTTTGCGTACCCCCCCAGGAAAAGCTTGGTCCGCCCCTGTAAGCAGGGAGGTATTTTAGGCATGCCATTTTGGAGGCAAGTTTACAAACAAAGAAAGCTCTTTGGCAAGGAGATGGAGTGACAGCACCCCCTGTGGTCAGAACTGAGCAGAGTCTCCAAAGATGCCAAATGATGAGAAAAAGCCTATGTATACCTCTATCTGTTGTTTGTCTTTTCATTGTATAATTGACATTGAATGTTTGTCGTATATGTGTTCTATGATCTGTCCTGAGTCCCCTTTGGGGTGAGAAGGATGGAATATAAGTACTGTAAATTAAAAAAAATTGCACTTTCTTGCTCCTGCATGCTATTTTGCCACATATGCCTGACCTTTCCAAACTGCCTTCATCCATTGCTCCAAATTAAGGACAACCTTGTCTTCCAACCCCATGCATTCATACTGGTTTCCTCTTCCTCTTTTTGAAAGTGGAGACATTCTCCTTCATTTGAACAGAATGGATGAAAAAAGAGGGAGGGGGGTTCCAGGTTAGTTTTTAAAAAAAGAAAAAGAAATTCCAACTACTCCAGTGCTTCATCTGCCCAGTAAAAGAATTGGGAATTTTTCATATCTGTGTGTTGTAGTAGGAGTGTTCAACGATGACTCTGAAGAATGGGGTTTAAATCCCTGTTCAATCATGGAAATCCACTAGGTAACTCTGACCAAATCACATTCTCTTAGAATCAGAGCAGGCAATAACAAACCCCGCTCTGAACAAACTTTGCCAAGAAAACCCTGTGACAGATTTACCTTTAGTTCGCCATAAGTCAGAAATGACTTGAAGGTACACAGCAACAAGAGGCAATGGGAAATACCTTGGCTTGAGTTCTCTGAGAGATGCTGACAATCAGAATAATCAGCATTGGAATAAATGGACAAATTGCTATGGGGCACTCTTCTGTATTTCTATTAATAATAGACTGGGTGGCAGACAGGCATGTAGCCAGGGGGGGCTAAGGGGGCTTCATCCCCCCCCCGAAATTCTCAGGGTGGTCCGCGAAAAGGCCTTACTGGTACATTATTTAAACTGTTATGTTTATTCATATCATGATCTGATCACCATGCTCATTATATCCCACATTCATGGCGTTATTGGGATAACAATACAAAAGGTTTGCTAGGGTAGACCCTCTTCCACCCAGTCTCAGCCCCCGAACCAAACTCAGCCCCCTGAATCAAAATCCTGGCTACGGCCCTGGTGGCAGATATATAATCCAGTGGAAAGTTTTATAAACAGATGCCAAGGAACAGCTCTAGCTTGCCATACACACAGCGTTGTGTCTTAAAATTAAGCTTGACATTATAGTAAACATTGCTCTTTCTGTGGGAATAGACAAAAAACATGGGATACAATTCTGATGCTGGACACTCCCAAGTTCTTAAATTCTTTGCTGAGAGAGACTAGGCTGGTCTCTGCAAGTCATCCTTCTGCCAGCAGGCAAATACCTCTATATTCAGACAGGATGTTGGCAGGGTTTTGCTAAGGAGTGAGATTGCTGGTTGCTAATCATGTGCATTCATGGAAAACCTTGTCCCAGCTTTCATTGGGGACTCCGATCCATTTTTTGTAAGCTTCCCGAAATTGGGAGGGTTGTTTTCGGTTCTTTCATTTCAGCACCCTAAAAGTCAGACCATTATGGAGGATGGGCTTCCCACCCACTGGCTCCCCTTCCTGGTGTATGTTCTTCCTACCTGGCACCTGCTGTTTCTACTCTAGAGTAAGAGGTGCTAGGCTGTAACCACTGGGAGGCTCATGCTTTCCAGGCCTGCCTGCATGCTCTGTCACACATGCACTCTCCTTGGAAAGAGTGTGTGTGTGTGTGGTGGGGCATGCAGGCAGGCCCAAAAAGCATGTGCATACCAGTGCCTGCAGCCAAACAGCTTTGACTCTAGAGTAAAAGGCATCAGCTGCAGGTCCTCTGTGGGCCTGCCTACATACCCCACCACACACCTCTTCACCTCTCTCTCTTTCTCTGTGTGTGGCGGAGCGTGCAGGAAGGCCTGGAGCGTACCTGCAGCTGAGTTCCAAGCCTGCCTGCCTGCACACCCCACCAGACACACACTCTTGTTCTTAGGCAAGTAAGAAAGTTTGGATGCACACAAAAGCAGGCTATAGACAGGCTTTCGTGTTGAGCAGATTTTCGTGTGGAGAGGGGATTTCTCATTTTGTGCTTTTGAATAAACAGAAGACACGAAAGAAATAGTAGGAACGAATTTCACATGCATGTCTACCGATTGCTCTAGTTTTCTTTTTTTATTATGGTAATTTTACTTGTTTTAAAAACTGTTATATTGCATTTTTAATGTTTCAATTATATTTGGTATATCTGACATTATCTCTCTTACCCTTACATGCAATTGGTAGAAAAAGTGACGCATCAGTAGTTAGAAACATTGAGAAGGAATGAACTGATAAAACAAATATTGATAAAGGGAGAGAAATAAGGGGAAAGAACTTATTGTCCCCATCACTCACCTTCACTTTGAAGGAAATTCTGCAACGTATCAGAAAAGGGAAGTACACTCACAACATTGAAATGCGTCCTAAATTTAGATCCAGGCTGACATTTGGCGTAGGGAGGAAAATATAGCTTAATTAAAACAAATGTGTTTAGCACTTTGGGAAATGCAAGGGTCTACAGGGAATTTGCTTGTCACCAATAAATTATCTCTCTCCCCCTTATTCCCTCATTTAGCCCCTGAGCTGGGAAGGGAATAATTCTGAAATCACACATAGATAGATGAGGATAAGTTCATAATTTGAATTTTAAGCTCCTGCATCCATTTGTGATGGTCCCAATCAAGGCTGAGTAATTGTATTTGAATGTAGAAAAGAAAGCGAGTATGCTGTTTATTGAACACAGTGTGTAGTGTGGCCTTAAGTGAGTACAAATGAGACTATACATTTTCTCTTTGATGAGGAAAGATGTTACAACTTGAAAGTACATAACAACATCCTGTACCTAAAGCAAAATATTCTTGCATTTTTCTTAGAACACTCCTTTTTCTGGGTGAGTCATAGGGTGATTGAGAGAGCTTTAGCTGTCTTCTTGTTTGACCAATTGGGAGAGGATCATAACTTTGGCAGGAAAACCATCAGACTAGGAGAGTAAACAGGAACACATGATCAGTGTGCGTAAGTACATTGTGGAGAAGCCCTACTTCTTCTAACAATAATGCAAGTAAGGAACTGGTGCACCAACACTGCTCTTGTTAGCTAGTTCTATGAACAAGTTTACTTGAACAAAGTTGTTGCTTATTTAACCAACACTTTTAGTATAAGTCTCTTTAGTGTGATGCAATATTCTTACATATTAAATAATGTGTGAACTTGAAATCATTTATTTATTATTTACGTCATTTATATCCCGCCCTTCTCACCCCGCAGGGGACTCAGGGTGGATCAAAATGCACATATACAGGCAAACTTTCAATGCCATTGACATACAACATGTATAGACAGACATGGAGGCAATTTAACATTCCAGAAATCAGTTAAACTTAGCCTCCCCAGAAAGTGGTACCTAAATTTCCTACTTGACAGATGCAACTGTCTTTTGGGTTGCAAAGGTCGACAATGAGCTTTGGTCACAAATTGGTCAATAGCTCACCCCGACCCGGGCAGGCCTCGAACTCATGATCTTCTGGTCAGTAGAGATCTTATGCAGCTGCACCACATTTAAAGAAAAGCATGACAAAATGCCAATTAATATGTCTTAAATCTTAATTGTCATACAGGAGCAAGTAGTAAGAGACATTGAAACAACCCCATGGATGAGAAATGTGGACATACTGTCTACCTGTAAAAAGTTAGACAAAGTAAATTACAAGAGTGGGTGTGGAGTTGGATGCATTCATGTTCCAATTTATTTCACATTACTAATAATCCAGTCCAAAATGTGGACTAAAAAAAGTGAAACATGTTTGGAGCCATGTTGGACTTTGGCTGACCCAGTAGAGACTGGGATCATCTTAAATCATTGCAATATATGGGGCAATGGGTGTTTTTGTATGACTAAGCCCAAAGGAAGCTGATAGTAATTTTTTGTGCACTGATGTGTACAGATACCATTTTTCTTTAGCAACATGTTACAAGGAATGGTCATTCCTCCCAGCTACGCTTCTAGGTATGTTGTAACTTTCTGCAATAGCAAATGTGGCTCACTTTTTATGATGCATGCTGTCTCTATGTGCTCAGCAAGCACTGCTTGGTTTCTGTCTCATATTTCTAAAATGCTTGAAAGTTATTGCTCACAGACATTGCTCCTCTAAGAATATGACATCTCCGAGGGGGATATTCCAACATCTGCAATATTACTCATGAAGGCAGCTGTTACTGAAGAAAACATGTTTCAGCTTTTTAAAACTGCAGTATTCCAATTATTTAGAGATAATAGTTGCCCTGCAAATAGGCACCCAAACAAAATTAAGTGAAATAAGCTGCTTTGATTAAATATGCTGAAACTATGATTTAAAATAAAAAAAGAAAAGCAAATGGACAATTAACTAATAATATCAGAATTATGATTTTTCTTGTGGAGCAAGAACCTACAGGGTGTCAAAACTTGGATTTTTCATTAGCAGGGATTATGTAGGATGTAAATCTTTGAGGGTGAATATTTTTTTCCCTTCCTGCAAGAAAGCCATTGGAATCTGTGCAGTTAGGCTATTTGCAGTTTGGGACTTCGTGCAAAAAACGTATTTATGCTTTTGAATGGAAAACAATAACTACATTTTGTGTTACAGTTTTAAAAACCGTGGATTTTCCTGGGGGCTTGTCCACACTCACCCCAGAAAGTAGAAATGACATACCAGAAGAGCAGGGGGGAAGAGTGATTTCTACGTGCTGGGAGAGCTGGCTGAGGCTTGTAATGGAAGCTGGGTAAGTTTTTATTACTTATCTAAGGGGTCTGAGGGCTTCTGGGGAGGAAGGTGGATATTCCAACAGTTGACTGGGCTTATTTAGCCCAGTAAACTGTGGGAATACTGTCCAAGCAAGCACGGAATAACCCCACTATCAAATTAATTCGCTACAAACCAGGCTTTTCCTGGTTTGTAGCGAATTAACTCAGGACTGTCCATATCACTGTCTGAACAGCCCCTCCTTTATTGTGGTAGATATCACAATAAAGATCCTGTCTGGACTGGCCCTGAGGCTGTGGTAATCAAACACAGGATCCTTGCTACTATTCTTCATGGCAACTTTGCTTGAAACATGTTTCTCCTTGTGCCACAACCCTACAGACAAACTGCATGAATAAGAGAACTTACACATTGTTGTTCAAAAAAACGGTTTGTTGTGCAGAGTATAAATCGCAGCAGAGAAGCAGTTCAAAAGGGTTTACAGCAAATGTGGCATATGAGGACTTAAACTGGAAATAATGCATCTGAGCAAACATGCCATGTTATTAAAGCATTTCTACTTTATTGTAGAAAGCAACAGAAAAGCAGTAATACACATGCAACAGCATGTTTAACAAGTTAGAACAGGAGAAAACATACCATGAGGCACACAAAATGGAGGCATACAGCACAAGACTAACAGCAACTCTAAACTCCTACCTTCTTCATCACTGTGATTGGAAGAGAGAGTGAGCCAATAGGCAGAGCCTAGTAACAGTGATTTATTCCTTCTAAACATATTACTAACTCTACCACTAGATGGCTCTCATGAGAGAGGAAAACTGCTCACTTGCATCCACTCTCATGAGACACAAATCACATTCATCTAGACATATTGAACTACAGCATTTTGCCATTAATTTCAACACACATGGTCTGATATTAGCAAAATGGTGGCAAACATAAACCATAAAATCATAAATCCTTGAGCTGGAAGAGACCTGGTGGGTCATTCAGTCAAACCCCCTGCCAAGAAGCAGGATAATCACATTCAAAACACCCCCAACAGATGGCAATCCAGCCCCTTTTCTTAGCAAAATATTCTATGAGCCAAGTGTAATTAATTTTGAAATATTTCCCCTTAAAATTATTATGAAAAATAATGGACAAATTATGATGCAATCTTATTGTTTCTAGGTGGCACCCCAGGTTCCATAAGATAGTTGGGATCTTCTTCTAATGTGGGACAGAAAGGCTTAACCTAGGCAGGTGGATGAGATTTGACCATGGATGCTCTCTTCAAGAAAGTTTTGCACTATTTGATTTTCCAGTGTTGGGGGTTCAGTAATAGTAAAACAAAAATGAGGTGAATCAGGAAGGAATCAGATGAAGGAAAACTGACTGCATAGAATCAAAAGGTCTGCTGGTTACTCCACTCCACCCTGTCTCTAGCATGGCATCGGGTCTCTTCAATGTTACCAGGTAGGATTTCTCTGGTAGGGCATATTTTAATCCACTGTAAGCATGCCAGACCTTGGAAAATTTCTTTTTAACTCCAGCTCCCAATATCCCTTAGTCAGTGTTGCCAATGATCACATGGGACTGTAGTACAAGAAAGCGACTTTTCTTAGGTTTGGAACAGTATGGGATTTAACTACAAAAAGTATAGGAAGTGGACAAATACCACCAGAAGGAGGAGTCCAGGTCTGCGTAGTAAGGAGCCATGCCCTGTTGAAGAACCCACTGAAACAAACAAGAGACACCATATAAGTACTGTCATTCTGAGCCAAGATTAGTATATATTGCAGAGGGGACTCCATATAGTAACATTCCCTTTTAATTATAATTTTTTATTTGGAAAGTCATGTCATTTTGACAAAGTATGCACTATTTTTATTTAAGTGGCTCCAGATGTCCTCTGCTGGGTCTTCGGGGTCTTTACTATAAACTTCTCATTAAAATATAACGTAAGCAAGTTGAGGTTTGCGTGTGACAAAAATGGATATGTTCCATATTTTTCTCATACGCATCTGACATGAGAAACAGAAGGTTATATTTTAGCCAGAGTTTCCACTATAATGTTTTTTTTTCACATTTCTTAATTTGCTTCTTGTTGTACCCAATGGGAGAACTTAAAATATTCAGCTTAGGGCACAATCTTTGCTCGCTATAGTTGTTGTTAGAGAGGAAGACATTGTATACAAAAAGTGTAGGGGAAATGACATAACATGTATATATTAGAGAATACAGTGGTGGATGTGCAAGAGTAAATGATGAACTTTATCACAAATGTACTATTCTAACACAGTTGCACTATCACTGATAGCAGATACATACGGAGTTAAGCACCTTCAATATTGCAAGTAAAGGTAAAGGTTTTCCTCTGACATTAAGTTCAGTCATGTTCAGTCATGTCTGATCATGGTGATCAGATCATGATATGAATAAACATAACAGTTTAAATAATGTACCAGTAAGGTCTTTTCGCGGACCACCCTGAGAATTTCGGGGCTGAAGCCCCCTTAGCCCCCCCCCCCCCGGCTCCATGCCTGCTAAGTTGGTAAGACAGAAACTGGAGAAATACAGTGTGCCATCCAAGCATCAACCATCTCCAAGCAAGTTCCAATGATTTCAGGGTCATAGGATGGGAAAAAGCTGTGTGTGGAGATGACCAGTGTTGAGAGGTCTGTGCCTCTAGGAACAACACAGGCTGTGAACAAACAAAAGACACAAAACCAGAATTGGTCCAGCCATGGAAATCCACTGGATGATCATGGACAAGTCATACACTATCAGCCTCAGACAAAGGTACTAGCAAACCCCCTCTAAACAAACCTTGCCAAAAACAATATCTCATGTTAAGGTTGCCATAAGTGAAAATAATTTCAAAACACCAAAGTATCCTGGCTTCTTAGTCTATGACTTATGGATAGATGTATAGTGATCAGTAATGCCACTGTTTAGCCATATACTATTTAGTCATATAGAATTTAAAGAGGTTCCCATGGGTCTCAAGCCCTCATGCTGCTATACAATACATTGAACTATGACATATCTGGAACACTGTGTTTAGTTTTTTGGACTACAGTTTGCAGACAAATTGGTACCTGGTTTTTCAAAAATGGAAACAAACCCCAGCCAATTTAACTGCAGCATCACTGCCGCTAGATACACATCAGAAAAAAAAGAGAAGTCGTGTCTGGGCATTTGTTAGAAATGCTATATCAGAACACAACAGATGGATTATAGAATATTGTTAAAACAGAATGATTTCCAGGCTGCAACATGCCAGAGGCCTTGAGTCAAGACCTCCAGTTTTCAGATATGTTATCAGAGACAGGCAGTAGCTTGAATTCATCTCACACTCGATGTTCAGAATGAAATATAAAGACATATTCATTAAAGAAGCAAGAAGAGAAGAACAACAGCAGGTATTTGAGGAAAGGTGCTAACCCATCTGCTCAGTGTGTACAGGAAAAGAAAAACCATGCATTGAATTTTCACCAAAAGGTTAGCATACAAAGAATACTATAGGGAGTGAAACTGTATAGCTGCATTACACCTCTGTTTCACCTGTTTGAAATTGTCCAGACCGTCTGCTTTAAAAGTTTTATTCTTAGCCAGAGCAATGGGGGTGGGGTGGTAAGTACCAGGGTGGAAAATAAACAGGATTTCTCTACAGTGACTTCATAGCCTTGAAGCGCTCTCTCTAGGGAGATCCACACGGTTTCGTTATTGCTGGCACAGAAAAAAATACAGCTTTGAAAACAGTCATTCATGTCTGTGGTGCTTAAAAATATATTTAGCTGCAGATGCTTTCATTGTACTTTCATGTGATGTACAATTGCATAAAGTACAATTGTATAAAGTCTTGTGGTGGCACTGCCTCCTGTGTGTTTTTAAATGGATAAATGAGTGTTGTGCGGGGGATATAACAATAAGCAGTTCCTCTTTTTTATTCTTCCAAACACTGCATTAAGGGCTTTTTTTTTGCATTATGCTAACATTTAAGCAAATAATGGGTTAGATAAATTGCTGGTGGGGACCTTTTGTTGAGAAATGTGAGAGTTGTACTGGATTTCTTAGGCAGAATAATCAATTGAAGGCCAAAGCTGAACAACAACCTGTTCCATGACCAAAAAGAGAAACTATCTTTGTGATACATAAACAACAGCTTTCCATACTAGACTTGTGTGCAGAATTTGTTTCTTCCAATTCCTCTATTTCTTTCAGTACCTTCAGTACTTTGGGAGCCTGTAACAGTAAGGGGCCCCCTGGTACGAAAACCTGCCTGCACAAAAGCAAGCAGGAACCAATCCTGGCTCCTCCTCTGCTTTTTGGCACCACCATTTAATCTTTTTTTATTAATCCACCAGCAAACAAAAATAAAACTCTAGTTCCCTGAAAACTGCTCTCCTCTTCCAGAAGATCATTGCTCTTCCTTACCTGGAAGTGGGAAGCCTCCTTAAAATGCCTTGAAAAGAGTGTGCGCATGGCTGTTGGTGAGGTGCAGCCCGGAAAAGAAAGTGTGTGTCTGCCTACAACTAGAACATAACTTGCTTCCTTGCCTTTGAAAGAGTGTGTGTGGCATGCAGGAGAGAAACCACAGATACCTGCCTGCAACCAAGTGCTTCTCCTGTCTCCTCTAGAGTAGAAACAGGTAAGAGGCCTCCTTAAAGTGTGCCCCTGCCTGCAGCTGTCACTGAGTGCTTCTCCTCTAGAGTAGAAACAGCTTAAATGCCTAAAATGATGGGAAGGGGAGCCTGGGAAGACATCCCCACATAATTGGGGAGGGGCACCGCAGAGTGAAAACAGATATCTACCCTCCCGATTTTGGGACTCTCCCAAAAAAATGAATGGGGGGGGGGGGGGCACCAAAAGCCATACACAAAATGGGTCAAGCTTTACCTGGATTGCACAAGCCTATTACTTACTAACTACTACCTGTTAATAATCAAACATTTAATGGAAGGGAGAGGGGGGAGAGAAATGTTTGCAGGTTAGAGAGATGTAGGAAGAAAGAGTGAATGGTAAAACAAACAGGTTCTAAACCAACCCTAATAAATATGAACAAAAACACCCTATATAACCCAGAAAAATATTCCTCTGATTAGACCAAGGTCTTCCTAAATTATCTTCTGTCTGCTGTATACAAAGGCAAACCAGACACAATAAAATGTTCAGCACAAACTCATTATTTAGGTTTTAATTCAAGAAGAAAGGTTAGTAAAAGTATTAATGTCCAAGATCTCACTGCACCTAATATAAGATTTTTAGTAAGGAGCATCTATTACTTTCACTCAAAATCACAATTGCCCCAGGTAGTGTTTTTAAAATAGAATTTTGTTATTGGAAGATATTAATTTTCTAATGATAGCAGTGGAATGATCAACATGCATATCTCCAAATGCTGATGGGCTGTAATTCTGATCATTCCCCATCCTTAGCTGTGCTATCTATGGCTGATGAAAACTGTAGTCCCACAAAATCTTGAGGGCCACAATCCATTTTTCCTACAATCTTGCATTTATATGATAAATATTCTTCTCAAAGTGGTCTTGAGACTGCTCTTGCAAAAGATAATACAAGCACATTCATAAAAGTGTAACTTTTCTAGATAAATGAAAAAAAGAACTTGTGCAGAGTATGCTCTGGAATTCTTTCTTCTCCCATGGGATTTAGAGTGCATTGTGAGTTAGCAGTAGGATTAGGTTCAGGCTAACCATAAGGTTATGTTTCTGAAGCTGCCCTCGGGTAGACATGCCCCACATATATTTCCTGGAGCACCTTGGATGCCTTTGCCACCCTGCAACTGACTACTGAAGAACCAGTAGCCACTATTTAACTGGCCTCCATTATCTCCTTGCCATCAAATGGACATTTAGGTGTTTTGGCACCAGGAGAATATGGTAAGGGCTCAAGGAAGACAAGCACACTTACTTATTCTTTGCATAACAAATGAGAACTTTTGCCCCGACAGATATTCAGTCCCACCTACCAAAGCCAAATAAATTATGCTTTGAAAGTTTTCAGCAAGTAGATCAAAACATCCTCAGGGTCAAATGTTTCTACCCTGAGATAGGCACTACCCAAGATGACAATGAATTACACAGCTCAATCCTTTTTTTCTTGGTGTCTTGGTTTTTTGGCCTGTTTCTGGGGTTATTTGGAGGCCTGATTTAGAAAATTGCATTGGCTAGACCTCACCTGCTCTAGTTTCTTAGAGATGGTTATCATGATATTTATTTTTATGGGTGAGCAGATGAAGAGTAGTATACAGTATGTTTTCAAAACTGAGAGCTGATACTAGAAAACAGTTGTCATTTTTTGATTCAGCAGGTCAAATATATCCTGAAACAGGGTTAGCATTTGAGGCACCAAAATGTGTGTTGGCCCATGTAATAAACAAATTCATCTAAGAAGGCAATGAAAATATTTTGGGGGTTAAGCTGGACAAGTGTTTAGCACATAGTTTGCAAAGATCCATCCCCAAGTATGAAGGTTTACATTTGTCATGGTATATGATTTAGTGCTTTTTTGTGATTTGTCATTGGAAAATAAACTCAAGCCTAATTTCAAGACTAACTGTTGAAGTTCATACTTCAGAAGAAATCCATAGTAGGAAGGAAAATAAATCACAGGGAATCTTGAGTTTTGAGAGTTTAAAGATGAGTACACTAAACCAAGATGACGCAGAACATACTGCTTTTCTCAAACAAATCCCAGAAATTTCATAGAAAAATGGGAAACATCTGAAATAGCAAATTTAGCAGCACAATGTACTTGAGGAGGAAGTGGAAAAAAGAAGTGCATCTAAAATAATGGAAGGAAGGACAGCTCAGAAAGGAAGAATACAAATCTGTAGCCCAAGCTGGAAATAACAGGAATGTTAAAGCTGAAAATGAGTTGAGACTGCCTAGGGAAACAGGAAGCAACAAGAAGAGGCTTTTCAAAGATGCTAAAAGCAAAAAACAAACAAAAAAGCCCGACCAAGGCAATGGTGGGATCACTGCTCAACAAGGATAGAAAAATGCTAACAGATCACAACAAAAAGACAGAACTTCTCAATATCTATTTTGCTTCAAACCGCCGCCCCCCCAAAATGTATTTTGTGCATCAGCAGAAGCCTTGAAAAGGAATTAGTCAAGAATCACATATGCACCATCTACACTGACATATGCAGGCAGTCCCAAAGTTGTGAACAAGATAGGTTTTGTAGGTTAGTTCTTAAGTTGAATTAGTATGTAAGTCAGAACATGTACATTTTAAGTATAACTACACACACACACCTGTAATTACTTGAGTCTAAGGCAGTGGTTCTCAACCTGTGGGTCCCCAGATGTTTTGGCCTCCAACTCCCAGAAACCCTAACAGCTGGTAAACTGGCTCGGAATTCTGGGAGTTGTAGGCCAAAACACCTGGGGACCCACAGGTTGAGAACCACTGGTCTAAGGCACCGTCAAATCTAATGCATATCTCAATTTTCGAAACCCTGATATAAAAAGTACTGCATTTTCTCAAGTCTAGTGCACATCTTTTTTGGCTAAAACACACAGCCAAAATTGGGTGCACATTACTATCAAGTATTATGGTAATCTACCATAAGTGCTAAGGCAAAGTAAAAGGGGAAGTTGCTTCAGATCACCATGAGGCTTACAAACATGCAGCAGCCACTAGGAAAAGAAGAGAAGGAAGCTACTTGCTCCAATGTATGAAATACTGGGATTTGTAATTTGGAGAGGCACTAACCCTCTGCCAGAGAAGGCTAAAGAGCATGTAGAACTACAAATCCCAGGATTCCATAGCATTGTTGAACTGCATTCATTCTAAAGCTTAGATTCAACGAAGGAAGCTGATACAGGATAAACAGAAGAGGCTCTTTGAGGGAAGGGTTACCTATTTATCTGGTTTTCTTTTCAATTGCTGGAAGATTTGGTGTCCTAACACTTTGGTTTTTAAAGAAGCAGCTCTAAGCAGGCAGCAACTTCAATGCACATCTTTTTTTGGCACTTTTTGCAGTTGTGCATTACATTTGCCAGCAAATTTGTGGTTTCAGGGATTTGAAAATGAAGGTGTGCATTATATTCGATGGCACAGTAGATTCAAGTAAATACAGATATTTGCTGACAAATGTAATGTGCAGCAGCAAAAGCTGCACTCTTTGTAATATGACCATTACAGTTGCTGCCGGCTTAGAATTCTTTCTTTAAAAATAAAAAGTTAAATTCAGTCAGTTTGACTTCAATACCAAGAACAAATCTATATAAATAAAAATGTAATGTTTGTTTGTGGGATTAACATAACTCAAAAACTCATGGTTGAATTGACACCAAATTCGGACACGATACACCTATCAGGCCAATGAGTGACCATCACACATAAAAATACTGACAAACACAGCAAAAGAGACTTAAAAAGTCAAAAAATTACATTACAATGCATGCACAAAACCACACACACACACACACACACACAAATATATACACACACAAAACATATACACAGACTAGGCCATAGCAAAGCGTGGCAGGGGATGGCTAGTATTACTACATCTTAAAGTATCTTAATGAAAATGTAGTGATCAGTAGAAGATTGCATAGTTTTAGCTATGACTTCTCTAAGCGTGAGTATAGTGATTGTTGAACAAAGTGACAATCATGTAAAATTAGCTTTGGAACATTTTTCTAAAATCTTGAAAATAACCCCTTATGTGAGCTGCACTAATAGATCTCTTAGGAAATAGCAAGGAAAAGTCTGGGCAATCTGCATGTAAGCAACATTTGAGCATAGCCCATGATCAACATTCTTTCCAAACATTAATATTTTATTTGTTTGGAATAGCCTATTATCAGGATCGTAAACCATCTGCAAAACTCTGAAGGTTCAAGCAGAAGCTTATCCATCTATATAAAAAACTATCCATGTCCTGCTATAATTTCTTCCCTTGATATCAGAATAGGAGAATGTTAAATTACAAGAGACCACAAGAATGGTAGGTTACATACCTGTGACCATCTTTCTTCGAGTGAAGCTCTGTGAATCCACACTTATGAAGTTTGCGCGCCAGCGCGGGCTTCCAACGGAAACTTTCCCAGTTTGAAAAGTTTTGGCGGTAGCTCCGCCCAGCCGGCCCGGAGGGCATAAAAGGCGCCTCCATGCGCGCCCACCCCATTCCTACGCCACAATAGCAACTAGGAAAGGGTGGTTTGAGATAGAGGGACGGCCGGGCGGGTTCGTGTGGATTCACAGAGCTTCACTCGAAGAAAGATGGTCACAGGTATGTAACCTACCATTCTTCTTCGAGAGCTCTGTGAATGCACACTTATGAAGATTTACCGAGCTAAGGTAAAGGAGGTGGGAACAAACCAGCCAAATATTGAACAAAATGAACAGGTTTATTACAACCAGCAATACGAATAAATAACACATCAATCATATAAATATGAGTGGAAGGTATGCTCCCACTTGTAAACACAGTGCAACAAGCACCATTCATGTCAGGCACACAGGCCTCACAGCATAAGTGCAACAAGCACCATTCATGCCAGGCACACAGGCCTCATAACAGTAAGTGCAACAGGCACAACTGAGAACATAAGTGCACAACTGGTGCATCTTGAACCCGTGAGTGGGTAAAGCGCGCTTTAACCGGTAGACTGTGCCCCTACCCGGGGCACGGCACACACTTGAACGTTGGCTAGTGCAACCGAAGGGGAAGAGTTCGAACGACCGTAACTGTCGACCGAACTGTGCATAGAAGGGAGAGACAGGGCTGCCTACTCGGCATCACCCCGAGGGCCCTTGGGGTTAAGAATTGACCGACCAAAAGCCGCCTCCCTTCCAAATAGGGTGTCTACCCGGTAGTGTGATGTGAAGGTGGAGGGGTTGGCCCAGATGGCCGCCCTACAAATTTGGTCCAGGGGGATCCCTTGAGAAAAGCGGTCGACGTGGCCACTGCCCTAGTCGAGCGACCCTTGACCCTAGGGGGACACGGTTGACGTGCTATCTGATAGCACAGTTCAACCAAGGATGCCACCCAATTGGAGAGTCTTTAGACGACACCGGCAAGCCCAGCTTGTCGGTGGCGTAAGAAACAAAGAGTCTGGTCGACCGACGGTAGTCCGCCCGATCGGTCCTTGTAGACCCAGAGGGCTCTCCTGACGTCGAGGGCTCTGAGCGTCGAGTCCCTGTCTCCGGATTGGGAGGGCCCCATGTCCGGGAGCACAATGTCGGTGTTTACGTGGAACGGAGACACCACCTTAGGCAGAAAGGTGATGTCCGTCCGTAAGATGGCCCTGTCTGCCAAAAACAGCAAGTAGGGTTCGTCGACACGGAGCGCCGCCAGTTCGGAGGGCCTACGCGCCGAAGCAATGGCGACCAGGAAGGCCACCTTCCAGGAGAGGAGCCGCAGGTCGATGGATGACAACGGCTCAAACGGCGGGGATGTCAGGCAGGACAGCACCAGGTCGAGGTTCCAACCCGGTTGCGGTGAAGCTACGTTCAAATCAACCGGCTGGACAGGGTGGACCCTCTCTTAAAGATCCCACCGCTGCCGCCAATATGTGACCACTCCACTTCTTGACCGACCTCAGACTGGACAATCTTTCTATGTCCACACTGCTGACCTCCAATCCAAGGAAACCTTGAAGTTACCTCAGCAACTTCACGTTTATTGGCAGGGTACTGTCTCACCCCTTCACCATTTAACTGACTGGAGTTTTAAAACTTCTCAGTGACCACTTGACCACGCTGCCACCATTTATCTGGCTGACCACTGACTTTGAGGGCCACCACCAATAAAAGAATCAGGAGAGGTGTTTTCCTTTTAAGATGCAAACAATTTATTTTGACACAAATGGGTACAATCTTGGTTGGTTTCAAACTTCCTTAGAGGCACAACTTTTTCTGTTACATAACACAATGGGGACCTATTATAGGGTTTCCACTAAACCTCTATAAACCCCTGCAACTTTAACTAGGGTCTCTATACCCTTTAACTGGACTGCTCACTAGCAGACCTTAAGACACACACTAACACTGGACCGTTCTCTTTCAGTCCTTAGGACACTCTCAACTAGAACATAACTCCTCCCCCTCTCATTTGGCAGTTGGCTTCCCGCTCTTTTCCAACTGTAGAATTCAAACCTGAACATTCTACTAGCCTCTAGCCCTGGTTGCCATGGCGACAGCTCTTCTAAGCTTCTGCCATGCCTCCCTTCTGTTTCACCCACAGAAACAAACCATAGAACATTCAAAACAACATACATTTTAACACATGTCACACAACATTTACACACAAATAATCAACATCATTACACCGGTGTAGGTGGATGCACCGGGGGGCGGGTGTTGTTGACACCCCTCAGGAATCTCTTGACCATCGGGTACTGGAACAGCGAGGGACCATCCCTCTGTTGGTTCTGCCAGGTGAGGGCCGCCAAGTGGGTCTTCACCGAGGACATGGACAGACCCCTGTCGACCAATTCCGCCAGGAATTCCAAGTCCGCCAGAACCGACAGTGGGAAGACGGCGGCGGATCGAGAAGACTGGAACTTCGCGTAGCGGGCGATGCAAGCCGAATACGCCTTCGACGTGGCCGGCTTGTGGGCTGCTGCCAGGATCGCTGCTACTGCTGGAGAGACGTCTGGCGCCGGTGGATCCTCCATGCAGTTAAGTGCAGGGATGGAAGGTCCGGATGGAGGAGCATCCCCTTCTCCCGGGTCAGCAGATCTGGCCGGTGAGGGAGAGGCATGTGGTCCTGGCCTGCTAGGTGGAGCAGGGTCGGGAACCAGACTTGTCTCTGCCAGTAGGGAGCGATGAGGATGCAATCGGTCCCCGAGAGCTGGATCTTCTCGATGATTCGGAGAAGAAGTGGGAACGGCGGGAAGAGGTAGAAGAACCCCGTCGTCCAGTCGAGCAGGAGTGCGTCCCGAGGCAACCCGGCGTGCATCCGGGGCAAGCCTGGCACCGAAAACCGGCAGTTGGCTGTTTTCCAGCGATGCGAAGAGATCTGCGTCTGGGAATCCCCACCGTTGGAAGACACGGTGGAGCTCGTCCGGATGCAGCATCCGTTCGTGGGACGACCAGCCGGTTCTGCTGAGGGAGTCCGCCTCCCCGTTCTCGACTCCCGGGAGATGAATGGCCCTGGGGGTCACTTGATGAAGGACGCACCACTCCCACAGGCTCTGGGCCAGGGCCAGGAGTTTCCTTGGGCCCGTTCCGCCCTGCTTGTTGACGTAGTACATGGCCACTATATTGTCTGTCCTGACCAGTACTACGTGTCCCCTGATGAGGGGGGCGAAGGCCCAAAGAGTCTTGGCTATGGCCAGGAGCTCCAGGTAGTTGATGTGATGGAGCCTCTCCACCGTCGACCATTGTCCGTTGATCGACAGGGTGCCTGCGTGACCTCCCCACGCTAGCAGCGACGCATCGGTCGTCACTGTGAAGGATGGGTTCACCATGTGGAAGGGGACTCCCTTGCACACGTTGGTCTTGGAAGTCCACCACCGGAGGGAGTCCTTGACCGGCCTCGGCAGGGACAGCTTCTTCGAGTGGTGTTCCGTGACCGGGTCGAAATGGTCGAGGAACCAGCGCTGCAGTGGCCTGAAGCGTAGTCGCGCTAGGGGAGTCACAGCCACCGTGGAGGCCATGTGGCCCAGGGTGACCTGGATCTGCTTCGCAGTGATGCCGGGTCTGATGCAGTTGTTTATCTCGACTCGAAGTGCCTGAAATCTGCTCTCTGGCAGATAGGCGAGCTGATCGACGGAGTCGAATATAGTCCCGATGAACTTGATGGTCATCGCCGGGACCAGTTGGGACTTCTCTTCGTTGAGGCGTAGGCCTAATGAAGAGAGTAGCCGCAGAGTCGCCGCAACTTGTTGCTGCAGGAGTTCCGGAGACTGAGCCGCCAGCAGCCAGTCGTCCAAGTATGGGAAAATCCGGATTTTCTGCCTCCTCAAGTGTGCAGCCACGACCGACATGCACTTGGAGAATGTCCGAGGTGCTGTTCCGAGGCCGAACGGAAGGACGTTGAACTGGTATGTCCTTCCCGCTACCTTGAAGGCCAGGAAGCGTCGATGAGCAGGCCGGATCGAGACGTGGAAATATGCGTCCCGGAGGTCGATCGAGGCGAAGTGGTCGCCTGACCGGAGAAGTGGGAGAATGGACGACACTGACACCATCCTGAATTTCCTCGGTGAAACGTACGCGTTTAAGTCTCTGAGGTCCAGGATGGGTCGCAGGGAATCGTCTGGCTTCGGCACAGTGAAGTACCGTGAGAAGAATGCCCCTCTCTCCTTGCTCTGGGGGAGCTGCGAAATTGCTCCCTTTTGAAGCAAGGTGTCGACCTCCTCCAAGATCACCCTGGACGGCTCTGTCTCGACGATGAAACCCGTTGGTGGGAGCTCGTCGAATTCCAAGGCATAGCCGTCTTCGACAATCCGGAGAACCCATGCATCTGAGGTGATGCGTCGCCAGGCATCGATGTAGCGGGCCAGGCGGTCTCCGAATGGCGGGTGAGGTGGTGGAGGTCGAGGGCTGGGAGAGGCATGGTGGTGGCAGCGGTACCTTGCAACGAGGCGGTGTCGTCCCTCACCCCGTCAAACGCGGCGGTTGGATTGTCCATTGCCATTGTTATGGCGGGGCCTTGACTTGTTACCCTGACGGGGTCGATTGGCCTGCTGCTGCTGTTGCTGCCTAGGCTGTTGTTGTTGCTGCTGCTGAGGGGCTGAGTATGGCCGTGGGGCTTGGCGGTACTGTGACCGGGCTGAAACCGCCCGTTGGTAGTACCTGGGCTTTGGCTGTGGCTGGGGCCGGTCCAGTTTGGCCGTCAGGACTCTGAAGTCGTGAGTGGCCTTCAGTTTATCGTCCGTGCCCGCAAAGAAAAGTCCCTGGGCATCGAACGGTAGATCTTCGATGGTCTTCTTGGAATTCGATGAGAGACCAGAAGACTTCAACCACGCGTGCCTCCGGATGGCGACACCGTGGCCAGCAGCTTTCCTGAGGTGTCCCCGTATGGCGGGCCATCAGGATTTGGTGGTGTGCCAACGACTGCGCCTCTTGAGAGATGGAGAGAAGTGCAGCCTGTTGTTCTTGGGGGCTGCAGATTCTCGGCCCGAGGACTGGGAGGAGGTGACGATCATCGAGTTGGGGGTCGGATGATCGTGTAGCCAGCTCTTCTCCCTCTCATCTATTTTGTACCATGCCTCGATACGCCCGGACGTAGGAGGAATGGTCGATGGAGTCGTCCACGAGGCCTTCACCACCTCTTCCAGTGGCTCTAACATGGGGAGGTGTGGTTGGGCCGCCTCCTCGACCTGCACCCTGCTGAAAATGGGGCAGGTGCTGGCTCTCGTGGGAACGTAGGTCTGCATCCCCAGGGATCTCGCCATCCGGCCCACTTGCTCACCGAAGGCTCTTGCGTTGTCGGTCGGTGAGGACGAAGGTTCCACTTCGCATCCTGTATGGGAAGGCGTCCTGTCCATGTTGAGGGACAGGATGGAGCCCGATCTCGTCGATCGAGGGACCTCGCCATCTTCCATCTCGTCTCCCGACCAAGGCCGAACCGTGTCCTGGTTCGCCGGAGGCTGTGACTGTGGCGGCGACCTAGAGGTTGAAGGAGCCGCAGTCATCACAGGAGGGAGGTTTCGCTCGGCCGGGGCCAAGGCGAGCCTCGTGGTTTGTCTGCCTTTGTCAGGCGAAGTGACGAAGAGTTGTCGGACCGAGGTCGGCCCCGATGCGACTCGGACGACGGCCTGGGTTGAGTCCTCCGGCGACACGTGGTGCTCTACCCCTGTCTCCACAGCGAGAACAGGGATAGGCGACGAGTCGGGGCAGGAGACTGAAGACGATGACGTCAGAGTCCTGCGCCTCTTTGGCGATGGAGGTCTCGAGGCCGCGGCCTCCAGAGACTTGCCCGGAGTCACAGGAACCAGGCCTCTGGTCTGGGCTCTACGGGCTTCTTCACTCGACCTCCCGAAAGCTATCTCCATAGCCCGGTCAGAGGGAGTCCTCGAGATGGCCGACCTCTGGGAGAGGCCCGACGCCATCGAGCTTGTCGAGAGTCGACGAGGCGAAGGCAGCTGGACCGTTTCGGTGGTTACGGTGCAGGGCCTCTTCGGCGCCGAAGTCTTCGAGGAGACAGAGGCGCTCTTCTCCTTTCGTGGACGCTTCTTCCCGGCCGGGTGAGCGGTCGACACGGTGGGGGCCGAAGCAGCCGCCTCGGACCCCAAGGAGGTAGATGGGACAGCCGTCGCCATCTTCGGAGGGCAGAGAGCACGCTCCGTCAGGTAGGCCTGAAGCCTGCGGGCTCTCGCTCGTCTGGTGGTCGACGAGAAGGCCTGGCAGTGTCGGCAGGTCGGAACGACGTGTGCTTCCCCGAGACACCGAAGGCACTTCGAGTGACCGTCGCAATCCGGGATCTTGCTACCGCAGGATAGGCACCTTTTGAAACTGGTTGTGGACATGCTATGCTCACACAACCAGCCATATTTCCAATGTTGCCCAAGTGGCGGAAAACAAAGGAATGGGGTGGGCGCGCATGGAGGCGCCTTTTATGCCCTCCGGGCCGGCTGGGCGGAGCTACCGCCAAAACTTTTCAAACTGGGAAAGTTTCCGTTGGAAGCCCGCGCTGGCGCGCAAACTTCATAAGTGTGCATTCACAGAGCTCTCGAAGAAGAAACTATGATCATAGGATAAACTGACATCACCACCAATTTGAAAGCAACCTGTATTCAATTTCCCCATTTCACTTAATGTCTGAGCACAGAAGCATCCCTGTCTCTAAAGCTATGCATCATGTGAAAAGCTATGCATCATGTTAAGGCTCTTGGCACCCGTCATTTTCCTGTAGAAACTTCCCATTGCTAATATTCCATCCAGTGTTTCAGTAATTGGATGGATACTATTTCACAGTTTTTCTTTTTAAATATCATGCACTCTTTCTTTGATGACTCAATCGTACATGGAAGATGATCTTTGACCATTCATGCAATCAACAGTAATTGCTTACAATCAGGTTGCTTAGACTTTCATTAATAACTTTGTACTGGAACACTATGTTCTTGCCAGATATTCGAAGAGTACAGTTAGCTCAGCTAAGTTGAAAATTACTGCTACAAATGTATAGTGACTGCATCTATAGTGAAAGGACTTCCGGCACTGCTCCGGAACTTATTAAACTGGAAGGTTTTTTAAAATGGCAGCTTTCTTGCCCAGATTCCACAATCAATCCACTCAGACCACAGTCAAAATTCTATTAAAATTCATTTAGAGGTATCAAAGTGACTTGAAAAACTGCAAGCCAGTTCTGTGAGAATTTGTGGTCTGCAAGAATGTTGCCCAGGGGGTGCCCGGATGTTTTATGTTTTAAAATCTTTGTGGGAGACTTCTCTCATGTCCCCGCATAGGGAGGTGGAGCTGACAGAGGGAGCTCAACTCGCTATCCCTGGATTCGAACCATGGACCTGTCCGTTAGCAGTCCTGTCAGTGCAAGGGTTTAACCCATTGCACCACCGGGGGCTCCATAAATTAATAAACGAAAAGAAAGACAACATAGTGTATTGGTTTGAGTGTTGGGACTAGGATTTTGGGAGACCAGGGTACAAATCTCCACCTATTATGTGACTTTGGGCAAGTAAAAAGCTAGGAGAAAGTGTAAGTCAGCATTAACTTCTTAATAAGATATTTTAACTCTAGACAAAAATCTTTTGGACAGAGAATAAACTTATATCAATAGAAGAGGTGCAGTCATAGGACCCTTTCATATTATCTATTTATAGATTTCTGATTCCATTGAAATTGTCCTGGTTCCATCCTTTTTAAAAAAAAATAATCAATCTTTATTGGTTTTCAAATAAAAGAGGTTAAAACATACAAACATTGAAAAAGGAAAATACAGTAAAATCACAGAATGAGCATAGAGGTTGCTCGAAAAGGGTGTGTGACAGTTACAAAGGTTGGGCGGGAGTCAGAGTGAACGTGTGTGAAAGTAGTGTTGAATGAAGAGTAGAGATTGCTTAGGGATATCTTTTTCCCCCTTCTCGCCGATGTTGGTCTTTCCCTTATACTGCCTGTGTAAGAATAGAAAGGAACAGAACTTTATATTTATTCTAGTATTAAATCAACATTGTATTCCATTCTGCAATATTGGCGTACTGCCCTCCAGTCTGTTTTTTCCCATCTGTCTTTACTTTTGTTTTGTAGTTTTTCGTTAACCAGTCCAGCTGGATTGTTTCAGTAACCTTAATAAACCACTCCTCTTTAGTTGGTATTATCGAAGATTTCCAATGTTTAGCATATAAGATCCGGGCCGCTGTTATCCCTATTAAGATTATTTTCCTTTCCGTTATTGGGACTGTTTCCTCTAGCAATCCTAGCAAAAAAAATCTGGTTTTCTTTCTAGTTTATATGTTATCATTTTTTGAAGTTCTCTATGTATCATAGCCCAGTATCTGGACGCCTTAGGGCATGTCCACCAGAGGTGGAAGAAGGTACCATTTTTATTTCCACATTTCCAACATTTAGGGTCAGTGTTTCTATAGATCCTGGATAGTTTTTCCGGAGAAAGGTACCAGCGATATATCATCTTAACCCAATTCTCTCTATAAGAGTTGCTTCAGGATTTTTTAAACTATATTGCACCAGATGTTATTCCATGTTTTAGTGTTTATCTTAAAACCTACATTCCTGGACCACTTGTCCATGTAATCTCTTTTCTGGTTATTTATTGTATCCATCTTAAGCAAGGTTTTATATATCTTTCCTAGTAGTTTCTCATCTTCTCTTAGTATGTTATTTTCTAGCTCCATCTCTTCATCTATAAATCCTCTTTTTTGATCCTCCTTAAATTTTTCCCTCATTTGAAAGAATGAGAACCATCCCAGTTGTGTTCCTTCTTTTTCTAGCTCTTCTTTTGTTTTTAACACATAGGTCGTCCCGTTCCACCTTAATGATTTGTTATAAGTTATCCAGTTGTTGTTTTCCAATTCCCTGATCCTGAATGCCTCATTCACTGATGTCCAAAGTGGAATCTTTGCTTGTATATTAGGCTAGAGTACTTCTGCCAGACCTTCATAAGCGCTCTTCTTATGAAGTGGTTATTGAAAGTGGTATCTATTTCCTTTTTATTATATATCAGGTACCCATGGAACCCAAACTTTAAGTCGTGTCCCTCTAGGTTAAGCAGGTTGTAATTTCCTAAATGTATCCATTCTTTTATCCAGGTCAGGCAGCTAGCATCATGGTAGAGCCTTAAATTGGGTACCCCTAGCCCTCCTCTCTCTATCAGGTATTGCAATGTTTTCATTTTGATCCTGGGTTTTCTACCCCCTCCCCCCCCCCAAATGAATCTCGAAATATCTCTCATCCAATCTTTGAAAGTCTTCTCGCTTTTTATAATCGGCAGTGCCATAAACAGAAAATTAATTTTGGGTAAAACCATCATTTTAGGGCTGCAATTCTCCCCATAAAGGAGAGGTTTAGTTTATGCCACTTTTCTAGGTCTTTCTTGCCTTTTGTCCACAATTCCTTGTAGTTATTTTTGAACAATTTCGAATTTTTCGGTGTTATGTTGATACCCAGATATTTGACCTTATCTTGTATTTTCATACCCGTTATTGTCTGGAGGGTTTGTTTTTGGCTTCAGATATGTTTTTAACTAATACATTAATTAGTCTTCCCCTTATTAATCTTGAAGCCCACTACTTTACCGTATTCTTCTATCTTCTGTATCCATGCGGTTATGGACTTCACTGGGTTTTCTATTATGAGTACTACATCGTCCGTAAATGCCTCGACCTTAATATTATCTTTCTTTATCTGCAAGCCCTTAAGTTCCTTGTCCTCCCTTATCTTATTTAATAAAATTTCCAATGAAAGAATAAAGAGTAACGGCGACAGTGGGCACCCTTGTCTTACACCTTTACTGATTTCCACCTCCTCTGATTTCTTTTGGTTGACTATGATTTTTGCTTCCCTGGACCACATTCTTTATCAGGAAGCCTATATCCAGCTCGTCCAATAGTGCCTTTAGGTAACTCCAGTTGACCTTGTCAAATGCTTTTTCAGCGTCTAGGAACATCAGGGCCATCTCCTTTTCGCTGTGTTTTTCATAATATTCTATTATGTCAATTATATATCTAATGTTTGTTTTAATTTGACTTTTTGGTAAGAATCTGTTCTGGTCCTCCTTTATCCAATTGTAGTTTTGTGCGGCATGGGTGCTCCCAAGCTGACAATTCTAAATTCTCTTCCCTTAACTGCAAATCCCAGGATTCCATAGGATATTGCTATGGCTGTTCAAGTGGAACCATAGTGCTGGATAGTGTGTAAAAGGACTCCATATCATAGATAGATACTAAAAATGAGGCAAGCATAGATGGTTCATTTGTCCCTATTTGTTGGGCTTGTGACTCCTTTGGCTACCGGGCTTGTGTCTCCTTTGGTTACCAGAATTGTGGGACCTGAAGTGCAAACAGATACAAGGGATTGGAATTTTCATGAGACAAGGGATGGGAATTTTCATGAGCTAAGATTCTCTGGGAACTTGTCTGTGTAAACTAGAGTGAGATAAGCAACACCTGCATTGATAGTGCAGTCAGCAGAGAAGGAATTTTAATTGGCAAAATTCAAGGCCTATGTTTCAATTAGAGAATCGGAAGTGGTTTGGTTGACTATTTTACTGCTGACTGCTGTAGAGACCCCCAGTTTTCTGGCAACATCGATGCAGGAAGATCCTCTTGCTTTGGGACTCAAGTTTCATGCTTCGCCTATGGAAATTTCTAGTTTATGTTTTTGGGACTTTGATTCTCTTGGACTCTATTGATTCTCTTGGAGTCTATTGAACTCATTGGGATTCTATTGGATTTATTTCACCTGTACTGCTTTGGCTCCTGAAACCTTCCTGCTTGGATTATAAATGTGTTTTCTTTTTACCTTTTTATTCTTCTATATATTGCTGATATTACCTGCTTCCAATAAATGACTATATTCCAAGTGCTGGTGTTGTGTGATTACATCTAGAGGGTCCAGGTCCCCTGGAGTGCAACACTATTATGCTTGAACTATGAGGACATTACTATTATGTATACAAGGATGGGAAAACTTCAGCCCTCCAGGTGCTTTGGACTTCAACTCCCACAATTCCTAACAGCCTACCAGCCCATGCCTGGTGTATGTATACCCATACAACTGACTTTGATTAGACTTCCGGCACTGCTCTGGAACCTATTAAACTCAGGACTGTGTTAACTTATTCCACTTTTTGTAGGCATAACATTGTGTGGCTCTTGGAGGAAATAATGTCTCTGGATTCCAACTCAGGTTGGCTCCTTCTGTACCCTCCAAGCACCACCTTCTTTTGCTGATGTTCTGCCAGAGTTTAGGGATGCCTGTAGCTAGCTACATAATAATGTCTTGATTTGCTTGAATTTATTTTCAGCTAAAATAACTTTGTACTCCTTTATACAGGGTGATCTATGTGTCATCCTACTCTATACAGGAGTCGTAACCTGAAGATAGGAATGATGCATAAATTGTTTTAAAAGAAAGAAAAAGCATATTTATAATCAGAATAGTGTAATTCATTTTAAGGAAAATTTACATTCCATACTATAAGCACAATTCATGATGGGAGTATTTTTAAAAAATCTCCCTTTAGATCACACAGCCTAATAAGCATAAAAGGAAAATAGCTTCCAATTTTGCGGCCTTGTGGGATTCCTATGTCCTGTTCTATCAGCCAACAGTATAATAACAATCTTAGTAATTACTAATTACTATTATGGAGAGGGATTCAAAAACATTAACAAAAGAAATCTAAGTGCAATTCCATCAAGTGCCCTGTTGTAAGGTATGCAGATGGTCTTGCTATAAGGGTGATGAATTATCCATAAATACAATAGCCATATTTTATGCAAAATAATGCAATTTATTGAAATGATACTAAACACATACTCCTTTTATCCAGCTAGGGCTTCTTTTGTGCAGTTGATTCCTTTCTTCATGGCTAATTTAGCCCTTTCTATTACAATTGCTTTAAAATGGAATCATCTCTGAACTAGCCTCCTATTATTTCCTTCTTGTCATACCATTTGTGTTTTCACAACTGGCCTATTATACTAATTCAGACCAGGAAATACAAGATTGTGCATAAATACAAATTGCTGTCCCTTGAAAACAGAAAGTCCTTACAGATATGTACAAGGGGTATTCAAGTCAAAGTGGTACTTTTGAGTTTATAAAATAAAAGAACAAATTTCAAGGAGGGTAAATGTAATTTATTTTTCAACATACTCCCCTGCTACATCTATACATTCATCCCAGTGTTTAACTAATGCCTGGAAAGCTTTGGTATAGAAAGCTTGAATAATCCAAGGATACCTTGGTGGTGAGTCTGCATGCTTTTGAAGAGGCACGAATGTTGGGTGAAAGAGAAAAATGTGCCAAGAGGAAGGCATGTCAAGCCAACCCCGATCAGGACCGCCTTCCACCTGGAAACTGATGCCCTCATTGTGGGAGAACATGCCGGTCAAGAATAGGGCTCCACAGTCACCTAAGTATCCACTGCCAGGACACCACACTTGGAGGATAATCTTATTCAAACAATGAATAAGCAAGTAAGTAAATAAGTAATCTCTTCTGCAATTTCATGACAGGTTGTGTATGAATTATCCAGGATCAGGCATTCCACCCACTGAATGTTCACAGGAATGATCACTTTGGGCTGAGAACCACAACAGCTCAGATAGTCACTGACAGACATATAGCCATCTTTGAAACATTTACACCATTCAAATGTCTTACTGTGGCTGAGTGTCTTATCACTATACTGCACTTGAAGTCTTCTGTAGATAATATCCATGGATTTGACACTTTCGTTCACAAGAAACTTCATTACCACATGCTAATACTGTTGTCTGCCATCTTGATTGAGTACTAGCCATTGCCATACTACTATCCATATTTAATGTGTAAAGTTAAAAGTCCTGGTTTGACTTGAATGCCTCCTTGTACCCTTTCTATTAATCTTAGAACAATCTGGATTGAAGTTATTAATCTCTGGACTCATGAAATTAATTTTGGATGCTTAGTGCAGCTTGTTGAGCAGCATTCCATGCTCATAAGAGACAAAATGTTCTGCTGACTCAAGTTTTGTTTTGGGAGCTAGCGAGTGAGCAGATGATTAAAAAATGTGTCTTCTTCTACCTCAAGGCTATTTTTCATCAGTATGAGACACTGCTCTTAATTTACCAGCTTGTTTGTGATGTAAAATGTCCGTTATGTCATATTATAATGCTCTGAGGCATTTTATTTATGATGAACTCATCCTAAGTTCCTTTACAGTGGAAAGCAAAGCATCCTTTTGACTTAAGCAATATCTATATACAAGCCTCTAATTTATGGTTCTATAACAGTCATCTGAGAATGAGTGTGTCTTTCAGTGTCAAATCTGAATAGTTCCAATAGCTGAGACAAAAATACATTATGTAATCTAGGATAGAGTTTTAGTTTTTCTGTAGTTGATGAACTACTACTCCAAATGTTCACAGTGAGTCTTTTCAAGGAAAAGCAGCATGTAAAAACTAGTTAGATACAAAGTAAATACAGTTGTACAAGTCTGAAAACATTCACTTGAAACATCATCCCATTTTAGTGATGCTCAATTGGTCCTCCAGGGACATCAAATCCACACTAGATGTTTTTCAGCCTGCATTGGGTTGGTATGTCACACAGTCACATGGTTGATGCAACTGTTTGTACTGCGTCTGGTGCTTTACACTGCCTACCACTGCAGACAGTTGCTCTGTTGGTTGTTTATCCAGTCGGCACCACTAGGAAGTGGAGTCGAGTTTGGTTGGCATGTCGGACTGTCTTGTGGCATGTGAGACTCTCTTGCGCTGCTTTTTGGGATGAACATATTTGGTCTTTCCTCTTTGCAATGGTAAAACAGGATGATTGTTTTATAGTGGTTTGTTGCCTTCTTTGAACACGTTGACTTCATTTGCCAGTTCAGACAATCCAGTTGCTTCTAGGGCTGATAGTGAGTTGTGGTTGTTTCTTTGTTTTGCACAGTTCCCAGTTTGCCTTCCATTTTTGTCCATACTAAATAAAGATTCATCAGTTGACATGAGATTTCTATACTGCTGACAACCAGTTTTGGGAAAGGAGAACAGAGCTCAGTGAAAACACCTATCTGATACCTAACAACATTTATGAGAATAACATAATTTTATGTTCACAGTGAATATATTATCTCTGTGTCAGTCCTTATATAACCAAACTTATATCCATGTATTCAGAGGAGGGAATAACCAGAAAATTGGTAGAAATGCCCTTAAAACTATTAGGGAAAACAGCACCAGCAGTAGCTAGGGACCCTCCATTCCCCCGTGCTCTAATGAAGACTGAAAATGCCCAACATCCCAATGTCTGGACCCTCTGGATTCCTCCCTCTGGAAGAGGGGGAATGGGATAGTGTATGCTGGAAAAGAGCATTGCGGCCTTAGCTGAACTCTGAACCAGTGCATTCCGTACTGCAATTTTACCCACACATGCTGCTTACATCATTCTGCAATTCAAACCTTTTTGTATGTTGTCTGTTTTGAACACTGACAGCTAAATGCAGGCTCTGTGTAAGTGATGGCAACCAAGAAACTGTTTAACAGAACTGTGTGATTTGTATATTGATCTCTGATATGCTTCTAAACAAATTTATGCAAAGGACCGCGGTGGGCTTTTATTGAAATCCAGAGGACAAAAATGGGTGGGGGAAGTCTGAAAGCTGGAGAAGCAACACATACTTTATTCACTATGCCCGAATAGGATACTTACTCTCTTGACAGATTTCAAAGATTTTAATAATTTTTAAAGCTGCATTTAAGCAGGCCACCCAGCGAAGTGTTAACAGACTGGTATCTCTCTAAGCAAGGTTTCTGTTTGTGTGCCTTTACGTTGCCACCACATGTTTTTATAGAATTTCCTTAGGCAAGAAATACTCCAAGGTGGTTTTGCCAGGTCATACATAGTATGCATTACTGGTCTCCCATTCAAGTACTAATAACATCTAACCTCTGTAGCTTCCAAGAACAGACAGGATCAGGATTCTTAGGCTCCTGTGCCCTGACAATTTGAGCCAACGTGCCACAGTGTTTTGCATGTTAGACTATGAACTCACATTGTTTCTCTAAGAACCTCATCAGATGTACCCTCCTCCGGTCGTTTCTACATACTTCTAAAACATTTCATAGATTGAGCCCTTTACACAATGCAAATTCACTTCTGGCTGTCATCTATGGTATTTCACCTATGAACTGTATTAGAAGTGTTGAGAAACAAAGGGGGAATAGGAACCGGGAAGAAATCATCTTCTGAGCTCCTGATGAACTTGGAAACAGGAGAAATCACATCAAAACATGTGAGATGGGATCTGTCAGATTCATCTATGTAATTTCATTTCACTCATATGAAGCAATGGGCATTCCTATGGCTGGTCTACTCCAGAGTATTGATGCTCCAACTGGGTTGTTGTAGGTTTTTCGGGCTAAATGGTCATGTTCTAGAAGCATTCTCTCCTGGTTTTTTGCCTACATCTATGGCAAACATCCGCAGAGACTGTGAGGTCTGTTGGAACTAGGGAACTTGGGTTTATATATCTGTAGAATGTCCAGGGTGGGAGAAAACTCTTGTTTGTTGGAGGTAGGTGTGAAAGTTTCAATTGGCCACCTTGATTAGCATTTGATGGCCTGGAGCTTTTTGGTGTGGTTTGTTAGTGCCTGGAGGAATCTTTTGTTGAGAGGTGATTAGCTGTCCCTGATTGTTTCCTCTCTGGAGTTTCCCTATGTTTGAGTGTTGTTTTGTGGTTATGATTTTAGAGGTTTTTTTAAATACTGCTAGCCAGATTTTGTTCATTTTCATGGTTTCCTCCTTTTTGTTGAAATTGTCCACATGCTTATGGATTTCAATGGCTTCTCTGTGTAGCCTGACATGGTGGTTGTTAGAGTGGTCCAGCATTTCTGTGTTCTCAAATAATATGCTGCGTCCAGGTTGGTTCATCAGGTGTTCTGCTATGACTGACTTCTCTGGTTGAAGTATTCTGCAGTGCCTTTCATGTTCCTTGATTCATGCTTGGGCAATGCATTTGGTGGTTGCTAAGTAGACTTGTCCACAGCTGCATGGTATACGGTAGACTCCTGCAGAAGTGAGAGTATCCCTCTTGTCCTTTGCTGAATGTAGCATTTGTTGGATTTTCTTAGTGGGTCTGTAGATAGTTTGTATATTGTGTTTCCAACTGTTTGTGTTCCCAACCGATGCTCCAACTGTTTTCCCAAGTCATTGTGTATGAGTCTTTATTGGTAATTTTAAAAATTCAATGTTATACCAAGAAATTGCGTAATTTCACCACTTTAATATAGCTGAGTCCCCCTTTGGGGGGAGAAGGGTGGGGTAAAAGTGCATGAAATAAATAAATAAATAAATAAATAATATAGCTGTATTTTCTCTCTCAATAGTAATCTTTGCTTTCAAAATCACACTATTGCTAGCTTTAAAAAATGGGTACCAACTGTAGTCACTAGGCCTGGTTAGGTTTTTCATATCTTGATCAAATTTGTATCAAATTAGATTCTAAATTACCTTTGAAGCGTTTCTGAAGCGCTTAAATCAACCCGGAAGTGAATTACCAAATTCGAAGCCACTGCCGGAGAGAGAAGGACATGGGGGGAGAGCTGAGTTAACCCACTTTGCAACTGGCCCCATTCAAAAGCTGAGGGAAGACCTGGGCTTTCAAACCCAGTATGAAATTCAGAAGCAGAGGGAGGGCCTGGGCTTTCAAACCCAGAAGGGAAGGCCAGGGAAGGGAAAACCCTTTCTGCAAATGTTCCGAAAATGGCAGCAGTGAATCCAGGGAGCGAGGTGAGCTCTCATCTGTCAGCTCCAGCTCCTCATGCTAGGACATGAGAGAAGCCTCCCACAGGATGGTTAAAGATCTGAGTGTCCCCTGGGCAACATTGTTGAAGATGACCAATTCTCTCACACCAGCAGCAACTTGCAGTTTCTCAAGTCGCTCTTGACATGAAATAAATAATTTGTGTCCCGTCTGTCAGGATTGGGAGACCTGAGCTTAGGAGAAGTTCAGGCTCCCAACCTGCCATGAGATTGTACCGACCTTTGCCCCAGTTATTTGGTGACCTTGGCTCCAGCTGCATAGAGCCTGTGCTGAGTCAAGTGGGAGTGACGTAACTTCCAGATGTGTGTGTGGCTCCGGAGGGAAGTGAGGTAACTCCTCTGAGCCTGGACATTGGACAATTGGACTCATAATGCTGGCTCATGGACCCATGAGGTCACATCCCTTTGGACTATGGGATATGCTGAATCACCGGATATGGTGCAACCCTGCTTGGACATTGCATGGGCAATGGGGAGGGGCTCAGGGTATATAAGGTGTGTTTGGGTGGCGGGACGGTGCTTTTGCTTCACGTGTGTCATACCTACAATAAAATCGTGTTGGACCGTGCTACAATCTACGCGTGATCCTTACCGAGTGTTGAAGAGTCGTTACACCGTCTCTAAGGGAAGCCAATCTAAATATGCACAATATATGCAAATTTAAAAAAATCCAAAACACTTCTCTCACAAGCATTTCATATAATGGATACTCTACCTGTATTTGCTGTTCCACCATGCTACAGAACAAATCATCCTGCTTTCTTTACTCTACTGAAAGGAAAAAAGAAACGAAAATTCACCCCATAGCTCTATCAATGTGCATGAATGTGATTTCAAAGTGAATGTTTTCAATGTTGTACCCTTCCACCCACATAACAGCTCAGGAAAAGACTGTGCCAGCTGCTTTACAGTGCCAGGAAAGCACTTGCCAACTGCTAAATAGGCCTTTGGGTGATGGGCTGGACCTTGGCATGGATACAAAAATAGCAGTTTGTCATATCTTCTGATTTTGCATCTGTATTCAACCCATTAAGCCTCACCTTATGGAAATCCTCTTGGGAAAGCAGTTATTCACACCACTTACAACCTCATCCTCTGCACATCTATGTAAGTTTCACTAAGTTCAATGGCATTACTAGTATGTATGCCTATTTGGCTTTGGTATTCTGTAACTTGATATCATGGTATGGGTACAGGGGACATAAGAGAACTGTAAATCATACTAAATATAACCTCCCTGAGTTCCCTCAGGGAGATATATGTGGGATATAAATAAAGATTATTATTTAGAGAGATTCATTTGACAAACATATTTACATTTTGTCATAAATGATAGAAGCACATTGACCAATACATTGTGTGTCTTCTTGTTGTTTCTGGCTTATAATGGCCCAAAGTGAACCAATCACAGAGGTTTGTTTAGGATGAAAGTGTGTCACTTGCCCAGTAGGTTTTCATGGCTGAGCGGGAATTCAAATCCTGGTTTCCAGAGTCTAATCCGGCACTCAAACCACTGCACATTGCAGACTCTTCACCAATATATATTAGGACAGAATAATAGTGCTTCTCTAATCCTGTAACTTTATCCATTTTCTACAATTTTAGGAGACAAAGTACAATAATGGTTTTAAGTACATGCCAATTTTATAGCTTTAAAAAAACAATTTTCAGCTTCTGCTGGCCTTGGAATCTCGGCATGAGGATTAGAAAATTCAAAAAGTAGACTAGCATAGTGTTTTAGCCTTGTAGGTATGTTGAAACCATATACATCAGGTGAGCTTACAAAAAACATTTTTATGCTCATGTCTAACTACAGGAAAAATTCTGATGAAACACTGCACACAAATTTGATATTGATGTCACGAGGTGTGCTTCACGCATCCCGTATCCTGCTAATGCCACTGGGAGTGACATCAGAAGACACCACTACAGAAACATAGCTTCATGCCATACATCCTGAAGCTGGATCCCAGTCTTTGTTTACAAATTGTTAATACATTTCCAAGTCTTTCTATGTGTGTTTTTCCATTACTTAAATGTGAATCTTTGTGTGAAAAAATGCCATAATTAATTCATAAGAACCACTTTTAAAAAGGTTATAGGAGCATCTGTGTTGAGGCTGCTAGAAGCAACAGTGATACAAAAGCAAAAAAGGGAGAAGAGAACATTAAATTATACATTCGTTTATGACCCCAGGTAACCTCAACATATCTTCTTTGCCTAGCAATCATGCTATATTAATCTAACATTATAAGCATTGTACCAATGTATAAGGTGTATTGTTTTTGCCTTTCTATTAAATTTCCTCAAGCTTCAGGTCTGCTATTCTATCTAATATTCCACTTGAATTAATTTCACTATATATAGAATGGGTAAACTATGAAATCAAATGAATGCAAAAGACCCACCATACTGATGTTAACCTAAATAGCAAAATCTATGAAGAAGAGGTCATCAAAATCCAGATGTGAGGTGATTCATTCAGCAGAGTCTGAGAATGTCATAGTGCTCAAAAGAATTAGTGGGCAGAGAAAAGAAAGTGGAGGCTATAAATATTTGAAGTGGAAGAGAGGAACAACTTTAAGTATGTTGAATGAAAGATGTTCCTCTCAGAATGCCAAGAAGTGCTAATGACCGAACCCATATTGATCAAGTAATTAAGCCAATTTTATGATGGAATATCATAAGGACTCATTATTGACTTTCCATTTGACCTCAGTAGTCCACAAAATGAAAAAGAAGGTATTTTCTTTTCTGGTTTTCACGTTATGATTTCAGGGTAGTTAGAGCAATGCAATCAATGCAAATGTACTAAGAATACATATTTATGTTCCAGACAGCTTGTAATGTGGAGTGGTTTGAGTGTTGGACTAGGACTCCAGGATTTCCTGTTTAACTATTGAAGTCCACTGGATAACTTTTGGTAAATCCCACTCTCTGCACCACAGAGGAAGGCAATGGCAACCCTCCTCTGACTAAACCTTCCGAAGAAGCCCTAAACAATTTCCACACATTGGGAATATATTAAAATATATTACTTCCATCTTATTAAGGCAGATACCTTTTTGTTCCTATGTTTGTTCCCATGGCTGGAATTTGAATCACATCTGCAGGAAGGTGTTCAAGACCAGGCAGTAGCAAGGACATAGCAGTTTTGTGGAGAAGACGGGGAAGAAAATAGCTGTTAGCCACACACTGCTTGACTGAAGCTGGCTAGTATCTTCAGAGCAGCCTATCAGAGGATCCTTAGAGCCACAAGATTATGAGAGACGTGACTTGGGAAACTGTGTGTCAAAAAGGAATGGGTGCTTTTCTAGGACACCTTTTTCATAAAGTTTGTTTCTGACAAGGCTCAGAACGGAAGCACTGGCGAATCTAGATAGTGCTGACTTCTGTGGGGAAGCATATGCCAGACAATCTTTATATGGATGGAAGGTAACAAACCATGAAATCCTAGTAGGATCTTGGCCAATAATTTTTATAGGGTTTCCCCCTCTCTTACTATTAACATCTTGGATAGGGAAGGAAGTGGCAATTTAAGGACAGAAACTGGGATGGGCTAAAACAGTCCATACTCAGTAGTAACATGCTAAACCCTAACCATTTTCATTTCTGTTCTTGGGAAAAGATAAAGTTACAATAAAAGATTTGTGCATTTCATTTGGTCTACAATTTTAAGAGAAGCAACCCAAATTGTATTTCTCAGCCAAATCTATGCATATAGGCAATCTTTGCAACAATTTTAGGGGGGTAGCTGCATTGGTGTTATGCAGTAAAACCAGTAAAATAATCTTATGAAAATCTAAGAGACTAAGAGCACTTCTAGACAGTGCCAAAATGCGGGTTTTAGAAGAGTGCAAAAAAAAAAACCCCAACAAAAACCCAGGACCTCAGAGCGCGTCCCCAAACAGATGTGTTGGTCCTGGAAGTTCTCCCCCCACCATCTTCATTGGCCTCCTTTCTGTGTCTCAGGATAAAATGGAGGGCTTGCTTGCTTAAATGCACCCTTGAAATAAAATGATCTCTTGAAAATTTTTTGGAATGCTGGGTCACACACAAAATATGCACTTCTTTTGGCCAGTAACAGGATAAAAGGGCAACTTTATATCCTGTGGTTTCTCTCCTTTGTAGCAATTCCTCCTGTGTTTTCTGCTGATGTTGTCTAGCCACCCCACCCCCCATTTTGAAATGGGAGCTCCCGTGATTAAGGTACTGTGTGGATGGGGCCTAAGACCTCATCACACTGAGGCCAAGAAGCATCGCCTCCCTGTTTCTTTGTACTGCTGACACGGAGTCCCCCAGAGCCCGTCATATGATGCAGGGCTATTTTTGGCAGGGCTCCATGGAGCTCTGCGCCATCAGCATGCCGGCAGCATGCCAGCACTGCAAAGAACCAGAGCCCAGAGGAGTCAGGAAAGCTGGAGGAGGTGAAAAGGAAGCTAGAAACAATGGGGAAATGTCATGGGAAGGGATACCATGACCCCCCAAAAGGAAGCAAGTGCAATGTGATACTATCCCATGATTTCCCCTGCTGTTCTTTGTTGTCCCCCAAATTTTAAGGGTCATCTGATGAGGCCCTAGCAGGTGTTATTTGGTGTACGCTTTTATGGTAGCCAGCCTATTGTTGCTATTATTAGTACCTCAACTTTTTCCTAAAATTGGGGTTTAAGGTGGCTTACCATTTAAAACAAGAATGATACAGTATGACACATATAAAAAGTCAATTCTAAAATGAAATTAAACAAAACTTTGTGCTAAGTAAAACATGGTGCAACTAGACTTTTTTGTCATCCTTTGGTTTTTGCTCCTTTACTGAATATTGTGATGCAATTCCCATCTGAAAAATCTTCTCATTGTATTAGGAAAAGATGAATATAAAAGAACATGGCTGTAGCTCATGAATGCTTATTCTGAAATTAATTGGTTGTAAAGATGTCACAGGAATATTGTTTCCTTCCATTTTTATACTGAAACAAACAAACTTGGGTAACTCTGGGAAAATTAATGTGTGTGATTGGGGAAATTTATGTATGAAAATAAATACTGTATGAATTTTAAAGAGGCTTTAAAGACAATAGAAAAAAATGATGGGGTGATGGGACACAACTGCTTGGATATCTAAATAGAAAAGGTGCACACATTTTACTCAAGGTACTAAATCCAAAGAATTGCACACCAATTTCAGTTGAAAATCTCATCAATGGAATAATGATCATGGATTTGTGGCAAATGATGCTAGTTTAACCTAGATGCATTCATTTTGCTTGTTATGTCTACATTGCTGGATGGCTGCTGAAAATGAAGCTCTCCACATACATTTGCAATATCATTTCCAGATCTATCCTTTTACTGGGATCACATAAAACAGAAAGCCTGGAAAGTTCATCCATTAAGAAAGACGGCACATTTTTGGCTGATCTCAGAAATGGGAAACTGGAAAATTGCACAGTTGGTGTTAAAACCTGACTGACCCTGTTCTGTGATATAGGATGCCAATAACTGAAGGGAGACTAGCATAGTTCAGGACTGGATCAAAGACACTTCTGAACTCTCTCAAATTCCCCTGTATAGATGTGACCTAAATGTTTCTGTTTCAAGGCACCCCAGATTCCACAGACAAAGATAAATTTCAATAGAAACTTCTGGTTGTACAGTGGATTTTACTGTGAAATGTAAGACATGCTATAAATGAAGCAGAATTTTATTACTCTAAATTTATTGTACACATTAGCCAAAGTTTCTTTTACAAGCTGTTTATTGTATGGAAAGTGTAGCAGTTGTTTAACAGATCAATGAGCTCCATTTTTCTTATATTCAAGGAAACAGATATACAGTTGTAATGTAATAATAGTTTCATATAAAATAATTTTTACAATCTGTAATCCAATACAGAAATTACCAGGAAAGCCTGCAATGCATATGTGCACTCATATACTGGTAGGTTTCCCAAAAATATATTCATCCTTTAACAATAATAATAATATCATCATCATCATTATATGTATACCCCACTTTATCTCCCCTGAAAGGGGACTCAAAGTGGCTTAACATAAAAGCATCAGCATAACCATTTAAAATATGCCTGGAAGACTTGAGAAAATTTGAGAATATGCCAGTATAATCCAGGGATAGGCATTTATGTTAGGGCTAGGGTGTGTATTAAAATATTGAAAAAGTAAAATAGGTGAATCATGAACCACTAAACACACACATATCAGTGCAACACATAGATACCTTGCGGGATCTGCACTGGTTGCCAATCGAGCACCGGATCACCTTCAAAGTGTTGGTTCTTACCTTTAAGGCCTTGCACGGCCTGGGGCCAGTGTATTTGAGGGACCATCTCTCTCCATATTGTCCCATGAGATCACTGCGGTCGGAGGATACCAACCTCTTGGATGTCCCCTCTGTGAAGCTCGCGAGGTTGACTGCAACCCGCAGGAGGGTGTTCTCCATTAATGCGCCCACGTTGTGGAACGCCCTCCCCACGGAAACGCGCGCCATTCAGGACTTGCTTCCCTTTAGACGGGCGTGCAAGACCTACCTTTTCCAGCTGGCTTTTAGCCTGTAGGTCTTGCTTGCGCACAACCTGCTCTGTCACCTGTAGTGTTGTACTTTACACACATGGTTTTAACTTCTACTGTGTTATGTTGTATTTTAACTGCCGTGTTTTAACTGTTGCTATGTTTTTATCGTGTTTTACCCGGCACTTGTGAGCCGCCCTGAGCCCTCTGGGAGTGGCGGCATAGAAGCCCAAGAAATAAATAAATAAATAGAAAAATCCAGCACATGGTTTAGGTAAGATACACCTGGTATACCCAGATGTCTTCACTATCTTGGAAAGAGAATTGGGAGGATGGACACAATTCCAATGTCTCTGTAAATGCCACCTTTCATACATTGAACTTCTAAAAACTGATTTTGATTCAGACTTAGCTACCTTATATTAGACCTCTTTACATCAATGAAACAAACCCTGACTCACCACAGACTTGTCACTGAATCCATTGGTTTCTTCTAAACATTGCTGACAGAATGTGGACCCAATGCATTGAAGAAGACGGGGGGATTTGGAAGCAAAAAGCAAGTCCTCCTCCAAAGTGGACTTTTTCTTATATATTTTTTTTCACTGCAGATTTTTTTTCAAATGGGAGTGGCCGTGAAATAGATTTTGCCAACCAAAAGTTAGATGACATTGAAATTCACCCACCAACATAACTGTATTCACCCATTATATACTCGTAACTATTAAAGCCCAATGGAAAATGATACATTAAGCTCACTCAGAGAACTTTTAGCCTTATGAAGGGTTAACAAAATGCTACTCAAAAAGATGAAGATATAGCCTTGAACAATATTTGAATATCTTTGATATTCTGAAGACTAATCTCACACATTAGTAAAACCTTAATGACTAATCCAGTCTTTTAATGAAGCTAGACACAATTAAAGTAGTAGCTGACTGTGTTCTATACTTCTTCCACACATGCAAGGTAAGCCACACCCTGCTCTTCTTAATTAATTTAAATTAATTTAAAATCATAAAATAAATGGAGCTAAAGTATAATAATCCGAATGACATAAAACTAACCTCTACCTTCAGGCAAAGAGCTGGAGTGCCTGATTCTGTATTTATTAGTTTATTTATTTATTTCATTTTTAGTTACATGCCCTAAGATGGATCACAAAACATGATAAACATGAACACAAATACAGTTAAAATAATAATTATAATCTAAATATTAAAAATGCACCATCTGATACTGGAATCTAAGTAGGGCTTTGCCTAGTTGATATTTTAGATGAGGTGGGCACTAATGTATTTCTGATGTTGTATGGTATATTCTGAAGAATGCAATGGCAAAACTTTGCTTACAAAAACTCTGTAAGATATATGGGACCACTATATTTGGAAGACAACCTGATAATGCACACTACTATTATTCCTATTACAAATTGGTCAGCAAAAAATCCTTCCAGTTTAGTGAATATGGCCAGCCCAGATCTTTATCAGCACAAAGCAAAACCTGTTCTCTAGTCTTTTGTATTTGTATAGAATCACATCTGTTTGTTTCATTCGTAAGGCCCCATTTTTGTTTTCGAGCCTCTCTCCCGAAAAGGGGCACCTTTCCAAACGAACTTATTTTGTCCAAGGTCCCCCCCCCCAAGAATATTTTCGGGCCATTGGTGGCAATGGGTGGGCTTCGTACACTCCCTTTCCCCTCAGTTTTAGGGCTAGTGCTAGGCAATTAGCTGCAAGCTCTGGCAGGCACTGGCACTTTGGCCCTGCTTGCCACACATGCATTCTCCTCGAAAAGAGTGACAAGTACAATGCAATCCCCATATACTTGGGGGACACATTCCTGTATTTTGTGTTTATATGTGAAACCATGAATAATAGTGAACTTATGCTCTAACAATACCATAGAATTGCAATGGAAGACCTAGAGAATGTCTAGAGATGGCACATTTTGCCATATGTAGATAATATGACAGATATCAACCCTGTATGTACAAGGTCCTATTGTATACTGTTTTCAGCTAGCACAGAAACTGAAAATAACATTATTTATTTATTTATAATTTCGATTTGGTAGACCGCTCTCTCTGGAGCCCAGAGCGGTTTACAACATAAAATCAATAAAAACATCAAAACAGATAAGCAAAGAAAATTATACATATGACTAGCTAATCTCTTCTTTGCTCTAATAATATTTGGACAGAGATCACTGGTATGGATGGCATGAACCTGAATCAGGCAAATACATATACTGATCATCAAAGTTGAAACCAATTAGCCTTTAAAAACATACCAATAGTCTAATGGCAACAGGAATTAAACCTTATCCCACAAAATCATTAGGAGCAAAAGGCCTATGGTGATTAATCTCCCCACTGTGATATTTCAAAGTTTCTATTTTTTACATTATGCTTTTCAGCCAGCTTTCGGAATCATGATTAGAAGAAATGATTTCTGGAGTTACATGCATGAATCATCGAAAGTCATTGACAGCTATAAGAGTCACTGCCTTCCTTGTATTGTGTGCATGTATTTGAGTGCTCATTCAATCTATCATTCCGATGCTAATCAGAGATGTAAAATGGTAAATTTTGAACTGCCCAGCCCACATGGCTCCAAGGAATATCCAAAAATGTATGCAATGATGTTGATCCAAAGTGGCCCCATCTACACTGCCAGATGAAATCCAGATTATATGCTTTGGACTGGATTATACCACTCAAGACTGCCATACAATCCAGTTCAAAGCATATAATCTGGATTTCATCTGGTAATGTAGATGGGGCCAGTGTTAAAGTTGCAGCAGATTCCATCTTCACTGGGAACATTGACATCAGTGGAACCCAGTTGCTCAGTGAACACCATGCTATCCCAAAATACTTTGCACTGCAATAAGGATAGTTCATCACAATATACTTTTCTCAGGAAAAGAACCAGCTACTATAGGGATGACAGTTAAATGCAAATGAGTCATACATAGAAGCTTGTTATTATTTATATTTTATCAATTAATATCATGCTTACCCACCCAATAATGAGATCATATAATCACAGAATAATAGAGTTGGAAGAAACTACATTGGCCCTCTAGTCCAACACCAATACAGGAAAAGCACAAAGTATCCCTGGCAGATGACCATCCAGCTTCTGTTTAAAAGTTTCCAAGGATGGAGCTTCCACCACACTCCAAGGCAGAGTGTTCCACTGTTGAACAGCTCTTATGGTCAGGAAGTTCTTTCTAATGTTCAGGCGGAATCTCCTTTCCTATAATTTGAATCCATTGCTCTAAATCTTAATTTCAAGGACAGCAGAAAACAAGTCTGCTCCCTCTTCTCTATGACACCCTTTCAAATATTTATACATGGCTATCATGTCTCCTCTCAACCTTCTCTTCTGCAGGTTAAACATACCCAGTTCTTTAAGATGCTCCTCATAAGGATATGGACACTAGCGGTGGTTGATCCATAAAAAAATTGATTCTAAACTGGGGAGGGGGATTTCCATTGCGGAGTCGTTATAGAAATTATTACAAATTTTTAAAAATCAATTTCGTGATTGAAACGTAATTAATAACGATTTTTTGTTAGTATTCCTTATGCCAGCTGGCTTGTCATCCACCTCTCCCTTCTTTCCCCTGCCAGATCAGATGCCATGCAGATATAACCTGGGATGGCATCTGATCTGGTGAGGGAAGGAAGGGAGGGGTGGATGGCTTGCATACACTCCTACAAAACACAGGAGGCAATGCACCAAGCATCCACTAAGTTACTGAGTAAGTAGCTGGCAGTATGGGTACACACAGATATGCATGAATGCATGCACGCACTCAGGCTGAATAATAAGTCCTAAAGCCCACTAACAACATGATAGAAGCAAGCTATATCAACAAATAATCAATTAATGCAAATGAAATTCACAGATATAGTATGAGCTTCTTATAACAGGAATATCAATCTCCTCAAAAACTGCTTCTCAGGGTCACTTACACACATCATCATCATCATACTCCTGCAGTTCTGGCTGCTCCAAAGCAGGAGGAAAAGCTCGCGATCTTGTCCCAAACACAACCGCAGACCCAACAAATCAATGCCCGAAAAATGGATCGGATCCATTTTTCGGGCCTCAATTGGTTGGGTCTGCGGCTTGTGTTTGGGAGAAGGTTTTGCCTGCTTTTGCGCCTGCTTTGGAGCAGCCAGAACTGCAGGAGTGTGATGTGTGCAAGTGACTCTGAGAAGCAATTTTTGAGGAGATTGATATTCCTGTTATAAGAAGCTCTCAGCTGGTGAGAAGAGAAGGGAGGGTGCTGCTGCCTCCAGTCTCCTCTCGCGAGTTGAGAACTGAGAGGGGAAAATACGACCTAATAACGTGACCTTTAGAAAAATGGCGGCTCTCAGGTTTGGTATAGAAATTACACTTCCGGGTTGGGCCTCGACGGTAAAAAAACTTTGAAATTAATTTTAAATATGAAAATTAATGGATTTCAAAGTATTTTAAATTGGAGATATCCACCCCTAATGGACACCTTCCAGCTTGTCAATATCTCTTTTGAATGGTGGTGCCCAAATTTTGACATGGGATTCCAGGTGAGGTCTAACCAAAGCAGAATACAAAGCCACAATGACTTCCCTCAATCTAGACACAGTACAACTTTTGATGCAGCCCCAAATCCCATTGACTTTTTAAGCTGCTGCATCACACTGTTGGCTCATGTTCATGTTGTCCATGTAGTAACAAAGATTTTTCTCACATGGATTGTTGTCAAGCCAGGCATCACCCATCCTGTATCTTTGCATTTCATTTTTTTCTGCCTAAGTGTAGTATCTTACATTTGTCCTTGTTGAAATTATGAGGCAACATTTGTAAAAACACACAAAATCACAATATTTCTTTTCTCTTCTCCATTCTCCCATGATACAATCGCTGGGCAGATTCCAATACAGTAAGATGACATTATTTATTTATTTATTTATTGTTTCGGCTTCTAGACCACTCCCTCTAGAAAGCTCGGAGCGGTTTACAGCAGTGTAAGCAAACTATTGCCCTTAGTAATTGATGCTTTAACCCAGAGAAACTTTGCTAATCCTTGCTGTTGGCAGGCCTCTCCCTTTCCATGGTTGTGCAGCTTTAAATAGGACTTGGATTAGAAGACCTGTAAAATAAAGTGTCACCTTAGCTATAGGTGGAGGTCACACTACACATGTACTACAAGTTCCTTAATTATTAGAAACATTCATAAAATAATACATTCTTACATTTCCTCCTCAAAATGCCCAAGCATACGAGTATAATTGTGTTGAGAAAGGTCTTTGGAAGAAGATGGCAAACTACCATCCTTGCTATGATGTAGAACAGGGGTCGGGAACCTATGGGTCACAAGCCATATATGGCTCTTTTGGCGATTCTTTATGGCTCCCAGGCGCAGCAGGCGTGGCTTCCCGCACCTCCCCGCCCAAGGAGTTTCTGGAAAGCAGCCCTGGGCTGTGGAAAATGCTGCGTGGTGGGCCCTGCCAGGCCTGAAACCCGCAGCAGGGGATGCAGGGAGAACCGGGGCAGGCCAGGCCTGCCACGTGGCGTTTTCCGTGGCCCAGGGCTGCTTTCCGGCAACTCCTTGGATGGGGAGGAGCCGGATGCTGGGCTGCAGGCCCCGCCCAAGCAGTTGCCGGAAAGCAGTCCTGGACCATCAAAAATGGCACATGGCGGGCCCGGCCTGTCCCGATGCCCGCAGCAAGGGAGGCGGGGAGGACTGTGGCAGGCTGGGCTCACCACGCGGCATTTTCCATAGCCCAGGGCCGCTTTCCAGCAACTCCTTGGGTGGGGAGGGGCTGGATGCCGGGCCGCACGTCCTGCCCCACCCAAGGAGTTGCCAGAAAGCAGTCCTGGGCCACGGAAAATGCAGCGTGGTGGACCTGGCCTGCCCTGGTACCCACAGCAAGGGGGGCAGGGACGACCGGGACAGCCCGGCCTGCCACGTGGCATTTTTGCTGCCCAGGGCCTCTTTCCGGCAACTTCTTGGGCGGAGAGGGGCCAGATGCCGGGCCACAGGCCCCACTCTGTCCAAGCAATTGCCAGAAAATGGCCCTGGAAGGTGGAAAAGGCTGTGTGGTGGGCCCTGCTGGGCCCAAAACACACAGCGAGGGAGGTGGGGAGGACCGGGACAGGCCAGGCCCAAGTGGACAGTGGGCTGAGACCTTTCCCTGCCCAACTGGAAGCCAAGCCAAGGCCAGTGGTGAGAAAGGCCAGCAGGCACAGCCCCCCCCCCCCGCTAGCCCTCCCTCCTAACATAGAGAAAAGACAGCCTAAAACAGAGAGGCCGGATGCATGGCGGGGCCCCCGCCAAACCCGATGCAATGGCGGGGGAGGAGGGAAGAGTGCGGGAGGAGAGCTTCCCTGAACAAAGGAAGGAGTGGAAGCTATGCAGGTAAAGGTCCCTGCTGATGGGCACGGGGGAATCCTTTTCTCATAGTATGTATGTATATACTCACATTTAGCTGAATTCTGTGTTAATATATATTATATATATTTTATGGCTGTCACTGAAATAAATTTCCAAATATTTTGCTTTAATGGCTCTCTGAGTCAAAAGTTTCCTGACCCCTGATGTAGAAAGTTATAAAATTGATATTTTTGTTGAAAGGGTATGAGAACCTGCAAGAACCTGTATACTACATTTGTGCTTAAAGAGAACTGTTTGCAAAGAACTATTGTCTTCCAACCCCCCGAAATAATGAGACAAACACAAAATATATGGTTTCAAATTTTGGGCAACTTTTATTAAATAGTTACCTATTTAACTTGTAACTCAACTAACCTTTGGTGTCAGTTCAACTTGGTGTGTGTAAGCGAAGGTAGCATCTTCTAGAGTCTACCCCTCAGCTCTTTAGGCGCACTACCTGGGTCCCCTGTAGCTTTCAACCCGGGCAACCCATAAGGGGAACATCAGGAAAATCTCTCTCAACTTTTGAGACTAGACTCTCCCCGTTCCTGGGACATTCACCATCACCTCACCCCTAAAATTAACCTCTAGGTGAGTGTTTTTCGAATGCCCCACACCCTGAGGGCTGGCACCACGCTGTGCCAGCCCCACCTCCTTTCCAGCATCTTCTGCAAAATCAACCAATCTCTTCTCCGGGGGGAGGAGACAAAAATGATCCACCCTCCAACTTGTTGGAGGGTGAATTGTATTGTCTTCCAACCCCCCGAAATAATGAGACAAACACAAAATATATGGTTTCAAATTTCGGGCAACTTTTATTAAATAATTACCTATTTAACTTGTAACTCAACTAACCTTTGGTGTCAGTTCAACTTGGTGTGTGTAAGCGAAGGTAGCATCTTCTAGAGTCTACCCCTCAGCTCTTTAGGCGCACTACCTGGGTCCCCTGTAGCTTTCAACCCGGGCAACCCATAAGGGGAACATCAGGAAAATCTCTCTCAACTTTTGAGACTAGACTCTCCCCGTTCCTGGGACATTCACCATCACCTCACCCCTAAAATTAACCTCTAGGTGAGTGTTTTTCGAATGCCCCACACCCTTAAGGGGTACCTTAAATGTATACCAACCTTTGTAAAACTCAACTATTTACGCCACGGATTGGGAGCAAATGTCCTATTTAGCTCCCATCCCCCACCAAGCCATCTAAAATTGACTGAACACCTAGCATTAAATCATTAAGAAACATCGAATTACCTACTTCAGACAGATGGATTCCATCTGCCCTATAAAGGTGAGGACTTACGTGAGAGATCTGTCCATGAAATATGCATGAACCCCTTCCCCTTGCAAGCGCCGTGCGCATGGCCCGGTTCACCCGCTTTCTTGCTGTTTCCATTTTTTTAACATCCCCGCCACCTGACCACCGGAGGCGAGGGATGATTGCTGACCAAGCGATGTGAACCCGAGGCCATGCTAGCCATATTTTAGAGATGTCCTCCCAAGCTTGCAAGTACAGGGCCCTACCTTTCAAAAGGCCCAGATCATTGCCTCCTAAGTGTATAACCAATACGTCCGGAGGGGGCCCCCTCCTGGACTGGAATAGAAGTGGGAGCAAACCGTCCCAACGCATACCTCTAATTCCATGCCACTCCACAGTAGCAACTGAGCCGAGGCCCAAATGCTGACCATAGTGAGACCTCATGGCCTGCCTTGCTGCCCAGTGAACGAAACTGTGCCCACAGACGAGGATCCTCCATCTATGGTTCAGCGACACCGGATCTGAAACGACAGATCAACAAATAGTTATGACAACGGAGTACGTACGTATTTCCTGAAGGCATTTGATTTCCATCTGCCCAGGGTTTTTATCCTCTCCGTGTCATAACCCATAACATTGGCCACCGAAGCTGCACCAATGCGGAACGAATGGGTTGCAAACCTAAAGTGACCCAATCCTAACATCTTCAATGCTTTGCTAGTAACAGCCCAAAATTGGTATTTTGATAGCGCAGTGCCATCCTGGTGACTAAACAAGTAACCTGGCCCCTGTTTCCGAATCCCATTAAAAAGGATCAAAGCTGTTACTGGACATAAATCGGGGTCACTACACTTCGATAGCTTGATAACTGAGCCCCTGGACCCTTGATCCGTCTTAGAAGAACGAACCAGCAACTCTACACCATTTTGAGTAATGGTTAGGTCAGAATATAACAGGGCCCTCAGTGACGTATCGGTCTTAGAAGTTGGGACTAACTCACTAATCCTCAAGGCTGCAAAGAAAGCTGTCAATGCCGCCGCATGAAACAAGATTTGTTCATGGGCATCCGCGCAAACCTTGGGCCACATAAGCTTCAAGCCTTTTAAGATGTCCGGGGTAATAGGTTCCCTCGTATCCCGAAGCTGCCCCTGGCTGCGTGACCAACCGGCCAAGATCTTATGAAGCCGGAAATCATTAGTGGCATCTGGAAGGCCCTGTGCTTTGAGCCAGTAGGCCAATGCCGCCAAGCGCGCCCTGATCGAATGCGGGGCCAAACCTCTTCTCCTTAAAAACACACAAAACTGTGCTATATGTTCATAGGGAACAGGGATAGCCTGCGGCATCTCGTAGTCCTTCCTAAATTCCTCAAACTCCTTAACCGCCCTTTGATAAGACTTCCTGGAACTGGGGGCTAGAGCTGACGCCATACCAGTCCACGTTTCGTGCTCCCAACCGTCCAAAGATGGTCTGGCATGCGTTGGGGCCGGACGTCGGCGCCGGGTTCCAACTGCCGGAAACGCTCCATCTGCATACGAGATAGCGCGTCGGCGAGTGAGTTATTAATCCCAGCAACATGGAAGGCACGGAATAAGATATTAAACTTCAAGCATTGGAGTGTGAAACGCCTAAGTGCATTCATCCGAAGCCACCTTTAATGCGTCCATAAGGGCCAATTCCTGTCTCCAGAATGAGATCCCATTAAAATTTGATAAAAATTCCAGCCAAATTAGCAGGTCTGCCTTAATGGCGCGCGTCACCCGCAAATGATGGTGAGGCAGTTCAATGCCGGAGATGGCATCACACAACCTGCGTAAGAATGCACGCCCAGGTGCCACCACCCTGCATGCAAAATTTAAGTGTCCAATTAGCTCCTGAAATTCTTTCAGGGTCGCTTTCTTGCGACACAGGAATTGCCGGACCCTAATGGTTAAATTGGTTACCTTTTCTGTGGGAAGCCTCGAAAACTGATTAACGGTATCGAGCTCAATCCCGAGAAAAGTCAAAACCGTATTCGGACCTTCCGTCTTTTCTTCCGCTAATGGGACCCCTAACTGCCTGGTCAATTGCTGGAATGCGCGCATGAGGAATCTGCACTCACCAGTACCCGCCCTCCCTATAAAAAGAAAGTCGTCCAAGTAGTGGACTACTCCCTGAAGGCCGGATTGTGTCTTAACTGCCCACTCTAAAAAAGTACTAAATTGCTCAAATGCGGCGCATGAGACCGAACAGCCCATGGGCAGAGCCCGATCCATATAAAAAAGGCCCGGAACTGAAACCGAGGAAATCAAAATCAGCCGGGTGAACGGGAGCAGACGAAACGCTGACTTAATGTCGCATTTGGCTAAGTCGGCTCCCAAGCCCACACGACGAACTACCCGTACAGCCGCATCGAACGAAGTATATTTAACTGAAGACAAATCCTCTGGGATAGAGTCATTCACTGACCCGCCCTTGGGGTAGGACAGGTGGTGAATGAGCCGATATTCTCCCTGTGTCTTCTTGGGCACGATTCCCAATGGGGAAACTCTCAAACATGGAACCGGTGGCGTGCTAAACGGTCCAATAACCCTTCCCTCTTTAACCTCCTTGTCTATCTTAACCTGAACTAACTGTTCAAAACCGGTAACTGACTTCAAATTCCTAGCCAACTGTGGCCTGCGTGGCCCCATTGTTGGTATCCGGAAGCCCTGTGAAAAACCTTCCCAAACATAACGCGCCGCTTCCCTATTGGGATAGAACTTTAACCACTCCCTTAACTGGTCCAGCCTAATTGGACTGGGGCCCTTTGGGGAAGAGATGATTGACCTGGGTTCTTTTATTGTGCTGACCGTCCCTGGGTCCGCCCCTGTTGAAATTACCCCTTGAGCAGTTACGTGTTGCATGTGATCCTGAACAGATACTACATGCGTGTTGAAAACGGCAGGGGTTGCGGCTGCATGTCTCTCTGGCCGCAAAATCCCAACAAAGGTTTCCCCGTCGCTGGGCCTGTTGCTGCGGGCCACCCCGCCGAAAGGACTGGGTATTTCTGGTGACGATGGTCTGTCCACTGTCCGCCTTTGCCTTAATTGACCCTTTTAAAGAACCCATGGCCTCGGACCATAACTGAGTATTGATCAGGTCCCACCTCATGTCAGGGGTCGATGCGGCTTTCAAACGGAAACGCCGATCGTAAATGAGCCATGCTTCCCGGGGCCGTTGAGGTGTGCCTCACTTATTAGAGTTTGATATCTAAACAGAGCTGGGCCCCCTATCGGGATGTGCTTCTGAAATTATGGCTGCATAAACCGCGAAACATGCATGCCAGTTTTCCCAAATTTGTTCTACCTTCCTCTTTTTCAACTCATCTTTACGCTCATCATCCAAGTCCTCTTTTTCTTTTTTATCCAACTCCCTGAAATACAGGGAGAAGATGTCTATGTATTCATTACGCAAAATCTTATCGATTACTTTTTGCGTAAGATGCGCCCCTAATGCAACCACCGTCTTACTGGGGGTCATGTGGGCGGGCCACTTCTCAGTCCCCCAGTACTTGTTAGCGTCACTAGTCCTGGCCTCCTCCAGGGTGACCAGGACGACGTGGCAGGTCGTGGAGCGTCTCCTCCTTTTTCCTGACTGGTTTGCGCCGCAGGAGCCGACACTATACTACTCTGAGTGTTATGTAGTGCGGGGGGTGCAACCTGGCCCTGATCCCAGGGCCAAGTTAGTGTGGTGTTTGTACCTTGCGACGTGGAGGGTCTCTCTGGCGCCACAACCCGGGGTAGCTCCTGGACCGCTTCCGCCTGATCGCACCCTGCTGGTGTTGCAACTGTTGTTGCTTGGGCTGGGGTCGCACTGCCATCACTGCTGACCGGATCGGCGCCGCTCCGGTTGCGACTGATCCTCGGGCTGATCCACCTGCCGTCCTGGGGACTGCTCAACTGGACGATCTGCCGCTCGTCTCCGTGCTTCACGCTCGGCATCTATTACAGAAAGACGAGACAATAGATCAGCATAAATCAAGTCTCGACTAGCTACGAGCGGGCCTCGCCTCCCCCCTCTGCACGTTTAAGCCCATCTCTCCCTCGATCTGTCGAACCCTCTGAGCGAGGGCGTCCAAGTCCGCTGCAGTGACCCCCCTCTCCCTAACGGGGAGGCCTGGGACAATGCCCTCTTCGTCGTCTTCTTTGCCGGGCCTTTTCCTTTCGGCCCCCCAACGTTCTTCTTAGGCGCCATCTGCAATGTAAAGATCGAGACCAAAACGTCAAAGGAAAAGCCTCAATATGGCCCCAGTTTTTTTGGGTCAGTAGCAAGCTAACCTCAAAGTCAAGAGCTCGCTCCAACTTGTATATATATAATAAAATATATAAATATAATCTTTCCCTATAACAATAGTTGTAGTCATTGTCTTATAATTAATTATGCATATAAATTTGTCAATCTTTCCTTTTTTATTATATTTTTATTTATTTATTTATTTATTTAATTTATTTATTATTATTATTATTTTTATAGATATCTCATTTCCTTTTATTTTATTATTTCTCCTTTTTTATAGTATATTTTGCTATTATTGTATATCTGCATAAATACAATCTATGAATTTATTGCTTTCCCCTTTTTTTTGAGTTAAAACGTTTTGTCTAATTTTTATTTTTTTTTATTTTATTTTTTTATTTATTTTTTGTATTTTATTTATTTATTTATTTTTTTTTTATTTTTTTTTTTTTTATTTTATAAATTTAATTAATTAATTTTAAAGCTAAAAATGGCCGCCAAACCAAAATGGCGGCCCCCACAACTAAGCCACCATGTGGCCAAGATGGTGGCCCCCATAGCAGGCCGCCCTGTGGCCAAGATGGCGGCCGCCGTCCTTTGCCGCCGTACAACAAAATGGCGGCTGTTTACTTCTTGTAGCTGCCAAAATGGCGGCCTACATAAACAAGCCGCCGTACAGCAAGATGGCGGCCCCCATAGGAGGCCGCCATGCGGCCAAAATGGCGGCCGGCGGCTTCCGGGGCCAACAAAATGGCGGCCCAGCCACTTCCGCTTGCCGTACAATATGGCGACCAGCAGTGGCCCGCCGTGTACGGCAAGCGGGCAGCTACATGGGGGCAGCCATTACTAGGATGGGCGCATGCGCCCCCTTGCGATTACTGGCCACCGCAATAAGCGGCGGCCAGTCAGACTGCCAAGTCCCGCCGGATCGGGCCCGCCATGGGCCGCAGCCAAGGCCCGCTCTTCCTAAACCCGCCAGCCCCCTCGCCGGATCGGGCCCATCGGAGGCCGCGACCGGGCCCGCTCTGCTGGAGCCCGCATGACCTGCGGCCCTTGGTCCTTTCCAGGCCGCCGACCACCTGCCGGGGCTCCCCCCCCCCCAGCCGACCAACGCGACGCCGAGGAGGAGGCCTGCTACCTAGGCCCTAGTGCCCGGACAGCCAAGCTCGCCAAAACTCAAGCTGGGCATGACGGAGGCCCGACGCCCTCCTGCCCCCAGCCCCACCAGCAAGTAAATTATTATTATTATTGCTCCTATTATTATAAATTTGTTTGTTTGCCTCTCTTTTTTTTTTTTTTTTTTTTTAAACTATGATTCTTTGTATTTTTAATCCATTTAAGAGGCCCCCGGGCCAAGGGCAGGGGGAATTAATATGGGAGCAATAAATTAGTCAATTAAATATGCCATAATATTAAACGGGGCGGGGGTGAGGGGGAATTAATATATGGGAGCCATAGAGTAATCAAGAAAAATATGCCATAATATTAAACGGGAGGGGTGGCCCCTGGTCGCCGACCGGCTGACTAGGCAGCCAAACCAGGTAAGGGTAACCATGCAAGGCCTCTCAATGGTTCCCTTGCCCCCAGGAAGGCCCCAAACCGACCTTCGTCTTCTGGAAATAGGCCTCCTGGGACAAGCTGCCTCCTTCGACGATGGCTTCCAGCAGAATGAGGGAGAAAGGGCTGGCACCACGCTGTGCCAGCCCCACCTCCTTTCCAGCATCTTCTGCAAAATCAACCAATCTCTTCTCCGGGGGGAGGAGACAAAAATGATCCACCCTCCAACTTGTTGGAGGGTGAATTGTATTGTTTTATAATTGCTAATTTTGTTGTTTCTTTTTGGCTCTGTTAGCCACTGTGCTGTGTGTTTGAGAGAAAAATATAGGCAGAGGAAGGAGTGTAGCTCCTGAGGGTATGTGTGTATATGAAGGTATTGTTTCACCAATATAAATTCTACTCCTTAATGAAATTTTCCTTCAGTCCCCAAATTTCTAGCACTGCAAGAAAATGAAGTGCCGAAAATCCTTCATGCTGAGGCGTCTGTTTGCATCACCCTGGTAATTTTACATGTCCCTTTTATAAGGTTGCATGCATCATATTTCTGAATACTCACATGAAGTTTTATGCTACTACAATTCTACAAATTTGGGATTGAAGGAAAATTTAATTGGAGGTATTTGAGGGGGCACAATGCTTTCATCCTTCTACCCCATCAAGATACTTTTGAGCAGAGGAAGACAAAGGCCTCACAGAATTTGACTTTCATTTTGTGTTTTCGTAGCAGAAGGCAATGACCAAATCCTTGGCAGATTATAGGCTTGAATTCTGGCAGCAATGTGGATATTGTTGGCATTCTCTTTTTTAATGTGGGCCTTGTTTTGTTTTATGCAAGAGGAAACTGAAAGAATTGATTATGACACCTTAAGTATTCTTCTCTTTGTTCTTCTCAAGGAAAGATTGATAGTCATTTGGAAGCTACACTTACAAGCTGGAAACAAAAAAAATGTTTCCATGTATTCAGAAGTTCTTTTTTCAACCTTGAAAATAAGTTGGTAGATTTGATCTTTTATATAAATTGACAGATGTAGTACAATTCTATTCAGGGATCTCTTCACACAGCACCAAATTCAGCAGCAACTGGTTTTTTGGTAGTTTCACCATAGAGCCCAATGGCTCCCATGACGCCCCAGAATAGTATGTCCAGGGTGGCTCCATGGCCAAACTGGCTCAAAATTCCCATCACTGCCATAAAATTGCTGGTGGCAGATGACAGGAGGCTCCCAGTCTTTCCATTGGGGAAAATGGCTTGAGATGGCTTAAAGAGGCTTCTCCCCATGTGATGAGGTAGCAGGTAAGTTGGGACAGTGCGGGGAGCAGGGCAACAGGACTCCAGGGTCCCTGGGTGGGTGCCAATAAGATCTCTGCTATCCATGGCAATATTGGCTGATTATGGTCTATCCAGTCCCAGTGAAATTTATTCTCTGGAAGATGAGGTTAACCTTAATGGCTGTATAATCTCTCCCTGTTGGTGCTGTTTGGAAGCTAAAATTACAGGTCAGCAATGAATTTCCCCCCTCAATATTTTAGCTGCTTTTAATGTATTTTTTGGCTGAATTTAAAAAGAACGCCCAATAAAAATGTACCCCACACAATTCTTTTACAAATTTATATATTTTTAATTTGGTTACTTAGCTTTTGATTAAGTGCGGGCACTGATGTTCCAGTATGATTCCATTAAGTGATATTGAGCAGATTGTTGTGTATTAGTAAATTTAAATCTTTTAAACCGACCTAGCCTATTTTAGAATTTGACAGAGCTTGGAAAAGCTACCTATATAAGTATGAGTGAAAAAAACCCTTTAAAGCTCATTGTAGAACATACAAAAAAGCCTCCAAAACTGTTATTAAGATACAGGATGGTTCATATAGGAGAAAGTATTTTACTACATCTCCTCACATCAAAATGCTTGCTGCCTTGAGCTTTTATACTGCGATAAATACAAGATAAAAAACATAAAGGAAAGAAATAAAGAAAATAGTTTTTTCCCTAGCCTTGAACCATTTCAGGATTAGGAGCTGCTACCATTTGCAGTGGCAACCAAGAATATGAGTCTGTAAAAACAACTCAGCTATATATACAATGTAAGAGAAAAGTGTGAGAATTAGCTCAGGAAACACTTTAATAATTCTCTTCTGCAGGAAGGGGAAACAACCAGCAGCAGCCAGGAATGCAAGCTGTATTTAGTAGTTTAATAACATGTTTCTTGCTATGGCAACAACATAGTTATATACTTTGCCAGGGAAAACATAAAAATATTTACATACCACCACAATTTTAGGAAGATACTGGCAAGGGATTATGCAGAGGCAGGAACTTAAGGTTGGGGGGGGGGGGGTAGCCATTAATACTGATGTACATATTGAAAGTAAATATATTTGCTTTGCAGCAAGTAAGCTGTTATACAGTGGTAAAGTCTGAAGTCAAACACGTTATAAGGTCCTACAGGAGAATTGAAAATTGCAGGCAACTGTGCTGAGCAATATTAATAATCTACTTAATAATCTACTTTAAATGCTATTACCTCCCTATTGACGCCCCCTTGTCGTGGGGGAAAGGCTTGCATACCCTAATGAAGTTGTGAGCTATGCTGGCGGTGGCAAAATAGCCATCGGTAGGGTCTCCCATGCCAGACAGGTCACAATTGAAGAGTCTGACAAAGAGCATCAATGGGCAGGATGGTCTCTCTAGCCTTTTGGCAACCATCCTAGGAGAAGGAAAACTCTAATTTCAAACCCGGGCAGATGGTAATCGTCTAACCCTGTAAGGTCAACTATCTAAGAGAAGGACACTTAAACCAACCTACAACCTGAGGATCTTGCTGCCACTGTCCAAGCTTGCTAGGCCCCAGCAGATGAACCTTTGGTTTAAAGGGTGAGTTCTGTGCACGCTGCCCTCCACCAGAAAAATCCATTGCCCAGGCTCGAAGGACACATCCAACCTCTGAAATTCTTAGTCATCAACACGCTTGTAGAAAGTGTGGGAGGACTCCTTCCTGAATCTTCATTCGCGAAGAAAAGCCAAGAAGAAGAATACTATTCATCTGTACCAAAAAGTAAGTCTTTTGTAAACTTCATGGATTGTCATTGCCCATTCAAGACTTGGAACCTCTTCTCACGCACTGCAAATTGCTGTGATTCTGGCAGCACCCAACCAGGGAGCATGGGAATCTGTCACCCAGTGCCCCACTTCCCTCCTACCTCAGCACATGGAGGAAGCCTCAGTAAGTCAGCTAAACCCATCTTTCCCTATGGAAAGATGAAAAGACTCCCAATGTGTGCTACCAGCAATTATTCAGCTGAAGCGGGGGGTTTTAAACCAGTTTCACCATGGAGGCATCCGGAAGTACTTCTCCGGGGTGTGATGGGAGCTGTCAGATTCATAGAGACTAAATAATCACATCCAAACAAATGGATGAGGAAATATAAACAATAGTTCTAAAACCTATCAATAATTCCAACTAGAGTAAAACCATAGATCAAGTGTAGAATAGTGAACTATGTAAACTCAGTTGATCCAGTGGGCCAAAAGTATTGATATCTATTAACTTGTTTTATACATAAATGCTGTTTTTTGAAGTTGATAAAACCATGATTAAAATGCTATTACAGTGTTGCCTTTTTAGTCATCAACGCGCTTGTAAAAAGCGTGGGATGAGTCCTTCCTGAATCTTCGTTCGCGAAGTAATGCCGAGAGAGAGAGAGAGACAGTGTTGCAATTATGATATAATTTTATTATAATTCAGCATTCTTGAGAAGGTTTTTATTTTCTTTTTGTAATAGCAACCACTACTTTTCTTTTCACCTTTCCCAAGCCATTGTTGCAAGAAGATTCCTCATTCATCACATTTTTATAGAGAACAATATTGACACAAACATATTGCATTCAGAGGCTTAAGTGACAAGAAGTCAGCTAGAAAATCCATTCTAAATGATATTTCCGAAAGAGCAAGAAAGGGATATAGCATTACTTTTATCTCCCAAAATCATCCTGACATTTTCCCCTTTCTGTGAAAATATGTCAGAAGAGAATAGAGTGACTTATTCCCAGAGAGCACCACAACCTTTCTTAAAATCTATTCTTGTTTAACAAAATCAGAATACAAACTTGACATGTTTTTTTCTTCCTATTTTTAAGCACATGATAGGAATTGTTTGTTGTGAAAATAAACAAGATGCCTTTATAGGTGCATCATTTGTTGTGATTTTTTTTATTTTGACCCATGCCCACTCCAATTTTTTTTTGGTGTAATTATATTTTTTGAAATACTAGCACATTGAGATCCACTCGCTCAATGTGTGCTAGAGTTAGGTAGTGCGGACAAACTAGCAATGTTAGGACTTCATCAGATGGGCAAAATTTATCCTCTTATGATGCTCCCTCTTCACTTGTGGCATGGAGCCTGCCGGCTCCCATCCCACAACATAGATCTACTTCCAGTGTGCAAGTGAAGAGGGAGCATCATAAGCCATTACAGCAGCAACATGCGAGGCTCCCTGTTGTTGCACAGGCAACAATGGGGGAAGCTGGCAGATGCAGTGCACAGGCCAATGGGTTCACCATGCTCCCCTGCCGGGCCCTGCGGGACTCACCGTGTGCATGATGAATCCCACCGTTAATGTGATTTGGTCCTTAGTGTTAATTTATAATCAATTTCACAAGACAAAGCCATGCATATACAGCTCTTCTTGACAATTGGTGTGTGTGTGTCTGTGGTGGAAAGCCATGTGTAGCCACCTCAAGTAGCAAGGATGCAGACACAGACACAGAGAACTTAAAATGTTACTTTTAGGATGAACAAATATGAGGCTTCCCTAACTGTCTTAAGACGATTATATGGTTTCTCAGTTTTGGATGGCCTCAGCACATAATAACAACTCATCTTAAAAGTCATTTTCCATGCTCTCCGAACATGCACCCATTAAGCCAATTGTTCTCAACTTTGGTCCTTCACACAGTTTGGACTTCAGTATCCAGAAATCCTACCCAGCATGGCCAATGAGGTGAGTCTTGAAGTCCCAAACAACTGTAGGATCATAGTTTCTAAGCCAGGCTTGCACAATTTGTCCAGCTGTTTTGAACTCCATGTCCCAGAAATCCTGATCATTGGATAACCTGGCTAGGGTTTCTGGGAATTGGTATTCCGAACACCTGGTGAGCCAGAGGTTATGCACCACTGTTCTATGATGATGATGATGATGATGATGATGATGATGATGATGATGATGATCTACACCGATGTTGAAATTGGGCTCCATGGTTGGCATCCCACATAAAAGACGGGGAAGGAACCAACTTGCCTTTGCCTGAGGTGGCAGCATTTCTTGGACTACTATTGCAGAGTGCAGACAGTAAAGTTTGTGTAGCATTTTAAAAATCTCTACTTTGTTAGAGATTTTCATTTTATGCTTGACTCAGGAACATTTCCTGGGATGCACAACTAAACCTGTGTTTCCTATAACATTTTAACAGACTTTCTTCTGTGGTTATAGTTTTACTTTATTGTACATTAAGACTCTGCAAGCTTTCTAAACCCACAAAAGTTTGGAGAAAAGTATTTTCAGTTATTCTTCTGGGAGCTGTTTTCTGAAAAACAATATACTTTACTAGAAAAGTTGCATCTCATTTCTTCTTAATCTCCCCCCCCCCCCCTCCATTTTCCAGTTGTAAAATGAAAGCAACCACTGTTCCTTGCTTTACAAATAACGGAATGCACTGGCTTAAAACCTCAAATCAAGTAGAATTTTGAAATTTACATTAAAAAACCCCATTACTTGTTATAGCATTACTCATCATAATTCATCATTATATCAAAGTACCTTGCTGCATTAACCGCCAGCAAGTCATGGGTAAGGATAAGATGCTGACTTTGGGATGTTGACTAGGATTGGCGGGCGGTGGGGGTGGGCTATGAGTTTTAAAGGCCATTTTAAGTGTTACTATTTAGTTGCTTTGTAACTTTTGTATTGCACTTTTTAAACTTGTCTAGTGTGGGATTGTTAGCCGCCATGAGTCCACAGGGAGAAAGGCAGGGTATAAATAAAGTTAATAATGATAATAATAATACTCTTATGCTTGTATTATTTGTCCTTCATCTTCCCTAAAAAAGGATGGATAAAGAGATATTTTAATAAGTCTGTCAAAATGTCTCTAAAACACACGACATGTTCTTTATAAGTTACTTTTAAAAGTAATGGGAAAACATTACTAATTATCCCAGGAAATTAGCTTCAGGCCCACTTGTTAAGTTGATTTAAAAATGTGACTTCCTTGAGTCCTTGTTACAACAAAAATCGTTATTATATATAACTACATTAGTTATAACTAATTACAGGTTGAGTATCCCTTATATAAAATGTCTTGTCCCAGAACTGTTTTTCCCTCATTTTAGTTTACTTCCTAATACATAATGAGATTCTTGAAAATGGCATCCAAGTCTACATTAATTTATCTTTTATATATATCTTATAAACATAGCTGTAGATAATTTTATACATAATGCTTTAAATTGATTTGTGCACGAAACAAAATCTGGGATACAGTTCTCAGAATCTTCTTGTAATTTACACTCTAAACAAGTATATTTTCAGATCAGATTAAACCAGATGATTTGTTGATCTGGTCCAGTATTGTCTAATCTTAATCTAAAATTCTTAATACCCTTGGAATGGAAAAGACCAGCCATTGAACTCGACACTTTCTGTATTCAGAAAAATCTATGCCACTAAATTTTTAAGTTTCCTGTTGTATTTCAATGCATAAGTCATTTTAAATTGCTTTTCTGGCACTAACAAAACTCCATAAATGTAGCACCCATGGGCCCGTTCGTGCCAATGGGAGGGGGCGAGGCACCGGGGGTCCCGATGCCATTAGGTCCCGTACAGGCTGAAGGGGACTCGGAGGATGAGTTGGAAGGCCCAGACCAAGACTGGACAGCAGTGCAATTGCCCAGTCCACCTGCAGAGAGCTTAGCCTGGGATTTCGAGTGGGAGCATTCTCCCGGAGAAGGAGCGGACCAGGTGGAGATGGGAGGCAGCGAAGCAGATAGCGGAGATAGTTATGAGTTCCCAAACGGCCGAGGTTCCCAAGACCTGGCCGAACAGCAGATGGAGGCCAGCGGCTGGGAAAGTTCGGGGGAGGCTGCTTCTCAAGGAGATAGCGATACTGAACTGGAAGAGCGGGGCCGTTCCCATAACAGACGCAGGGACATAGAGCAGGGCAGGAGGAGCTGGCATCTGTCCCTAGATCGTCACCGCTCGGAAAGTAGAGACTGGAGACGCCGGGCCCTAGATCGCCGAGGGGCCCGGCGAAGGATTAAGAACGGCCCCGTGGGAACTGATCCTCAGTTCTCCGGCCACGTCTGATCTGAAGGGCGTGAAAGCGGAGTGAACCACGGAGCCTAGTTTGGCTCGCCTTGACCAAGTCCTGACCTTGCTATTGATTCGCATTGCTGCGGACACCTTGCTTCAATCCGAGTGGATCCGGAAACCTTGCCAAGCCCTTTGCCACGATTGCTTTTGGAACTATCCTTTGGAACTTTGCCTTCTTATTTGGACTACAGCTTTGCTGATTGCCTTGTTCTTAATCTCTCAATGAGAATTGCCTTTTGGACTATTTTATATTCAATAAAACTAGTTAGCCTTTGCTACGCCTCCGTGTGTGTTAAAGGGGCAGTTCTAAGTCGGTGTTCGTGACAGTTGGCCGGAGAACTCCTCGAACCCCTTTTTGCACCACGGACGTACCAGAAACCGCCGGCTGCGCATCAAGGCTCCCTTGTCTCCACGGCCGCCATGGCGAACTTGACGGCACCGCAAGTCCTGGGGTTGCAAGAGGAGGTGGCGGAGCTGCGACTGTGCATGGCTGGCAGAGAAATAAAAAGGTCCTCTGGCAAGGATTTCTCTGTTTCACTTGAAAACAAGGTGTCTCCCCCTTTAGTTCATTTCTTGAAGAAGTTCACAGCATCTAGCCAATGTCAAGAATAAGTCGAGAGCGTTTCCTGACAAATGGGCAACAGCTGTACATTGAGCTTTTAGCCTTGCTTTTCCTTCTGTACTTCTCTGCATCTATCAGATCTTCACAAGGGCTCATTTCTGGGACTTTAACTGAAAAGTGCTTTCAGCAAATACTTTGCTGCGTCTATACAGGGGGTGGGGCGGTGGCCTGCAATTGTTATGACAGAAACACTTCCTGCACGTTGATACACTACTTTCGGCAAGAACTTTTTTGCGTCTATCCCGTCCCGGGGGTTGTCTCCTGGCCTGCGCTTCTCCGGCCTGAAACTAAGTAAGGATGGGGTGAGGCCACATCAAGGCCGTAATCCGCCGCCTTATAATGTGGTCTTCTGGAGATGAGTTCGACTCTCACTCAGAAGTAGTTGGGTTAACCATTTATAAGTGATGCACTACAGAAAGAAGCATCTTGGGAACCTCGGGTTGAGAACCACTGCTGTTAAGGATCAAGTACTTCTCACTGCCTCTGTGGCTGACAGCAAGGGGTAGTGCTTGCCATGCTATGTCCAGATCCTCACACTCCATTACCTAGCCTCAGCTTGTTGGCTCACTCGGATTGGAAGCTGAACTTGAAAGAATGCTTTTAAACTTGTCATTTGCGTGTAACTACTACGTGTAAGGGATGCATTTGGGCCCTCTAATGAGTCTGAGAATGAGGACTTGCCATTGTCGTTGTAGGATGAAATTGGCTCCTATCAAGTGCTGCCCACTGGGTATGCCCCTCCCTCCAACCTTACAAAGTGAATACAAATTTGATAACAGTGATCTATCCTTTAGCATGGCTGACAGAGATAGTGGCTGCTTGAGGACACGTTGTGAAGTCAGACACCTATCACAGTATTGCTCCTTCCTACGTTACATTTTGTGTAATCACCACTTCTTCATTTTTCTGCACAGTAGCAGTATCTGGAGAACTGTTAGTAAGTAAGTGTGCCTTTCAAATCGAATAAAGAAGTCTGTAAAGGGAACCATCTCTGCTTTGTGGAAGCCAAGTTGCTGGGGGCATGCTGGTTCTTGACCAGTGTTACAAGGAGTTTCTTCCAAGCCATGCGCAAAATGCTTTCAGTCCTTTCTATGGATGTTGTGACTGCAGGGATCGTTCCAGGGGATGGCCGGATAGGAGTGTTACTGACAAAGTTCCTTTTTCTTCCTTCCCTAGCTATCACGGTTGGAGATAAATCCCTCCTTCTGTGTGGCTGTCAGAGAGATATCACTACCGCTGTTCTGGCGCATCTGGTCACAAGATGGGCAGCATGCTTGACGGCAGTTCTGAGATTTAATCTTTTAAGGAAGAGATGTCCTCTTTTGTAAACATGACGTGATTTGCAGTCCTTCTGTAAATATGAAAGCTGTGGGCAGATTACAGAGGCTTGTGTGGTGGCCTGCGCTTCTCAGTCTGGAATTCCTCCAAGTAAGGAGTCAGAATGGGCCAGCTTCCTGCAGCGCCATAGAACGAGGTCTTCCTACTGATGCTTCTTCCAGTTCGTCTCTGAGTTCCAATATGAAGAACTGCTTTATTTGTGGTTCTGATTCACATATCATATGCTGTTGTGGGGGGCAGGGGGTTACGCGCATGGAATACTTTCGTTCAGTTTAAGATTATACATGACTTTGTGAATAAACTTTTCCTGTTAATGGTGTGGTGACCTGCAATTGGTGAACTGAAGAGACCAGAAGAACAGGGTGTGGTGCTTCATCCCCGTGGGTAAAGTGGCTCTTCTGGATACTTTGTGGGAGATTTTCTGGGGGTTCTTTTACTGTTTTCCCCCGACACAGACCAAAGAGCCAGCCCTCGTGGGTAGAAGGTTTCCCCCTCAGGCAAAATAGGTGGAGGAGGTAGTGTAGGCCCATGCTGGCCTTAAAAGCATGCTGGCAGGCCATCCTTGGGGGGGGGGACTTCTTCACCAGGGTCTTCAAAGTACAGGAGGACCTGGGAGGGCTGACAGCATTCCAATTGCAGGCCATCAGGCCATTTCTGGGATGGGGAGGTATTCCCCCCTAGGTCTACAGAGAGGAGAAGGAGGCGTGGGAAGGCCTAAGGCCTTAGAAGCGCAGGCCAGCAGGCCATCCTTGGGGGATAGTTGAGGAGGAGGCCCGAGGGGCTTCCCATCGCAGACATACGTTCTGTCCTTGGGGGGGTGAGTAACACAACAGGGTCTTTAAGTTAAACGTGCAGGAGGAGGAGGGAGGCCGAAGGGCTTTCAGTCGCAGGGTAACGGTCTGTCCTTGGGGGGGTGACCCCCAAGGGTCTTCAGCAACACGTGAGGGAGGATGTGGGAGGGCCGAAGGAGATAATAGGATTAGTCCTTGCGGGTTTTTGGGGGGGACCGTGTGCAGAGGGATGTCCCCCCCCCCATTGGCATTGGCGGTGGTGTTGGGGAACAGAGGCCAGGCAGCTCACTGTTTCTCTGTCAGACATGGAGAAATAGGTGAAGTGCGGGGCTTCCAATCGCAGACAGGCATTCAGTCCTTGGGGCGGTATGACCCCAGGGTCTTTAAGTTAAACGTGCAGGAGGAGGAGGAGGAGGGAGGCCAAAGGGCTTTCAGTCGCAGGGTAACGGTCTGTCCTTGGGGGTGGGGTGACCCCCAAGGGTGTTTGGTAACACATGAGGGAGGATGTGGGAGGGCCGAAGGAGATAATAGGATTAGTCCTTGCGGGTGTTCGGGGGGGACCGTGTGCAGAGGGATGTCCCCCCCGTTGGCGTTGGCGGTGGTGTTGGGGAACAGAGGCCAGGCAGCTCACTGTTTCTCTGTCAGACAGGGAGAAATAGGTGAAGTGCGGGGCTTCCAATCGCAGACAGGCATTCAGTCCTGGGTGCACTCTGACCCCCAGGGTCTTTAAGTTAAAGGTGCAGGTGTGGGAAGGTGGAAGTGGAGGCCCAAGGGGGCCCGTAGGGCTTCCTATCGCAGGCACACGTTCTGTCCTGGGTGCACTCTGACCCCAGGGTCTTTAAGTTAAAGGTGCAGGTGTGGGAAGGTGGAAGTGGAGGCCCAAGGGGGCCCGTAGGGCTTCCTATCGCAGGCACACGTTCTGTCCTGGGGGCACTCTGACCCCCAGGGTCTTTAAGTTAAAGGTGCAGGTGTGGGAAGGTGGAAGTGGAGGCCCAAGGGGGCCCGTAGGGCTTCCAATCGCAGACAGGCATTCAGTCCTGGGTGCACTCTGACCCCCAGGGTCTTTAAGTTAAAGGTGCAGGTGTGGGAAGGAAGCCCAAGGGGCTTCCGGTGCCAAGCCAACAAGCTGATTAATGCTGGGGGTTGACTTGTTCCCCCCTGGGGCATTAGAAGCATTATTGGCATTGTAGGTGGAGATTGGTCTTGGGGAGGGGTGTTTGGGTGCGATTGGTCCTGCGGTGGGCTCTGGTTTCAGTGTTAGAGCATTTCACTGCAGATCAAGAGGACCCTAATCCGAATCTTGATACTCTTTCACCTGTTGACAACGCGGGACTGATGTTTTATCTTCTTCGGGATCTTCACTGCTTCCTTCAGAAAGTGCTGTTGGTAACCCATTTCTAGTAGTTCTGGTCTGCAGCCTCACAAGCCTCTCAGGGAGTAGCGTTTTGCTGTGATTGCTCTTACAGGAATCCTTGGAACCATGGCAGTAGAGTTTCTTGAGTTCGAGGAGTCCTTCGAGTTCCGCCAGAGCTTTCAATGGCAGGCCAACAGGCTGGTTGATCCTGGGGGTTAACTTGTTCCCCCTGGGGCATTCTTGGTGGAGATCGTTCATGGGGAGGGGTGTTTGGCTGCGATTGGTCTGCCGCTGCCAGTAACCCATAGAGCAAGGGCAAGGGCGGCGGAGATATTGAAGGTGCAGAAGGCGTGGGAAGAAGCAGGAGGAGGAGGCCTGAGGGGATTCCAATCGTAGTCCGACGTTCTGTCCTTGGGGGGGGGGTGACCCCCAGGGTCTTTAAATTAAAGGTGCAGGTGTAGGAAGGAAGCCCTAGGGGCATCCAATGCAAAGCCAACAGGCTGATTAATCCTGGGGGTTAACTTGTTCCCCCAGTGACATTACAGGCTTTCTTGCCATTCTTCGTGGAGATTGTTCAGGGGGAGAAGTGTTTGGCTGTGATTGGTCCTCCGTGAACCCTTGGAGCAAGGGCAGCGGAGAATTCAAAGGCAGATAAGCGTGGGAGTTCCTGTGGGCCTTCCAATGGCAGGCCAACAGGTGAAGTTATCCCGGGGGTTAACTTGTTCCCCCCTGGGGCATTAGAGGCATTATTGGCATTGTTGGTGGGAATTGGTCTCGAGGAGGAGTGTTTGGCTGTGATTGGTCCGCCGGTAACCCTGCAGTTCATTTTCACGCTGTGAACTCTCATTGATGTCTCCTGGCTAATCTTGGACTCTTGAAGCCTCCTCACTTCATATTGTTCCCGGGGTTTGGCCGCGAGTGGTCCGCCGCCGCCAGTAACCCTTTCAGCAAGGCCAGCGGAGATTTTGAAGGTGGAGAAGGCATTACAGGCATTATTGGCATTCTTGGGCTTAAGAAGAGAGGTGAGCTGTGCAGGCTAGCAGGCCAAATGGCCTGGGAGGTGTCTATGGGCAGCATCGGCTCTTTGGCTTAAGAATAGAAGGGAGCTGACATAAACCCATAACAAATTAAAGACACACATAGAATAAAGTTAGGGGAGAACTGACAGGAAGGAGAGAACGATAAGGACAGAAAGTGATAGCGTAGCAAAGGAAGGAAGGAAGCAAGGAAAAGGAAGGAAGGAAGGGGAAAGGAAGGAAAGGAGAAGGGAAATAAAAAAGTGAACAAAGGAAGGAAGGAGACAAAGGAAAAAGTAGAGAAAGGGGAGGGAAGGAAGGAAAGAGAAAAGAAGGGATGTGGAACCAAAGAGCAAAGGAAGGAATGAAAGAAGAGGGTAGAGAAGGTCACAATTGTACTGAGAGCTAGTAGCTAGCTCTTATATTTATGTTATACATCTACAGATCCAGTGAATTGCACTGCAGAGGTGAAGGGAATGTTCCTCCTTGATTTTTAACTGTTTCCCTGCTTTTCCTACTTTAGAACTAATTAAGAATTTCGTTAATAATTACGTTGCATTTTAGAACTTTTTGGAAAATTTCTTGTAAGGCTTTCTGTGATGAGGTGGTTATTTGTGTTATATTAAGTGGTCACATTATGGACCGACCACAAAGGGTTGGCTGTGATAATGGAGGCAGTTCCCTCCTGGGGGAATGTGTTGCCATGGTGATGGTGGGCGGAGCCAACCAGAAGGCTAGCTCGGAATTCTTAGAGAGAGTCAGTGGGTGCCTGGCTGTCATGCCAGAAGGTTCGGTTAGATTCTACTCTGAGGAGAGGAGTAGGAATCACATTATTGAAACTGCAGAGAGAGCAGTGAGAGTTTTCCTGTCAGCGAAGCAGCTGGGGAATCTGTTTCGAGAGCTGTAGGGAGACAGTTCTGGAGGGCTGAGCTTGCGAGCCAGTCTGTTTGTATAAAGCCTGAGGGCTAGATAGAGGCAAGGTGCCTTTAGAAGACAAAAGTGCCTGTATGTTTGAGATTGTTAGACGCTGATCTAACTAAGTAATAGCACTAGTTAAACTTTGTAACCTTTTAAAGTCGTGCCTCTTCGGAAGAGTTATATTAAGTATCAAACCAAGTTTTGTGCCCAGTTGTGTGAAATAAACTATTTAAGTTTTGATTCAAAACTCTCTCCCCGTGACTTCATTTGGATTACCAGTCTCCTCACCACTCTTTACAAGTCAATGGTCAAGCCTAAATAAATTAATGGTGGCAGCGGTGGGATCGCCTGCCCTGCCACGTTAAAAGAAAAGTAAACCTTAGATCTCCACACTTTCTATTATTAATCACCCCCCCAATTTGATTTTAGAATCACGATTTTGGGTTCTAAACCATGTCTCTCTCTCTCTCTCTCTCTCTCTCTCTCTCTCTCTCTCTCTCTCTATATATATATATATATATATATATATATAAATTGTGGGCAGTTGTTGACAATACCATTGTCCCAAGTATATTGGGAGGATCCAAAGATGTGGGCATTAGTATTAGTGTGCAAGGAATGAAAGCAAATAAGTGTGCTTTCATAGGGAAGATCTCAAGACATCACTTTTTAATGCTGTTTAGGACAAGAATGTCATCAGCAGTAACTAGTACTATTATTTAAGGGAAGGGATTATGCAAAGTCACTGAAATTGCATTATTCCCTCTAGAGATTGTAACATTTTACAAAAGAGATGTGGTGAGGAGTGAGTGGTTGTTGACTTTATTATTTTGTTTGTACTTACATACTTATAGATTTGCACTCTGTCATCTATCTTGAAGTATGCCAGGGTTCCTTGACTATGTTTTGGCTTTGTATCATTTCCCTTTCCCCTGCTACTGATCCTGTATAACATCCAATCTCATACAACATTTTCACCATTTTCCACTGAGTTTTCTTTTTTTTAAAACCAACAAATGAGATGCTATAGTCAAAGCACTGAAGTTATTTTGTAATATTTAGGAAATGTTTTGTTGCCAATATTTCTGTGGTACTTGATTCCGAGTCAGTAGAAACTCATGGCAAGTAACTGATATATTTCATTAAACAATCTGATCTATTAATTTAAGTCACATAGGCATAAAAAAACCTTTGACAATGCTGGGTGCTCCCAAGAAGTAATTCTGGGGGAGATAATATTGGGGTTGTTGAGCTTAGGAAAAAATGACCAATGACAGAAGTGTATTAAAACATGCATGGTGTAGACTGAATAGTTCCTAATAATCCAAGAGCCCTGTGTTGCCCCAATGCAGCTAAATTGTGGGATATTTAGAACAGACAAAAGGAAGTCTTTGTGTGAAGCGTCTAATTTGAACTAAGACATTTGCTCTGTTCTTGGATGGTTTTAAAAGGGATTAGATAAATTCATGGTGGGTGAGGCTATCCATGGTTGCTAGTCACAAAAGCCTACTATTATCCAGTATGTCTTTGAATACCATCTGCTTCTGAATGCAAACAGGAGCATGCTGAGGTGTTTATGCCATGGTTGTTATGCACATGTCTTTGTTGCAACATTCTTATAGGCAGCTAGTTAATCACTGTGTGAACAAAATGTTGAGCTAAATATACTTTGGTATCTTCCAGCGTGGCTGTTACTGTGTTCTCAGGAGCTTGAAAATCAAAACCTGTCCATACATTCACAAAACTGGATAACTTTGTGTAGTAGGGGAAACAGTATCACACCTTTTCTAGGTGTCTCTTGAATGTCAGAAATATCTAAATGAGGACACATTTTGGGACACATAGGGTATATTAAATAAAAGTAATGAAAATTAGGCTCCAGAAAATATGTATGCAGAGCTCAAACACATAATGCTGGGAGGATGGAATTTCATAGTCATACTACACACTAACTATAACAAGCTTGTAAACATGCATACATCCTGCCATCAATGCTTTAACATAGCTCAAGACCTATATTATGGTTCTTTGCATGTTTATTGAGAAGGAAGACTCATAAATAAATGGGTCTGCATCCTAAAACTTGCTGGGGTTTCAGCCCAATACAATCAAGATTATCAAGTCAGTCTTGAGATAGGGCTTTCTGTAAGCAATCTTGTTCTCTACCTTCTTCACTATCAACCTTTAAGGCCCTATATGGTCTGGGGCCAGTGTACTTGAGGGACCGCCTACTCCCATATGCTCCCCAGAGATCCCTTTGATCAGAGGACCAAAACCTGTTACACGTCCCTTCCATTAGGTCCTTTCACTTGTCATCAACCAGGCAGAGAGCCTTTTCCATCATCGCACCGGGCCTGTGGAATGCCTTGCCGGCGGAAGTTTGGGCGATAAACGAGCTACCAGCCTTCCGAAAGGCATGTAAGACAGCTCTCTTCCGGCAGGTATTTAATCTTTAAATCATGTCAATCTGTATACTGACAGAAACATTGTTTTTATGCTTTTTAATGTTCTTATCGTTTTAGTGCTATGTTACCTTGTGCATTTTGTAAACCACCCTGAGCCAATTTGGAAAGGGCGGTATATAAATGGAAACAATAAATAAAATCCCATGCACAATGGAGGACCTTCTTATAGCAACACAAGAGGCACTCCAAGTGGCCAGCTACTACTCACAGGACATTTAATAAAATGCCAAGGTTTTTAAACTTTGCGTTTTCTCAAACTCATTGGTTCACTCCTGATACGATAAATAAAATAAATCTCAACCTTTACTTCCCAAGATGATGCAAAATATTCTACATAGTGACATTTCAATAAATGAAGACTTTAGCTAAATGAAAAGGCCTTTAAGATAATTCCTTCTTGGGTGCTTTCTGTTGAATATAGTTAGCAAGACAAAAGGATTTCACTCTTAAGTGAAGTCCTGGAGCCCAAATGTGCAGTATCCACTGAATGGATGCTCCTTTGTCCTCAGATATAATTGTTACAATGAATTCTGTAAATGCAGTCAGGCTGTTCCCTCAAGGGCCATTCACAAAATTACAGATTTCCCAACTTGCTGACATGTTATGTATGTTTCTAATTTCAGAGCATAAGAAATATCATATTCTGTTGATATGTGTCCCAAGAATCTTGGGATTAGCTAAGAGGGGAGGATGAGGAGGAAAGAAAGAAGAGACTGGTGTGGTGTGAATGACAGACCAGGGAAAGAGGCAAGGAAAGGCAGTGGCCTTTTCCCTCCTTGTAGGGTGTATTAACTTATTTAAAAGACTATAATTTTGATAGGAAAAGCAATGAGGACTGGTAGCACCCCATAGAAAGTTGTAGCAAAATGTTGTAGCAAAATTTTTGGGATTCTGCATGTAGTAACAAAACAATCCTGTGGCGCTCCGCCAGGGCCAAAAAAGAGGCTTTGAATGGATGGACAAACTCTATGGCCCTGGGAGTCGCGTTCTAGCCTTCCCTTAAAAAGAACACCTGGATAGTCTCTAAGCAATGAGTTCAGGACTCAAAAAAGGTGAACTCAAAACAAGATTTATTTAATAACAACCAGTAAAAGCTGGTGGCCCAAAAGCTTGAGGTTGGTTGCTGAAAAAGGGTCCTTTGAGAAAAGGGGTTGCATTCACTTGCCTCTGTTGCAGAGTGAAGGTGCGTCTCTTGGGTTCCAGGTTCCTCTGTTGCTCCTCAAATGATCCGCTGGCGCACGAAGTCCTTGGGTCCCCAAAGAAATACAGTCTCTGATGAAGGGCTGGCCCTTCCTATTACTGAATCCCTTGGTTTGAGAGCGTTTGAAGACTATACGTGAACGGAAGTACTTTGTCTGAGCCTTAGCTCCAGACTTCCGCCTGCTTCGTCCATGTTCTATGCTTGGAATGAGGCCAGAAAGGAAGTCCAGCATCCCAGATAAACTCAGGAAGGGGAGGAGTTCAGGATGATGATGCCAGGTACAACTCCGCCCAGCACAGTCCACATGGCAGAACAATAGAACAAAGAGCCTTGCAGGTGAAGGCAACTAAATACAAAATACAGATATAATATCAGCCCCATGGGGGCGCCACAAATCCCCTTCTATGGCTGAAGCACTCTCTCTCCAATAAAGGAGCAGGCAAATACAACTTGTCTTGTCAGTGGAAAAGTTTATACAGAAATATTTACATATGTGTAACAGATCTTGTCTTTTCTCCAGTCCTTCTTCCTGATACTTTCAGTGGTTCTCAACCTGGGGTCCCCAGATGTTTTTGGTCTTCAACACCCAGAAATCCTAACAGCTGGTAAATTGACTGGGATTTCTGGGAATTGTAGGCCAAAAACATCTGGGGACCCCAGGTTGAGAACCACTAAGTTAGTTCATACCTTCTTGGCAAAAGGTTCTCTCTGGGTTTCTTCACCTCTCTACAGCTTTCTTCAGTCTCTTTACAACTTCCTCTCCAACACAACACAGTAATTCTATTCTCTCATCATCATCACCATGGAAGCTTGTGCTTCTTTAGTACACTTACAGTTACTCCACCCTGGCTGTAGATTACATTGCTAGTCAGGTGGTTTGATTATTAGTGCTTGTTGGCTCTGATCCTTACACTTACTTGTCACTTAAGAATGTAAAAACTCTGACAGTGAGAAAGTCTCCTGGTGTTAAAAAAGATTATTTTATTTTTCCATTCAGCCCAATGCATTTTAGCCTCGTAATATTTAATGGCCTCCTTCAGGGCAGCTGATTAAGGATAAAAGAAAGAAAGAGCAATACATAAACAACAAACATTTTAAACGGACATAAATTACAATTTGCTTAATTTTATTATATATCTATATCTACACCTATATCTATTATCTATATTTCTTAAGCAAAAATGTATTTAAATTATCTTGATTTTTTAAAAGCTTGTTAAATATCTAAACATATACAAAAACAAAATATTCCTTACAATGCAACCTCAAAACCACCTGCAGGGATTCCAAAAAGAGTGTTTTCTGTGCTTGTGCCTGGCAACTAATAGCTTGAGACTATTGAAGGGAGACAATTTTGTTGTTCAGTTTCTTCCCCCTCAACATGTAGCAAGGGTATCCTTATTATAGCAATTCTACAGCAGAATTGAAAGTTAGGGGATATATTTTATTCATATTTAATAGTAGATGAAAACACTATAGGTCTATATTTAGGTCATAGGATTCAAACATGTCAAGTCTTCAATATCCAATTCATTTCTTCTTTTAAAGTAGGTCTCCTCATTTTGAGAAAAAATATCTCAAGCACCCAAAAGCTCAGATCCTTGTTTTGAAATTGAAACATTTTACATGCAATTTTTTCCAGGGAAAGGAATTAGCAAAACCATCCCCGAGCACTCCTTGTCCAAGAAAAGCCCACAAAATTCATGGGAAACATTTCACATGCATTTTGATGTAGGATATATTATGTAGATATAATTGATATAGAAAATTGTAACTTGTCTCCTGTTATGAATTTGTTGTTTATGCATTGTCCCTTTTATTTCTTTTATCTTTGAACAGCCCTTGAAGATGGCCATTAAATATTACTAGGCCAAAATGTGTTGGGCTAATTGGGGAAATAAAACCATTTTTTTTACTATATGACTTTGCCTCTTCTTTAAATCCTCCCTATAAATTTGGTATGAACACAAGGCATTAAAGGACTGACATCTTTTTATTTATGAACAAAAAAGGATCTTAATGATATAGTGAATATAGAGATGCCAAAATGTGTAAAAACAAGTGAGCTAATTATGCGGCAATTAAGAAATTAGAACTAATGTGAAGCTTGTTTTCCACTGAAAAATTCAGCTTTAATGTTGTATCACAATGCCACCAATTTTTAAAAACCCACCTGGAAACAAAGGTAGAGCAAATTGCAATGCAACCAGGGTATGGTATTGAGGAAGTACTAGCTTATTTACCCAGTGTTGCCTGAGTTATGCATTTTTAAATGCAATTTTTTAAAATAATAGCTTTATAATTGTAGGGATGGTTGAATCAGAGAAGTGAAGAAAAATACGTAGATATTTTTAGAATCTTTTTTAAAAAAATTTTTTACATGTGTATGGTGGTCTCACATGCTCACAGTAATTTGATTTCCTTTTGTTTCGGAGGGAGTTGTCTTGTGAGGACGTGTTTTTTCAGGCATTATGCAGGGCTCTCAATTAGTAAAAGAAGCACAATTCACAAGCAGTACTTTTTTGTCCCTCAGATACTGACTACACCCTGCTGATAATAGGTCTCATAGAGAATCAGCACCCAAACATTTTGTAAATATTCTCACTGACTCACAGGAGATATGAATACAGGAGAAGGTGAGAAGGAGGTGGTTGTTTATGGTACACTGAAGACTGGAAAGTTAAGAAAAGATGATGATTCTGAAAAGCAACACACACACATATGTATGCACAAACACATTTTTTTTAGACTTGTTCGATCCAGGTTAGGAGCAATTGGGGGGGGGGGGGGTCACAGGATATCCTCTGAAATTGAGAGCTATATCCAGATATACCCTTATTTCTGATTCTCCTACATAAGCCAGCAGAATCTTTCATACATATAATCAAAAGTTATAGGCTGAAATCACGTGGACAACCATGAATGTGTAGCATAAAGTTATGCATTAATGGCTATTTTGTATTTATGATCCCTATGTTTTCACTAGTTTAGAGAATATATCGGGACTGCAAAAATCCTCCAGTCCCTACTTACAGGGCATCAGCTACTCCAGTCTATGGGGATCTGTTCCTCTGTTGATTGGGAAGCAGAAGACTCTATCTATCTTTAACACACACACACACACACGTGTGTGTGAATGATCTCCAGCACACAGAGATGGCTTATGGGAAGGGGTAGGAGCATCACCTAGCTGCTCCCTAAGTGACAGGGGAATGGATCCTCATTGATTGCAGCAACTGCTGTTTGGTAAATGGAAATTGTGGAGAGTCAGTCTGGGAGCCACTGTATAACTATGTGCTTTTTGAATAAAGGCAGCTGCCTATATGTCCATATCACATGCCCACCGATCCAGCAGCAGGGGCGTATAAGTGATTCATAGATCCTTTCTGTGTTTTAACAAAGGATTATCTGTGTTTTAACCAATTTTACTTGGAGTCCTGTTAGTTAGGCATGAGAAAAAAGTTATGAAAATTAAAAGAAATCGTAAGTGATTCATATGTAATGGGACTTTCTAGTTTATACGCATCATGGCAGCTAACCAGGAAGTAGACTTTCTTTTACGGTCCTTGAGGCCAACAATTTGCGTTATGATCGTAATAAATTCTTAATTATTGTACTACTCACTTCTCCCTGTCTTCTCCCCCTCATTTCCTTCCCGCCTTCATTCATCTTCTTCTTTTTCCCGCATTTCTATGGGGAACTGGAAGTGACGCTGCTGCTAGGCATTCTGGAAAATGTAGTCCTCCACGCTTCTCACCCCCTTCTCTTCCCCGTTGCTCTGTCTTGCCCCACCGCAGGGGCCAACTTCACACACACACACACACACACACACACGCTTCTCCTCCTTTCTCTCTCTGCACTCTCTCAGATGCTTCTCCCCCCCCTTCTCTTCCCCGTTGCTCTGTCTTGCCCCACCGCAGGGGCCAACTTCACACACACACACACACACACACGCTTCTCCTCCTTTCTCTCTCTGCACTTTCTCAGATGCTTCTCCCCCCCTCCCTTCTCTTCCCCGTTGCTCTGTCTTGCCCCACCGCAGGGGCCAACTTCACACACACACACACGCTTCTCCTCCTTTCTCTCTCTGTACTCTCTCAGATGCTTCTCCCCCCCTCCCTTCTCTTCCTCGTTGCTCTGTCTTGCCCCACCGCAGGGGCCAACTTCACACACACACACACACTTCTCCTCCTTTCTCTCTCTGCACTCTCTCAGATGCTTCTCCCCCTCCCTTCTCTTCCCCGTTGCTCTGTCTTGCCCCACCGCAGGGGCCAACTTCACACACACACACACACGCTTCTCCTCCTTTCTCTCTCTGTACTCTCTCAGATGCTTCTCCCCCCTCCCTTCTCTTCCCCGTTGCTCTGTCTTGCCCCACCGCAGGGGCCAACTACACACACACACACACACACGCTTCTCCTCCTTTCTCTCTCTGTACTCTCTCAGATGCTTCTCCCCCCCTCCCTTCTCTTCCTCGTTGCTCTGTCTTGCCCCACCGCAGGGGCCAACTTCACACACACACACACACACACACACACACACTTCTCCTTTCTCTCTCTGCACTCTCTCAGATGCTTCTCTGCCCCCTCCTCTTTCCTGGTGGCTTCTCCCCCCCTCCCTTCTCTTCCCCGTTGCTCTGTCTAGCCCCATCGCACGGGCCAACTTCAGCCCTCCAGGTGTTTTGGACTTCAACTCACACCATTCCTCACAGCCCCAGGCCTCTTCCTTTTCCTCGCCGCCTGGGCAACCTTGGGCCCGCGCTCCCTCAGGATCGGGGGGTGAGAGAGAGGCAGTGAGGAGCGAGGGGGGGCTCCTCCTCCTTTTTTTGCTGCTTCCAAGAATAGAATACTCCCTCCCTCCCTCCTTCTCTCCCTCCTTCCTATTTGGAGAGTCCCATCTAGAATTCAGTGTGATTTATTCAAGTTTTGGCCTACAACTCCCAGAAATCCCAGCCAATTTACCAGCTGTTAGGATTTCTGGGAGTTGTAGGCCAAAACCATCTGGAATGCGCATGCGCTGGCATACGAACTACTAACGAATTTTGTTAGTAATTAAGTTACATTTTAGAAATTTTTGGAAATTTTTTTGTAAGTCTTTCTTTTACTAATAAAAAAAAATCCCCCCCCCCATTTAGATTTCTGATTTCCTATTTTTGGGTTCTAAACCATGCCTACTGTTAGTGTATATGGCTGAAAAATCTGTCCACTTTCTGGATATCTTCTTCAACTATTTAGGCCAGGCATGCCCTGGTTTTTTTAAAGAACAATTTCTCTTTCCTGATCTCTCCCTTTCCTTTCTGCATCTTTCCTGACAATCTCTGCATCACCAATCCAAAGTCAAATAGAGGATGTCTCCCTGAGAATACTCTTTGATTAATTTTTGATCTAGAGTAGAATTTATGGGTTCCAGGCAGGAAGAAATGTCAAAAGGTATGATGTGGCAATGAAAATCCCCAGAAAAAAGTGAGCTGTATGAAGACATTTTCTATGTTATTAGATCTCCAAGTCTATCAGTCAGACTGTCTGTCTGTGTCTGTATATATCTCAAACTCTACCTCAACCTGTAACTTTCTACTGTGCTTATTATACAATAGGGAATGTGGTAAAAATAACTCATTTTGCCTCCTGTATTCTATCTTCAGCACACAGTGTAACAAAGCTCCTCCAAGTGGTTAAATGCCTATTGGGGTCAGGATCTGAAAGACCAGGATTAGAGCCTAAGTCGCCTGCTGTGATAAATTGCCAGGCACATTAAGATAAGACATTAATATTCCCTTACAGGTTCGTGCCATAGAGGCTAGGTAGGTATCTAGTACACAATCGTGAAATATATACAGTATATTTGGAAATAAATCCGTTTTAATGATGCCGAGATCTACAAGACATGGATTAAGTGAATGGATTCAAGGGATGGTAAATGCCTTACTTTATCAAGGGGAGGTCCATGCCATGTTGAAAGAATTTGTAATTTGCCCTCTCCTGAAGGGTATCTACCAAGACTCTCAGTCTTGGAGAACTAGACTCAAGAATTGGAAGAGACCAAAAGGGCTATGAAGGAACACACAGTATACACATGAATAAGAGCACAAGACGTAAATGGAACACTCTGGCAGCTGGGGAGGAAACCACTGTGAGGCTACGTGGAAGGCAATTTCAAACCCACAAATTGAATGTGTAAAATCACAGTTCTCTAGGGTAAGAGTTCCATCGAAAACCCAGTGGTGAGAATGGATATGCTCACAGTTAGAGGCAGGAATACCCCATAAGAGCCTCCAAGTTGCCGGAGAGTTCTTAAAGCCGCTGCAGTCCAGGAACGCCGCTTTGTAAAATGTAAACAAACGCGGCTGGGGCTGCTGGAGCGGGAAGCTGCTGCTCAGATTGCAAACTGCAGTAGGAGTCCCAATGGAAATGAATCGCAGTGAGAGAGATGGTTCCACACAATAAGGGCCGACGAGGGGGCAAGTGCCCAGGCCTGATCTCGTTTCGACCTTCCCAACATGAACAAAACAGAACATACAATTCAGAATACACGGATACAATCAAAGCCATCAGACACCTCCTGTCTGCATTATTGAGCCTTAGCATCCAGGTAGTATAGTCCTCCAGCTCCTCATATATCCAGACTATGCTTTGATTGTATCCGTGTATTCTGAATTGTATGTTCTGTTTTGTTCATGTTGTATTTTACAGACTTTATATGACTGCCGCTATTGATGTGTATCGTTCACCATATATTTTGGATATCCACCTGGCCTTGAAAAAGACCTGGGAAGGTCGAACGAGATCAGGCCTGGGCACTTGCCCCCTCGTCGGCCCTTATTGTGTGGAACCATCTCTCTCACTGCGATTCATTTCCATTGGGACTCCTACTGCAGTTTGCAATCTGAGCAGCGGCTTCCCGCTCCAGCAGCCCCAGCCGCGTTTGTTTACATTTTACAAAGCGGCGTTCCTGGACTGCAGCGGCTTTAAGAACTCTCCGGCAACTTGGAGGCTCTTATGGGGTATTCCTGCCTCTAACTGTGAGCATATCCATTCTCACCAGTGGGTTTTCGATGGAACTCTTACCCTAGAGAACTGTGATTTTACACATTCAATTTGTGGGTTTGAAATTGCCTTCCACGTAGCCTCACAGTGGTTTCCTCCCCAGCTGCCAGAGTGTTCCATTTACGTCTTGTGCTCTTATTCATGTGTATACTGTGTGTGAATACTCACCTGTTTATTGATATATATTAATGATAAAAACAACACGTGATTTTGACTATTGTTTATTTGATGATTATTGTCCATACCATTCTTGTTAAAGTGCTCAGTTCTACATTGACACGGCCCCCACCTGTTGTATAACATATGTAGCTTTTCTTATTGGGGTTAATATGGCTACTCCTTTTGCATATACGGAGGAACATATTTCGGATGTAATACAACATTTTGCTCCTATCATCTCCACCACCAACCAAGAATCCACCTCCAACACCACCAATTCTGCCTCTTTAAGGGGATTAACTAACAAGGAATTGTGTTATACTAGAGTGGACCTCAATGCAGCCGCATTAGCGGATTATGTTCGCAACAACTTGATTCCCTGGGGTTTGAGAGTGGATCTCCCCCCAGGCACGTATTGTGAGGACGTTGAGTTCACCACCAAGTGGAATCATATCCTTGACAAATGTGGAAAAGATATTATGGTTCTCTTGATTGAGAGGAGTATGAAAGAACTTGAGGAACTCAGAGTTGAGATTTCTAACATAAAAGAGACGTTAAAAGACCAGATCACTGCTCCGGATTTGACCAACATCAAAGAGCAATGTGACAAACTATTCTTGGACCTCAAGAAATCGAAAGCTGAGAAGTTTGCTAGGGACAAAGAGGACTATGACAAGAATAGAGTCTACAATTGGAAGAAACCTAATCGCTATCGCAGTAGATCTGTGCATTTTTCTCGTGAGTCCTTACACTCCGGATCTTCTAGAGAGGATGTGTCCAACTCCAACCCACCGTCGGAGGAACATCCACCTCCAGATGGGAGGGACAGATACAACTTCCGTGAGAGGGGAGGGAACTCACAGGATCAACGTTCTGATTGAGAGAGGGGGAATGGAACCCATAAGGAACAAGGAAATTTTCGGAGGGCTCGGTCCAAGAAGTCCAAGACTTAGTAGTCAATCTATTGGACCACACACTCTCCCCCATAGAGAAGAGAGTGTTAAACAAGGGACTTTTCTTTGTAATGACCCCCCTCTGCAAGGACATCGACATCAGAAAAGACCTTGCCTCATTATTTCGAGTCATCAGACTCAAAGATTTCTTTGCACTGCCTCACTCCACCACAGACACTACATCCGGTAGTTCTGGACCCACATGGATGGGATCCAAGGTACATCTTAAAAGCACGTTCACCCCAGCACTAAGAGTTGCATCAAGACTTTTGAGGAAGTTGTTCTAAGGGAAATAAACAAAATTGACCATCATGAAGACAAACGACATTCCAACATATCCCTAGAAGAATACCACGCCCTCACCAAGCTTGGAAACAACCCGGAATTGATAATAAAACCAGCAGATAAAGGTGGAGGCGTCGTTATTATGAATAAAAAGGACTACATGACGGAAGCCATGAGACAATTATCCAATCACCTTTATTATAAAAACTACAAGGAGATCCCACAAATAAATACAAACGGATTGTACACACCATCATCAACGATGGAGAGATAATGGGTCACATAGACAATCGTCTAGCCAAGTTCATGACCAATCACCATCCACGAGTCCCAGTATTTTACCATTTACCGAAGATCCACAAACAGGATAGACCGGTACCTGGCAGACTCATTGTCTCAGGGAGCAGCAGTTTGTTACACAATGTGGCTGTTTTCTTAGATTCTCTACTTCAACCTGTGGTCACATCCAAACAGGCCTATATACAGGACACCAGAGACTTCATTAACAAAGTGGAAGGGCTACCATTGGACGAAGGAGACATACTGATCACTTCAGATGTAAATTCTTTATATACCAACATCCCGATTGAGGATGCCAGACTAGTTTTGTTGGACTCTTTTGACAGCATTCCCATCTCTAAAAGACCACCTACATCGTTCCTTATGGATCTAGCGGATTCAGTATTGAATATAACTATTTCACATTTGATGGCCAATACTACCTACAAGTCGGGGTGTGGCCATGGGCAGCCCATTAGCGCCATCAGTGGCCAACCTATATATGGATAGTCTAGAAAAGACCCATGTCTATGGCACACCCAGACATCCCATAGCCTCCAATATCAAGATATACCTCAGATTCATAGACGATGTCTACATTATAGCCAGACGTGGCACTGATCCTAGATCCCTCCAGAACTGGATGAACTCTTGACGGCACACATTAACTTTTCGATGATCTACAATGAATCCAGCGTGAACTTCCTAGACGTCACCACTTATCGTCATCACAATCGACTTCTGGTGAAATGTTTTCACAAACCTACAGATAAAAATGCACTCCTGCATTACGGAAGTTTTCACAGCCACGCTTTAAAAAGAAACTTACCATTTTCGCAGATTCTGCGCCTCAAGATAAATTCATCCCAAGATTTCCATTTACAACAAGAAATCACGTCACTGTCCTCCAAACTGTCCAACAGGGGATATCCCAACCGAGTCATCCACTCAGCTGTCAGAAGGGCCGAATCCATCCCAAGAGAATCTTTACTGACCAAAAGGAACAGAGCCCAATCAGACAGAACTGTGTGGCCACTCACCCTGACCAAGCACTCCAGCGCTATCATAATGTAATTCACAAATTTTGGCCTCTGGTACAAGATATCCCTGGGCTTTCTCAACCCCCTATGATAGCCTATAAACGAACCAGGAATCTTCGAGATGTTCTGGTTCATACTGATTTCAAGACTCCTCCCAGCAGAAATTCTCTCACAGCCAAAACCCATCCATGTGGGCATTGTGCACAATGCAACAATGTATACTCCGAAAAAGAGATCTACAGTCCGGACGAGGACGCAACTTTAAGTTCAAAGACTTTTTTTCTTGCAGTTCCGAGTCCCTCATTTATGGAATCTGTTGCCCTTGTGGAAAAATCTATATAGGTGAAAGTTCTAGAATGCTCAAAACCCGGTTTTCTGAACATAAATCCAAAGTTAGACACGCATCAGAAGACTCGCCTTTCTATATCCACTGTAAAACTTTCTCTCATGGACCCGAGTCACTTAAGTTCTTTGGCATCCAAAAAATTAGACCTCCCCCCCAATGGAGACCTGCATGCGGCCTTGATCCGGGCCGAAACCCGTGCCATCATCGACACGCACAGAAATCCCATTGGGACTCAATGAAAAACTCAGTGTAACAGCTTTACTCACCTGAATTGCATTACCTCAACCACTTTAAATAGGTAGCTATGTTTGTAATCCTTGCTCCTGCCATCAGACACCTCCTGTCTGCATTATTGAGCCTTAGCATCCAGGTAGTATAGTCCTCCAGCTCCTCATATATCCAGTCTGTGCTTTGATTGTATCCGTGTATTCTGAATTATATGTTCTGTTTTGTTCATGTTGTATTTTACAGACTTTATATGACTGCCGCTATTGATGTGTATCATTTCACCATATATTTTGGATATCCACCTGGCCTTGAAAAAGACCTGGGAAGGTCGAAACGAGATCAGGCCTGGGCACTTGCCCCCTCGTCGGCCCTTATTGTGTGGAACCATCTCTCTCACTGCGACTCATTTCCATTGGGACTCCTACTGCAGTTTGCAATCTGAGCAGCAGCTTCCTTCTCCAGCAGCCCCAGCCGCGTTTGTTTACATTTTACAAAGCGGCGTTCCTGGACTGCAGCGGCTTTAAGAACTCTCCGGCAACTTGGAGGCTCTTATGGGGTATTCCTGCCTCTAACTGTGAGCATATCCATTCTCACCACTGGGTTTTCGATGGAACTCTTACCCTAGAGAACTGTGATTTTACACATTCATTTTGTGGGTTTGAAATTGCCTTCCACGTAGCCTCACAGTGGTTTCCTCCCCAGCTGCCAGAGTGTTCCATTTACGTCTTGTGCTCTTATTCATGTGTATACTGTGTGTGAATACTCACCTGTTTATTGATATATATTAATGATAAAAACAACACGTGATTTTGACTATTGTTTATTTGATGATTATTGTCCATACCATTCTTGTTAAAGTGCTCAGTTCTACATTGACACGGCCCCCACCTGTTGTATAACCTATGAAGGAACACACCATCAAAGTACTCCTGACACTGCTATCTAACTTCTGCTTAAAAACCTTCAGGGGAGGAGAATCTAGCACATTCTGAGGCTGCATAATCCACTGTCAAATTGCTCTGAGTGCCATGAAATTATTTCTAGTGTTTTGGTGCTCTGTGGCCTAGTCTCTATAGCAGAACAAGCGTTTGTCTGCCAACCCCCCGAAATAACGAGACAGACAAAAAATATATGGATTCAAAATTTGGGCAACTTTTATTTAAAATAGTTACCTATTTAACTTGTAACTCAACTAACTTGTTGGTGTCAGTTTTAACTTGGTGTGTGCAAGCTGAGGTAGCGTCTCCTAAAGTCTACCCCTCAGCTATTCAGGCATACTACCTGGGTCCCCTGTATATTTCAACACGAGCAACCCGTAAGGGAAACATCAGGAGAAATCTCTCTCAACTTTTGAGACTAGACTCTCCCAGCTCCTGGAACATTCATCATCACCTCACCTCTAAAATTAACAGTCTAGGTGAGTGTTTGCATAATGTCCCACACCCTTAAGGGGTGCCTTAATTGTATACAAACCTTTGAATAACTCAACTATTTACGCTTAGCTAGTTTACTAGCCGACCAATCCATCTAAGCCCCTAATAGACAGTATAGGATAGGCAAAACCCTGTGGGCGAATTCCTATCCGACCCCCAAATGTGAAACCATTTGAGCGATCATTATTATACTAGCCATGGGCGGGAGTGGTGGGCGATGCTCCAGAGCAGAATGAGGGAAATGGGGCTGGCAGCACACTATGCCAGCCCCTCCTCCCTTCCAGTACATTCTGCGAAAGCAACCAATCTCTTATCCGGGGGGAGGAGACAAAGTTGCTCCACTCTCCAACATGTTGGATAGTGAAGTGTATTCTCCTCCCCAGTGTGCCATCCCTTCAAATATTTCAATATGAATATAGTGTCCTCTCTTAATTATCTTCTCTTTAAAAAAATATCCACCCCCCTAAGATGCTTCTCATACCATTACAATAATATCTTGTATTTGGCATGGTGTTTCACTGAATGGTGGCTAGGCAGCTGCTGATGTTCTTGGAGGAAACAGATCATCAGGACACATTTCAATCTGACGCACAGGTTGAGAACCACTGGTCTAGATTGCACAAGGGCCTGGATTAGAGTGACTAAACCCTTGCCACTCTGAGGCATGAGGGAACTCACCTTCTCTCTGTATATGTCTGCCTGGGAACTGAGATATATTGAGGTGCAATCTTCTATGTGCCCATCAATAATGGAAATACCTTGTGGGAGGACATGGGAGGTGCTCTTTTTCTGAGGTCCTCCAGTTGTGGAATTCTCTCTCCCTGGAAGGCTGAGTGATGTTAACGTTGGAGTAATTTTGATTATATGTTAAAACATGGCTTTTTATTAAAGTCTTCTGGCTAAATTGATTTTCTTCAGGCTATCCATGTTTTATGGTTATGCCATTCAAAATTGTTTAAACTGGTTTTAAATTGCTTTAATTAAAAAGCTATTTAATTTATTTTAAATCCCTTTAAACTTTTGTAGTAATTTATTGTTTTGAACTGATTTTTTTATAAACTGCCCTGCTATCCCCAGATAAAAGGGGTGATATAAATATTTCAAAAACAATTTCATTAATAAATATCTATAATTCTAATTGTAGTTACATCACACCTTTCTCTCAGAACAGGGATTCAAAACAGTTCACAAGATTAAAAACTAATCTGATATTCTGCTAAAGATGCTTAGTCCGGTTGGAATGAATGAATGAGTGATGGGTAAAATTATACACCCTGAATCTTGCAGTTGTTTGGGGAAGAACTGCAGTAGAAAAGCTATAAACAATAGAGTACTGTAAAAGGTTAACTACCAAATAAAGATTAAATACAAGTTATGCCTAGACACCCTTAAAGCACAACATGCCATCAGATCTTGGGCCTAACAGGGTCAATCCTAGTTAATACTCAGATGTGCAGCCATCAATGAATTTTAGTTGCTGTAGATTGCATTTCAAAAGAAGGGACTGGCAAGCTAGTATTGAGTGTTCCTTGTCCAAGAAAACACTATGAAATTCATTGGGCCATCATAAATTGATACAAAACCCAGCATTTCACCAAAATAATACTTTTTATATTGGTTTCAGAACAGAAATAGGCTATCAAAACATTCGGGCCTAGGTGGGAAAGGTCTGGCATTTCAGTAAATGCTCAAATAGCAGCAGAAATCCATATATTGTAAAATTATTATTTTTTGCTGTGTCACAGAGTGAACAAATATTAACAAACTAGATGGAACCATCATCTATATGTCAGTTATTTAGATCTGAGACCAGATAATAATTACATGTGACCTGAAATATTAAGAGGTGTGCCCTCCCAAAATGTTATCCTTCTTGAGGTAGCTTCTACCCAAAAACAAAAAAAGGAGAAAGGGAAATAAATACATGAATAATATTTTTAATTCTTGTATGTTGCTTAACATCTGCCAACAATCTCTGTTTTCTCTGCCATATAGGCCCCAATTTCTGTAAAACTTTGAAATAGGTGCCTAGTAGGGTTGGGTAGGTTTGGTTCAGAAAAACCTAAAAGTTGTAAAAACCTACTGATTTTGGGCTTCCGAAGCAATTTTGAACCATGCAGGAAAAGTGGGAGGTGCAAATCTGAATTTGAACTACTTACCTTTTTTATTCATATATATTCCATAATGTTCGGATATCTCCCAAAGTTATTTTAATTTTCACAACCATTAAGCAACTTTGGTAAAGGCAAGGGAACTTTTAGAATATAATTCTTTTGGCCGGCGAGGATAAACGAGGAATGAGGTGGGTGTGGCTAATCACAGCCATCTTAACTGTAGTTTGGGAAGGCCAGGCCCCCAATAGTAGATATTGAAAAAAGGCCCTGCCATTAAATTACATTTTCCACACGGCGCGCATGCTCAGTATCTGAAGTTGCTGAAAGAGCCCAAAATATTTAGCTGTCTATAGCAGTCTTCATCTAAATATAAAATAAACTGATTGAATCTACAAAGAAATCAGCAAACAATAAGCAACTTTTGCAAAGCCAAGAGAAAATAAACTGCTTTTTAAAAACAATCCTTTCACTTTGGCCTGATTGCCATGAACAAGGGACTGGGGTAGCCAGCCAGCCACAGCCAGTCAAGCAGCCATTTACAGTCAGGAAGGAATGATAAAACAAAATGATTGCATCTGCAAAAAGGAATAAATGGATGGATGTGTCTTTTGTGTCCCCTCCAACTCAGTTGAGGAAGCTAATGGATGTCAGAAGAGTTAGGATGGTGCCTTTCTGCCCAGAAGAAGGGGGTCAGATCCCTTGATGGGGTCTGCACTATGGTTTCTGTTCTCCACCAATTTAACACCGTTTGTGCCACACAAACAAAGTTTCTGGAGTAGTACAACTACTTTCAAAGTAAAGGCCACCCAATGAAACAGGAAACAAAACTCTTAAACTAGGAACAGATTTTGTTTTTTATTAAAAATGTTTTTTTTATAAAGACTTAGAAAATTCGCCAAAAACCCATAGATAAATCAAAGGTTCTGAAATTTTTTGAGCGAACAGAGATCCATGTATTCTACCACTGTAGCAAGTTTCATCTGGATTGGTCTAAAATGAGGGAGGGGGGAGCCCCTGTTTTTTCCCTACTGTGCATGCGCGTCTCCCATTAACAAATCGATTCAGAAGTTTCGAAAAGATTCGGAAAGTTCCCACTTTTTAAAGGATAAAATCGGAAGTAATTTTAGAATTGAACCACCAGCACCCCCTACTTCCAAACTGAGTTTTGAACCTTTTTTATTTATCAAGCCTAGTGCCTAGCATTAACCATATTTATATCAGTTTTGAAGCCCAAGCCTGGAGATAGTCAATCATGAAGATGTTTTTCCCTAAAGAGCTGCTGCTGCTTTACAGAGGAAATTCTGCTTGTATTGTGAACACTCAGCACCCCCCCCCCCTCTTTGCTTTTGGCAATGATCTTGCAGTTTTTGATTTAGGACCTTCCAAAACCTGTTTGGGTAGAGGTATTGATGGGGAAAGATAGACCAAGGGAATTAAATGTAAATATATATTTAAATGCTTGTAATTGCATTTTATTATATTTGTATATATATAGAGAGAGAGAGAGACCAGGGAAGGACTTTAAAATATGAATGAGGCTTTGAGGCATGAAGGTGGGAAATGGAGTTGGGAGTGAAGTTTGGAAAGAGTTTCATGTATATTTTAAACAGCATGCAAGAACCCTCACAGGTCTGAACAGGAGACCCCCCAGCACCACATTTTGGATATGGCCCTCCAGGAAGGATCAGAGCCACTGTAAGACAGAGCCACTCCCAATCCCATTCCAGCTTGGCTTCCAATCTTTTTACTTCTGTATGTTTTAAATATATTTCTAAAATTTATTTTGATTTTAAATTCTTTTTAGATTTTATTATTTTTGGGAGCCACCTTGGGTCCCAATTTGGTCACTAGCTTGTAGCTATTCTAGTCCCAAGCCAAGGTGGAAGTGGAGGGCAGAAGCTAGGTAAACAGAGTACAGTAGAAAATACAGACTCTAAAATGATATTAAATGCTTTGAGGGTTTTTTCTTCTCACCTTTTAATTTTGAATGACATTTTCCGTTATTCATTTGCTCTTGTAGGAAAATATGTTAAAATACTTTTCTTTCTTTCTTTCTTTTTTGACTGGAAGATAGAAGAAAACTGGAAACACAGAATAGAAAGGAAATTAAACAACAAACTACGCACTATTATCACCTTGCCTTGCTCAGATTTTGTTTCACGAGCTTTTGCTGTAATGCTTCCTTAAGCAATGTATTAAATAATTGAAAATAATCCAAGCAACAATTGTGCCCAGAAAATGGCTGCTTGTTCAGATTCTTCCTCAGGGCAAAACCATCAACATGGCAGCATACATAACAATATCCTATCAGTCATCAAGTGGAATATAGTATTATTCATTTGAGGAGGAAGTATTTCTTGTCTTAGATCTGTTGATATGGAGTAGGTTAGAAAGATTATGATACGTGAAACACACATCAAAGCATTTTGAGTACAAGAAGCATTCAGGTTTTTTAAAAATAAAAAAACCCACTGTATACTTATCAGATTTTACAATACCTTTTATCTCATTTTTAGTGGAATACTTAGATTTAATGCCTTATGTCCCAACTGAATGTCTTTGCAGGTTTTTATAATTTTATAAATTATTAACCTCTTGCTTCTGAAAACACATTTCTTCAGGCAGCTTTCTTTGAGCCTTTGGGCCAAACAAAAATTGGCTTTTCCCACTAGAAAAGGCTGTGACTGGCATTTTTTTCTATGGGAAATCTCATTCATGACTGCAGAAAAGTTCCAGTATTGTTTCTGAGTTAATCCTTCTCTGAAAAAAATTGTATACAGGCAAATTACAAATAAGAGGGGTTCTGTAGGTTTGTTTCTCATTGTTCAACTTAATTTGTTCTGTTCATTTATTTATTTATTTCATGCATTTCTACCCTACCCTTCTCCACCCAAGGGGGACTCAGGGCGGCCTCACATAAGCATCATATGATACTTTCAACATATAAACAAGGCTTACAGTTAAAACAGTAAAATCATTAAGACACATTATACAGATTCATTACCAAGTTCATTAAACAATAAATTACATACGAATTAAAGCCAAGACCAAGTCAGGTAAATCCAATGTCGCATATGTCCTAAATTTTCTTTCCAATTGCTGCTGTCCACTAGTCGAACGACTGGTCCCAAAGCCAAGTGTTCAATTGTCTTCTAAAGGACAGGAGGGAGGTGGCCAATTTGATGTCCTTACGGAGGGGCCACTGCCGAGAAAACCCTGTCTCCCGTCCCCACCAACCTCGTTTGCGAGAGTGGTGAGATCAAGAGCAGGGCCTCCTCTGACGATCTTAAGCTTCTTGATGGTTCGTAACAGGAGATACGTTTGGACACGTAATCTGGGCCAGAACCATTTAGGGCTTTAAAGGTTAAAATCAGCTCTTTGAATTGTGCTCGAAAGCTGATCGGAAGCTGGTTCGTTATTATTTGTTTGATTTGATTTTAATATTGGTTATATGTTTATTACTGTTCACATTGTTTGCACCACTATATTGTTGTAAGCCACTCCGAGTCAGGTCAGGGAGATGGAGCAGGGCACACATAAAGTTTTTTTATATTATTATTATTATTATTATTATTATGTTGAATTGGTTTGTATGTCAAAACAGGTACATTTTTAAAATTTAACAAGGATCGGTGATAAAGCTTCACTTGATATGACATCTCTTACAGGAGTAAATTGCCCTCCAGAGACATAGATTTCTCTCACTTTCTATTGTCTCACCCCCATACCTAACTATGAGTCATTTGTAAGTCAGATGTTTGTAACTCGGGGACTGCCTACACTTAGATACTGAAGAGCAGCTTAAAGTGTGAAAGCATGCATATTGCTTCACTAAACCTCACTATAGAGGCTATGACCTTCAGCTTTTCTGTCTTGCTTGTGTTTAGCCTTAAAAAAAGGTTTTGTTTGATCATGTTTGAAATGCAAAGGAATCAAATCGGGTCGCATTTGATAGCTGTACACTCCTTTGAAAAATTACTTCTTCACTTTCCCTTCCCATGAATGAGAGCATTTTGGCAATGGGTTTTTTTATTTATTTAATTTATTATATGCTAGCTTTCTCCCAAAGTGGGACCCAAGACACACACAAATTAAAAAAACAACAACTATGCAGATAAAAATTTGCTTAGCCATATCCAGTCATTATATAGAGATGAAATATTATGTAGTCTATATCTGAGTGAAGTATGGGTTCTGTTTTGTCCCTTCCCTTATCCAACAAATAAATCATCTGAATTCATAATAAATGCAAATATAAGAACAAGTTGTAATATTAGTTCGTAATTTAATTCTCCTTCACTGTGTCCTTCAAACTTCTCACATAGCACTGCAATCCTTTAGAGTGACTTAATGCATAAAGTATCAAAGCAGAAAGAGATTTCAGTAGTGTCTTTTTTCTTCCAAAATTAGATAGACATTGATTTTAACTGTTTTCTTCCTTTCCTTTATTAACATCTTCCTCTGTATACAAAAGGAATGTTAATGTAAGACAGATGTCTGATTGAGATGTTTGTTGTTAAATACTTGGCATTGTTCTTGGTTGTATACTTGGACAGGACTATTACACTCCATTACCACAGAAAATTAAGAATGTTAACAGGCTAATTTAGTTTCCATTAGGATGGCAAAACAAATTTAACTTCTTGACCCATTGAATATGCAGCCCAGATCATTCACTCACAATATAAATGATTCACATGAAATATTCTAAGATATGTTGGCTTTGCCATTGTAGTCTTATTCGATCCATGGCACTTACGTCACACGTAATGAGCATGAACCCACAATTATGACACGGGCAGATCAGGATTCCTTCATAACCACTGAAAGATTTGACCCAAATGGGATACAACATTTATGAGAAGAAAGGGGCACATCTTCCCAATGAAGGACAGAATGGGTTTTGAAGGGAAGTTTTTCCATAAATAATGCAGTACATTACAGTGCTGCTGCGTTATTACATTCTTGTATCACATTGTACCTGGTTCATTACTATTCTTTTTTTAAAAAATTCTAAAGCAAATGCCACCTCCATGGGGGATTTCTATGATAAGTGAACTTCAGTGACAGAATGGGTTTTGAGGGGAGATCTGCATCATGGGCTCAGTGCTGTGGAATCAGTTTTTACAAGGCATTTAACCTTTTCTGCCAAAGAGTGAAGGTGCCTTGCTAAAATACAACACCCAGAATTCCACATCATGGATGTCAAAGTGGTGTCAAGCTGCATTCATTCTACGGTGTAAATTCACCTTTCGTAGTCCAACTACCCTAAACATTCTTCCTGGCAGTTCCTCCCAAGCAAGAAGAAATAGACTCTTTGATCCCACCAGCCTATGTTTGATCCCACCAGCAAGAAATAGACTGTTTGATCCCACCAGGCTGTGCTTCTTCTGCTTACATATGTGGTGGAGGATATGGATATGCTTCCACTGACTGGATAATATATAGTCAGCCCTCCACATTTGTTGAGTTTAGGGACATAGGATCCCCATGAAAGCGAACAGCCAATTTTTTTAAAGTGCTAATTTTTTAACCTGAGAGAACGCCTTTCCCAAAATTTCTGTCTTCCAGCATGACTCTATGGGCAAACTCAACTGGAAACTTGACCCGCATATTGCACTGAATGACCAACAAGTTCATACAACATTTTAATCAAATCTACCAAAAAACCATGTAACAAAATTTCTGTGCCTGGATTGAAAGTGTTATTTCCTGTTTAAACTTGTGGTACTTATTTTGAACGTCATTGTCATAGTCCAGAAACTATGTTATTGTGGTTGCCACAAACTATGGCCCATTTCCACACAGCTGAATAAAATTCCACATTATTTGCTTTGAATTGGAATATATGGCAGTGTGGACTGAGATAACTCAGTTCATAGCAGATGCTGTGGGATTTTCTGCCTTGATATTCTGGGTTATATGGCTGTGTGGAAGGGCCCTAACTTAAATTGGTTGAGACTCTAAGAGATATTCATTGAAAACCTATAGCAAAATGTGCTTCAGGTTGTCCTGAAAAAAAATACCAACACACAGTTTTTGCGGTTTAATAAACTTTTCCATGTGTTTATGATAGAACCAAGTAAGAAATGACATTTAGAACCCAGGAACAAAAATCATGTTACATTGTGTAATCAAATCTACAAAAGCTAAACCTGCAAATGTGGAGGCCTGATTGTATTTGCATGCTTACAAATACCATTACTCACATACTTTTCATGCAACTATGGTCATCCCAGCTCAACATTTCTGGCTTATTGTCCTGAGCAATAGTCTGCAAAACACATACCTGTTGGAAATTTAGTTGGGAGCTTCCTTAGTTATCAAATAACATTGTCCCCAAAAGAAAGCTATTCCCTTGCTAAGGTGGATTTGAAATAGCCACCATATTATTTCTCATACAGAGCAAACTATCTGTTAAGTTTTTACATAATGCTAGTTATCAATAGTGTCATTTCTCTTCATGTTGCAGAAATGAATGATTACTTTTGATGTTCTTGTTAGTGTTGATCCCATCTGAATTTTCACAACTGCAGTTTTAATGTTGGTTTCTTATACTTAATATGCTCACTGTAGGCACTTTTACATGCAGAAAGAGCTTACTGGGACTTTATATTCCATGTTTCTTTTTGTTGAAGTTTGTAATGAAACCCTTGTTTTGATTTTTCTCTCTCCCTAGTGACACTTACCCCTGTGGTAGCTAAAATGTCAGAACAGAGTGAGCCTGACTTTTGGCAAGTGAGAGGTTGGCTGAAGTGTGGAGGGGAAAAGTAAGCCTCTGAAATCAGTCAGAAGAACACTGCATCCCACGTGTGGCTATAAATGTGAATCTCAAATGGAAAAGAAACTGAGAACAGGTTTATTGGCAGGCATTCATTTCAAGTGGCACAGAAATCTGCTCTTAACATTCCCAGCAAATGCATAGAGGCAGCAGTACAGATACACACACACACACACACACACAGCTTGTACTTCTAAGACTTGTATAATTCCTACTTGTTTTTCTGTCTTATTGCTAGTCACTTACACTAGGCCATAAAGAATAGCAATAGGTTATCAAGAGACACCTGAAACATCATTTTTGTTATTGCAGAATCAAAGATGGCCAAAACCAAAACTTGAGAACATTTTTTCTAGTTTTATATTTTCTTCAATTTTTTTTTCAGATGTTTCACTTGAGCAAAAATTTCCAAAGTTCCCCCCTCCCTTCTATGCTGAAATTCCAGGTGGTCTACAAAATGATTAAAAACATATATAGATAACAACGCAATAAGTTATATCACCAACTAAATTAAAAGCAAATGAAAACAATAGGAAAAAATGTGACAAATGCACTCCCCTCATTAAAATGACCTTTCCTTGGCAACCAATCTGTTATCACAAAGCTGCCTGAACATAGCGGTATTTGCCTGCTGGTTTGAAGGTACACAGGTTCTTAAGAGCAGGTACTGAGAAAATGATCTTTCTTCCAGCAGGTGAAAGTCAGAGAAATTCTGAGAAAAGTGATGACAGGGGGGAACAAAATATTTCATATATTTAATTTGCTCCAGCATAACAACTTTCTAGGAGTGGGTGGGAATCAAGTCCTTATAGAAGTATGTATTTTTGGTAAGTGTGTATGGAGAGTCAGTAACTCAGTTCCACCCCTCCAGTTGTGACCTCTGTATGTTGACATGAACTCCTTCAAACAAAGCTTCAACCCTTTCCACTCAGCCCATCTACATAACTCAATGTGTCTAGAAACCAAAGATTCTTGTTTGCATTGGTGTTGTGACCATACTTATTTGAATACATTCGCAATTTTTCTGAAGGTCTTCTTGAAAACGAGCTTGAGAGAGGAAGGGATAAGGGTGGAGTTTGCAACATAAGGGTTGAGAAAATACTGCTCACAGTATGGACCTCAGAACAAGACGAAGCATTGAGTCCATGAGAAGGAAAAATGGGACCACAAATATTTCTATGTGATTGAACCCCTTCAGGAATTTTCAATAAGAAGCACATTCAATGATACAAATATGTCTAAGGACCTCATCACATTGAGGCTGGGATTCGTTGCCACACATCATGGCAAACCTGGTGGGGCCTGGCATGTGGCATGAGAAACCTGTTGCTCTGCGACCCGTATTGCCCACCTTTCCCCTCACCTTGTCCTATGGGAGAAGTGTTACTTCTCCCCATTGTTTCCTGCAACATTTCAACTTCACTTGAGATACAGAGCTCTGCCAGAAGTAGATCGACATCATATAAGGCGAGCTGGTGGGCTACGTGTCTCAAGTGAAGTCAAACTCTCGTAGGAAGGGCAATTTTTTACCATCTGATGAGGTCGCATGTTTATATGGTAACCAGATGATATGTTCCCCTTTATCCAGGACATGTCCTCTTTCTAGATCTACAATTTATGGAGAAAAATTATGGTCTAGTCTAGACAACCTTTAGTGGAGCCATCAGTGAAGGTCCTGACTGACTTGTTTTGAAAAGATAGAGATTTATACAGATGTTGTGTTCATGAACACCTCTATTCTGACATGAATAGAGGTGTCCATGAAACCAGGATGAAGGGGTCCCTTTTCCTCCTGGTCAAATGAGTGTCAATGCTGTCAGAACAGGGTTCCTGCAACAACCAGTTGCTCACACAGTATTTTGTGTCTGATGGTTGTGGCAGCAGTGATACAGCAAGGTGATGGCCTGGTTGGGCCAATGCAGTCTCAGTTTGGTTGGGTGGTGTACACACCAATAGGGAACCACAGCATGTTTGGCCATATGCTATCCAGCTGCCCCTGGATTGGCCCAGGATTTAGTGGCTGGCTCAGATGCACCCTTAGCAGCATTAACAAAGTAATTTGTATTGTAACCTAGATATGCTTTGGAGTTAGTTTCTCACATTACTTTTCAACATTGATGGCACAGAATTGAATAATAAGAATTATAGTGTGGGGAAATATGCTGGGTACAATGCAGTCCCTTTCCCTAGCAGTGCAGGAATCCATAGTTAAAATGTCTCTGGGAGATGTACGTATTATCGAAAGCTTTCATGGCTGGAATCACTGGGTTGTTGTACCTTTGTCGGGCTGTATGGCCATGTTCTAGAAGCATTCCCTCCTGATGTTTTGTAAGTAAATATGTTAAACTCTATTAATTGTACCATGTAGAAGGCATTCAAATACTATCATTACATGGACTTTGAACTCTGGGCTTGTTGGCATTGAAGTGAGATGGTGTAGTTGTGATTCTTCCACCTGGCCAGAGAAGCCTGCTTGGAGACTAAACCAGATATTAAGGAACCAATTTGGCAGTGATGCAAAAGTGAATCACTTTTGGAATAATTGTACATTTGAAGCACTAGAGTTCAAATGTGACTTTTATTTGCTTAGAAAAATTATTAACATATTGTATTTCTCTGCTTGTGTGCCCTGTTACTCTAGGGTTGCTAGCAGCATTAGATATTATGATGCCTTATTGTGTTATTGTAACAGCTATCATTCATGTGTACATAATTTTCAATGTGAGGCTCACTTTGAGACTGTACTAAACAGAACATTTTAAAGTGCAAAATAGTTGACTTATTAGAAATCAGCATGGTATGGAAAACTTTCTTAGTGTAAGAATGTTCTTAAGTACTTGCCATGAATGAAGATAGCACTAGTATTGACTCCATACCTTTCCTTCTGTGGAAGGAACCTTCTATTCTACAAAGAGGGTGCTAATGACTCTATTATATTATGGCTTCTTATTTATTTGATGTTATATTATCTGAAACTTTGCTAATAATGTTGTATTTATTCTTAGTAGCTGATGATAGGTATTACCTGTGCAAATACAACTATGCCTAGACCTACTTAAGTTGTTTTACTTAAGTGTGAAGTGGAGAGAATAAGAAGATGAGTTGTTTAAGAAAATAAAACTCATTTATGCTAGTGTTGGATGCAACTTCTTCTCAAATATCCCTGCATTATAACCCAAAATTATACACATGCAATTTTCATTCAGAGCTATTTTTTTCTTCTATGAATTGCTAGAGAAATCCATAAAATATTTGAGAAACCTCTTACTTTGTCATTGCCTTGGCCTGTACAGTCAACTGGGAAAGCTTTCTTCATTTGATAGAGAAGGATAATAATGATGATAACATACCTTAGAAGTATACACAAACTAGAACACATTGCACCACAAACTAGAGACTTCATCATATTGATGAGGTTCAGTGTGCCAATATGCCAGTCTCCATGGCAAATTGGCAGGATAGCAGTGGAATTACGGTGCCCCATGTCCCAGCCAGCCAGCAGCCATGCTTTCCCATCACATGTGGGGAAGTGTCACTGCATGGTGTGTCCCTGTGGTAGACCCATTGTTCCAAATGGAACATGTGGAGGCTCCCATGCTGGTGGTACAACATCCTACCATGCTGCCACCCCAGTTGAGCAATGGAGCCCTGCCAGAAGTGAGGCTATGTCATGTGATGGGTGGCATGGGGCTCTGTCACTCAACTGGGTTGGCAGTATCCTAGAACACAAAAAGTCTTGTGATGAGGTTGTAGCACCAATGATCACAAGCAAAACTAGGTTTCCACTAATGGAACAAGATTCTTTGAAAAGAAGAGAGGAAAAAAACAAGTTAAAAAATTGAAGGATAGAAGGAAACATGGGCTCGATTCTTCTGCTTCCTTGGGTAGTAGGATTAATAAAATAGGTGGAAGAGTGGTGAAGAAAAATGAGATGCACCTTCTTTTTTTCTCCCCCAATATAAGACCAGTGTGTCAGTCATCAGTTACATGAGAAGCATGTCTTCTTCTTCTTACATCTCAAGTTGTGAATGTGCCATGTGCCATTTGATCAACACCATGAGAATTTGCTGCTCTCTATCCTTCAGCTTCCTGTGACAATGTGAGACTTCTATTTCAGTCTCGAGGTTGGAGAACTTTCTGTGAAACAGAAATGATACATCTTATAAAGATTTTTCAAGAACATGGGTAGGCCATGACCAAAGACGCCACTGAAAGTTAAGGAACTCAAAGGAATCCATGGCAGTATCCAGCTCATTTGCCTTCTCCCTCCCTCCCTCCCTCTCAGCTTTCACAAACTTTTATTACATTTGATCAGTATTTGACACAATCTCATGACTTTTCCCCAAAGCCTCTTACTATTCATAGCATAAAATAGCATCTTTCAGTTTATATTTTAGGCTCTCACATTCTTTCTGTGAGATCAATATCTGTAATGCTGCCAACAATATATCAATAAATACTGTCCCTGCCATTCATTTACTGTGAGATTATTAAAGCAGTGATAGCCCTTATGAGTATTTGAAAATTCTAAGCATTTAGTAATGAAATACTACCAGTCTTGCTATCAATAATAAGTCATGTTTAATGGACTTGGGAAAGAAAACTACTAGTTTTTGTCACTGTTAAAGATAATAGTAGAAAGCCAAGGAAAGAAACATTCTATCATAATTCTCCAGATTCATGGTTTAAACAACAACAACACAAGACCATACATGTGATCGTATTTGCAAAGGGGTATTAATGAATTGGCAATAACTATGATGTTGATAAATTATCTTTTCAGTTGATATACAATGCATTTAAGATACTAACAGTATGTTGTGAATGTGGTCTTTGTTTTTGTAAATATTATACCATTCCTATATAACAGTGTCTAAAAGTACACGGTTTCATAGATCTAGAATGACCTTGGAGGTCATTTAGTTCAATTCCCCACTCAAAACAGCATCTGCAATGCAGGAAGTAACTATAGCATCTGGAAGAGCGGCCTGGCCAGCCTCTATTCAATTATTTCCAAAGAAAGGAGCTTACAACTTCCTGATGCAACCTGTTGTACTGTTGGGAGGTTTCTCCTAATGTTTAGTGACAAGTTGCTGCCCCATCATTTCCATCCCTTTTTTTTTGTCCTCCCCTCTGGAGCAAATGAGATAAACTATTTTTCTTCTGCTGCATGACAGCCATTCATATATTTGAAGACAATATTTATGCCCTTTTTATTTTCTCTTCTTCAGGCCAATAATATCTAGCCTTTTCAATCATTTCTCATACAGTTTTATATTCAGACCCCACATTATTCTGGTATGACTGCTTTAAATATACTCCAATTTGTTGGGTATCCTAATTAAAATATGGCATCCAAGACAAGTCAAAATATCCCTTTTGTGATGTGTACACAACATAATAGAGTAGAACTTTGTTACAGCTCCAGTGGATGTAGCCATGGCACTGCCTGGTCCTGTTCTTATGGATTCTTTTAAACTTATCTTACCTGAGGATGCTGACAGAATCCTGGGAGAAATTAGGGCCACCTCCTGCATTTTTGACCCCTGTCCCTCTTGGCTAATAAAACAAGCCAAGGGGAACATGCTTTGGATAAGAGACTAAATTAATACCTTGCTCCACAAAGGCAAGGTCTCCACAAGGTCTTTCACTTAAAGAAGCTGTGGTGAGACCACTGCTGAAAAAATCCATAGTTGACAATTACAAGCATGTAATTACAAGCATGTGTTAAATCTGCCATTCATTACTAAAATCTTGAAGTCAGTGGTGGCCAGACAACTCTAAGGATTCATGGATGAGATTGATTATCTAGATCCATTTCAATCGGGCTTCAGTCTGGGATTTGGGACAGAAAAAGCTTTGATCACATTGGTGGATAATCTATGTGGAGAGCTAGACAGAAGGAATGTGACCTTCCTAGTTCTCCTGGCCCTCTCAGAGTCATTTGATACCATTGGCCATGGTATCCTTCTGGCATGACTTGTAGGGATTAAACTGGGAGGCATTGTTCTACAGTGGTTTCGGTCCTTTCTCGTGAGTCTTACCCAGAAGGTGGTTCTGGGGGAGTCCTGCTCAACTCCATGTCCTCTGGACTGTGGGGTCCCACAGGGCTTATCTTTATCGCCGATGTTGTTCAACATCTACATGAAACTGCCGGGAGAGATAATCCAGAGCTTTGGAGTTCAGTATCACCTGTACACGGAAACTCAAGCTAGTGCAGAATGCCGCTGCTCGCTTGCTGGCGGGATCGCCAGTGAGGGAGCATATCACACCCATCCTTCGGCAACTGCACTGGCTTCTTATTGAGTACCGAATTGCTTTCAAGGTGCTGGTCTTGACCTTTAAGGCCTTGCACGGCCTAGGGCCTGCGTACCTGAGGGACCGCCTTACCCCGTATTTTCCCCCGAGATCACTGCGCTCAGATGAACAGAATCTGTTGCTAGTACCATCAATCCGCTCCTGCCATCTATCGACGATTAGACAGAGAACTTTTTCCGTAGCGGCACCGGTGCTCTGGAATGCCCTCCCGGACAGTACCCGAGCTATCTCGAACTGGCCCTTCCGGGGGGCGTGTAAGACGGCCCTTTTGGCTTGGCCTTTAACTAGGCACACTGGACTAAGAACCATGCCGTATGTCCTCCCATACCCTGTGTGGCGATGTAATGTGTTTTAATGTGTTTTTATGTTTTTATGCTTTTATTGTAGGGCCACATGTTGACATGCTGTGACATGTTGCCCGTTATATCTGTTGTTATCCGCCCCGAGCCTGCTGGGAGGAGCGGAATACAAAAATGAACAATAAATAAATAAATAAATAAATAAATGCTCAACTCCACTACTCCTTTTCACCTGATGCCAAAGAAGCCATCCTGCACTTAAACCATTGCCTGGACTGGATGAAGGAAATTTTTTGAAACTCAATTCAGATAAGATAGAAGTACTATTGGTCTCACGTAAGAGGGATTTGGGAATAGGGCTGGATGGGATTACACTCCCCTTGAAACCTCAGGTCTGTAGGCGGGGGTGATCCTGGACTCTGACTTAAATCTGGAAGTCCATGTGGTGGTGGTCACCAGGACTGCCTTTGTAAAGTTAAAGCTTATGCACCAGCTCAGTCTGTTCCTGGAGAAACCAGACCTGGCCACCATGGCATATGCACTGGTTACATCCCATTTTGACTAATGTAACATGCTCTACATGGGTCTGCCCTTGAAAAGAGTCCAGAAACTTCAATTTGTACAGAGGATGGCAGCTAGGCTCCTCTGAGGAGCTGATCTCAGATAACATACCACCCCTCTACTGTGACAGCCCCACTGGTTGCCAATTTGCTTCCAAGCCCAATTCAAGTGCTCGTTTTAACATATAAAGCTCTACATGGCTTCGGTTTAGTCTACTTGAGACAGTTTACAAACCCGGCAGACAGCTAAGGTACAGCAAGGAGAGCAGGCATCATGTGGCATGCACTTTAAGAGGACCAGGGAGGGCTCATTTTCAGGGGCAGCCCCTGCACTATGGAACTGAAGCATTAAGATCAGCCCCTTCTTTAACAGCATCCCAGAAGGATATGAAGATGTTTCCTTTCAAGGAAGCATTTAATTAAGCCAAATAAGTAGTAGTGGAAGCTCTGGGTTTTTAATCTTGTTTTTAATGTTCGCAAGGTTTTCATTGTGTTTGCTGTTGCAAATATTTATGTTTTAATGGGTTGCTTTAACTTTGTACTGAATGTTTTTATACTACTATAACCGCCTCGGGCCTGCACTCAGAGAAAGGCAGGATGTACATTTCTCAAATAAATAAAAATAAAATAAACTTTTATTTTGATCTGGACATAGATATGTTGGTATTTTTTAAACTGATTTTAATGGATATATCCCACCTTCCTCCAAATATGGGATCCAAGGTGGCTTACAGCATAGGTAAAATAAAATACAGCTTAAAAAGTCATAATACAAAAGTTTAAAATACCAATTAAATAAGTATACTGTGGATTCATTTTCAGATTAGGATCAAATCAGATACATAGATCCTTTGGCAAATATGCCATACTGTTGACTCATGCTCAGCTGACACACCTTCCTAGTGTTCCAATTTGGCAAGGACAATCACAAATTAATCCTCTGTTATCCTACTTTTAAAGCTGCTTTTAAAGAGTTTCTCCTTCTACTTTTCACTTTTGTCCTCATCTTACTTTCATTGCTGGTAACAGAGTTCAAAGTAAAAAAGTAGTTCTCAGTTAATCAACATGTCAAGGAGAGGGGTTAAAAACCTGTCCTGTAGGCTCTGGCAAAAACAGATGGCTATAGCCTCACCTAGCATGTCTGGTCTTCTCATTGATATCCTTTGCTATCTTAACCATATGCTGATCTTCCTTAGCTACATTTCTATATATGTTTAACCTTTATGTGTTTTAATACCAGACTAGTGATTTGAAGTTTTAAATTATTGTTTTACTACTATCCAGAAGCAATGGCAATTGTAATATATAACCTTAACATTTTAAATACTCAAATACGATCAATAAAACCCAGTGCTGCCAAAATTGTAATTTTAACAAAACAATCAACACAAAAGCCCTTTTGGAGGGATCTGTACTATTACTTACAGTAATTCATTACCATAATTATTTCTTATTAGCTTCACTTTCCTAACCCTCAAGCCATGAAATATTCTGCACTAATAACATACTTCATGTTGCTCAGTGGTGCTATTTTCGTTTTACAAGGCCCCTTGAAGGATACAAATCAACTTCCTTTACTGTCAATTGAAAGCATGAGTTCATAGGAGCTGGTTTTGCAGGTGCTGAATACAGAAATGTGAAAAATAAACAAAGTGGCAGAATTCCATACAAACATCTTGAGATTGGTCAATGTATGTATGTATATGTACGTATGTATGTATGTATGTAATATCCAATATGTATGTATATATGTATGTAATACCCAATATTATTTCTGAACAATACAAAAAAGCATGAAAAGTAATTTTAACAACAAACTTGAGTAACTAAAAAAGATATTAGACAAGTTCATGAAGGAGATAACTATCAATGACAACTAGCTGTTTTGCCTTTATTTGCCAGGGGAACATAATTATTATGGTGTTATTACACTCTTACTTATGCACTTTCTATAACAAAATGACTATATCTCATAGGAACAATTACAGGGTGAGCTAGGGTTTTGATCTGATCCAGAATGATTCTTCTTATATTATTATGATACTTATCTGTAGCTGTAAGATCCTCAGCAAAGGCACTAGGAAAGAAAATTTGGAACTGGTTAGAAATGGGAAGAGAAGAGACTATAGAATTAGTAGCTGGAGCCATGGGTATCTCCTCAATGTTAATTTCCCATAGTACTGCATTTGGTCATTTTAAATGGCCCTATTGAGGCAACAGTAGCTTCATCAAAACATGTCATTTCTTAGCACTGCTCTTGCTACTAGTGAAGACAACCACATTAAAATGTAACCACAGTGAATATGCTACAACCTCATTTCATGGGCATTTTGAACACTAATGACACAGAGTAGCACATATGTAAAGCTGATTGTCTTCAAAGAAAGTTGAACTCTTGACATTTCTAATTTATACTTGAACTTCTAGGAAAAGTAAGTGGAGAATGAGCAGATTCAAGTAGATCTACAGATTTGTTGGTATGCTTGGCAAGCCTAGAAAGTTTTCAAGGTAAATAGAAAGAGAGAACAAGTGTAGTGTTGTGATTTAAGTGCTCAGAGCTGCTCAGTCATGGAAATCAATTGGATGTCATGTGGCACACGCTGTCATCCTCAGACAAAGGCAAAAGCAACCTGTTTCTGAACAAATCTTGCCAAGGAAACCCTATGAAAGTTGTGCCTTAGGGTCATCACACATTGGAAACGAGTTGAAAAACAACAAAGTTAGAAGGAAGCACATTTCCCTGGCATGATAACCTAAAATCAAAATTAACAGGGAAAGCCAGACCAGAAGGACGCAAACTAAGCTTTTATAGTATTCTGGATAAGGGAAAACAAATTGGCTGAAGTAATAATAAGTACCAGGCTTCAGACAATACTGTATATGTGTCGCCTCCCAGGGCCTGGGCACACTTGACCTCCCTGAACAAACCACACAGCTTTGAGGTACAACACAGTTTTATTGTGCAGGAAATAAGGAAAGCGTGAAGGCTAGTACAAAGCCTTAAAGTAGCAGCAATCAGGAACAGCAGGTAGATACAATCCTGTGGCAGGGATTCCAAGCCGGATGCGCAGGAAGAGTCTCCAAACAGATTCCCTCCGATTCGGCAAACGGGTGACTTGGGAAGCAAGGAAGTTCAGCAATAGAGTCTTTTCAGGAACAAGGCTTGGGCAGGACACACACAGAGTTCAGGGATCCAAGGCAGCCCGTTGAAAAGGGCGGGTGTAGCTTAAGGCAGGCCGTTCACAGCCGGTGCTTCAGAGTAGCATCTTCCTTTAGCAAAAGTTGATCCGAAATGATTCCTATGGTGCGGGATTCACAGATATAGGGTTCTGTGACCAGTTCTGGTGCGTCAAACATCAAGCCCAATGATTGATGAGAAACTATATGTTTATTGTTACCTAAGGTCCATCGGAATGTGCCTGCCAATTACCGGGCACAGATGTTCTGCGGGGAGTAGTTTATGGCTCCTCTGAAGCTCCTTGCAAAAGGGAGGCTAGTTTTGGTAACCTTGGGTGTAGCTATCTATGCATTCCGTGCCAGCTTCACACGAGAATGCAAAGAGGCCCTGGTGGGGCCTGGGAAGCATCAAGCTGACTGTTTAACTACTTAACAGCCCTGATGGCTCAATGTAGACCCAAGAAAATAGGCCGCCTGAAGACGCTGTGGTGTGACAATATGGCACAAGACTTACTGGTCCTGTAAAGGTCAGTGAACCTGCCACCATTGGATGCTTGAGGAAGGGCTTGGGTCTTCTGGAAAAGAAAGAATAATAGGAGACATGTAATGTGAGAATAAAAGACTACCAATGCTATTGCCCACAATATCACATTTTTTCCAGGGCATTGCAGGCAATAGTTTGACAATTGCTTATTGCTGAATACCAGTTGCTGGATAAGAACATCAGGAGACAATACTTGCCTAATGTTCTTTGCTATTTTTAAAACCTCTGGATTGCCATTATTGGAATCAGGTTGTTGGAATAGGTCTTTAATTTGATTTGAGGGGGGTCTTCTGTTGGACTGGGTCCCCATGCAAGGAAACAGAACACAGAGATGAAGACCTTTCCTTGTTTATTTCTTGTTTTTTCCTAAAATGCAAATAGCAGTGCTATAGCTGGTTGCATTTGGAAAAGTAGTTGATCTATTCAGAGTAGCATAGAATATACTATTTCATATTCTAATTCCTGTGAGCTGAATTATATATTTACAAGTGTATTTTTATGGATTGATATCAATTTTATAGTCCTGTTATGATGCATGCTGTGCCTCTAAAAAAATTGACACATTTCCCCCCAAATATTTTCATCTTCTCCACCCTTTTACAACTAAACAATAATAGTTGAACAATAATACAAGTGAAGATAGTATGATTGCCTATACTTGCCTTCCAGCACAATAGGGCACACATATCTTTCTCAGCTATATGCAGTAGTTCTTTTGATTGGACCATCAGCTGTATGTTGTACCTGAGATACTGAATGTGTGGGATATTTCATCACAATGACCTGTGAAGTGGGAAAATACATTATTTGAACTGGAATATTTTTCTAGATTCCTGTGTCAGGACATCATGAACTATTTACAGGAGGTCTGTAGGGACTCTTCTTTGGTGATAAGGGCGGATCCAGAAGCCAGAGTATTAATAAATGGAGTGAAAATAATGATGGGTAGATTTGCTTGGAAAGAAATAGAATTGAAAAACCTTATACATCTGAAGTAACAATGATCAGTCCATGACCCAACAAATACTGAAGTCCAAGAAATTCACATACTGATGAATTTCTCATTGTTAGCTATGGAAACCTTGAGCTCCATGTACAATTGCTTTCCCACGCAATGACATTCCATTTCTACATTAATCTGCAAAAACATTTTGTTGGATACTACATTGAATTGCAATACATTATATTTGTAATATAATGTTCGAAATTTTAAAATTGTGTTTCTTAGTGTGCTTCCATACAAGCCAGAAATGTGCACCAGAGCAGGTTTATTATTTATTTATTTATTATTTGGGCTTGTACGCCGCCACTCCCCGAGGGCTTGGAGCAGCTTACAAACATATAAAAGCACCACAGGAATAAAAACAACATATTAAACTAGATCAATAAAGATTTTCCAGCTTAGCAATCAAAGGCTATCTGGAAAAGGTGGCTCTTGCAGGCCTTGGAGAAAGAGAGTAGATCATGCAAGGCCCGCACATCACTTGGAAGGGTGTTCCAGATTGACGGCGCTACTACAGAAAAGGCTCTGCATTGGGTTAATGTGAGGCAAATTGCTTTAAAAGTTGGCACTTCCAGGAGATTCATTTGTTCGGATCGAAGTGACCTCTGGGGTTGGTAGGGGAAGAGACAGTCCCTCAGATACAGTGGCCCCAGACCATGCAAGGCCTTGAAGGTTAACACCATCACCTTGAAGGTGATCCGGTGCTCAACCAGAAGCCAATGGAGTTGCTGGAGAATAGGTGTTATGCGACATCTCACTGGGGTCCCAGTGAGAATTCGGGCAGCAGCATTCTGGATGAGCTTTAGTTTCTGGACCATTGACAAGGGCAGGCCAATGTAAAGGGTGTTACAGTAGTCTAGTCTCGAGATGACAGTGGCTTAGAGCACCATGGCCAGGTCGTTTCTGGATAAGTAGGGGGCCAGGCGCCTAGCTTGCTGCAGATAGAAGAAAGCGGTTTTGCTTACAGTGGAGACCTGGGCTTCCATCAACAGCAATGGGTCTAAAGCGACCCCAAGGCTCTTTATTGAGGATGTTGGGCATAATGCCTCACCATCCAAGCTAGGCAGTTGGACCTCCCCACCCACCGGGCGGCCCAGCCACAGTATCTCCGTCTTTGCTGGATTCACCCTCAATCTACTGGCCCGCAGAAAACCAGTAACGGCTTCAAGGCACTGTTGGAAACAAGAGGGTCGGCCTTCCATTTTAAGAACAAGCTGGGTGTCATCAGCATACTGATAACATTCCCCAAAGCTTCGGACCAGACCAGCAAGTGGTCGCATATAGATGTTAAATAATAAAGGGGAGAGAATGGCACCTTGAGGGACCCAACAAGTAAGTGGAGCCCTCTCGGAAACCATACCACCCCTTTCCACTCGCTGTCCCCGATTGTGGAGAAAGGACAACAGCCATTTCAAGGCTGTTCCCCTGACTCCAGCAATGGCAAGGCGGTGGGCCAAAAGATTGTAATCAGCTGTATCAAAGGTGCATATTTCTGTCCTCACTGCACCTTGAAAACCTGGGCTTTCCTAAGGTGAGGGGGGATGGCTATATGCCATCCCAATAGCAATCAGAATGGCATGCAGCCCCTCTGAAGCTCCCCAAAGTACCCATAAAAGCTAAAGAAAACTTATCTGGCCACCAATGAGTTTGTTTTTCTTGGGGGCTTCATTTTGGGCCTGTCTGGATGGGCCCATTCTTAGATAGGTGGATCTGATGCTGCATACATGGAATTCTGGTAGAGCTGGAGAAATACAGACTCTGGTGGAAAGAAGTGAAGCGAAACATACAGTATCTGAAGGCCAACTTAAGGGGAATGTTACCTGTATTTAATGGGATTTGGTTTTGTATTATTTTATTATTGATATTGTTTGTTTGGTTCTACTTGTTTTACCTGATCTTAATAAATTTCAAATATCTGAAGGCCAAAATTCACTTGGAGCTTACCTGCCCCTAGCTGCCAGGAAGAAAATGACAGTAAAAAGTAAGCCAAGTTGATTTTATCCATTGATCTGTTAGAAAACAACTTCTCTTGCCTTGTTTTCCTCTTCATGCATCATGTGTAGAAAGCATGTTGTCAGTGTCGTATATTTTAATATTTGCACATAATGTTATCTGTTTACAGTAAATACAGCATGTAATATCTATGTAAAATATCTGTGGGGCAATGTTTATGAATTTTATAAGTGGATGTTGCTAATGGAGAGGAGGATGATGCTGATGCTGATTGTCTGAGAGGATTAGGTTATTTTGTATCAGAATTTGCAAAGCTGAAATTCTGAAGTTCTAGTAAATATCAAATCCCAAAACATCTCTAAGCAGCATCCCTGTAATTTCTGGAGACAGCAAAGGGAAAGGTACATCTGCCTGAATGGTTCTCAGGTATCTAGTTAAGAATTTTAATTATTTTCTTTATTCCTTTCCTACCACCCCCAAAATGTGCTACTGTTCCACTGGAATATGTGAAAACACGTAGAACATATTATAATTTATTTGATTCTTCCATTCCCTGTGTTGCATGAGGGACTGAAGGGTTCCATCTAGATATCTTGGTTTAAGTCAAAGTTCCACTATACCAGATAATGTGAGTAAAAGATGTAAAATTAAATACCTATGGAATGGAGCCTTTTCTGACTAGTTATTTAAAGGAAAACAAAAAAGAAGGAGCATTCCCCAAGTCTGGTTGCCACCAGTTCTCACCACATACCCATATACTGGCTTCTTTAGTGCTAATTGACATATGAGTTAGGCCATGGCATTGCAAACATAACACGGTAATTATAGAGAGAACCTCTGAATTATTTATTTTGAAAGCAAGCAGTAGGTGGTTAGTTTTCCTATGAAAACCCAAAAGTAAATAGCTGATAATGAATAGCTAGCTGTCATTAGTTATGGTACATGAGCAGTAATTATACCCTCGGTGGAGGCTTCTCTGTGGGTTTATATAACCAAGCGTATTTCTGAGGTGCTGTTTTCACCACCACTGTCCCTTTGACCTTAATATTTCTTTTTACAAAAATACATTTTTTATCATATTCCTCTGATTTGGTGTAATATCATTAGAATATAATATAATTCATGCTCACCAATGATATGAAATTGTACCATCATTTTATAGTAATGACTGTAAAATATTGTAGTTTTCTGTTAACCACTGTTTAGCCCTCTTTCTTCCCAGTCTCTTCCCCCACCCTCCCATTTGCCCCCTCAATTAAAAATTTGGGCTGGCAACTGCTAAGGGGCGAGCATCTGACAAATATGAACTTAATTCTAACAATGTGGATTAGAAATATACAGTTAATTCTTCAAAGAAGTGCATCGTGAGATGGGAGCCAGCGGGTTCTGTGGTGAAAGGGAAGGTGATTCAGCTCACACTGCTGATTATACCCCCGATTGATGAAGTTGTATGATTGATGAATTTTTAAGTTGTATGACATTGGGAGACCAAACTCTGAATCCGTGCTCAGCCATGAAAACCTACTGGGTGATCTCGGGCAAGCCATACTCTCTTAAACTCTGAAGAAAGGCAAGAGCAAGCCAAATCTGAACACATTCTGCCAAGAAAACCTTTTGGTAGGCTCATAAGTTTCACCACAAGTGAGAAAAGACTTCAAAGCACACAACAACATAGGCTATTGTGATTGAAAACAGTTCATTAGAGATCTCCCTCATTCTGTAAGCCAAATAGCTGGTCCAATAAACCTAATAAGTAAAGGTAAAGAATCCCCTGACATTAAGTCTAGTTGTGTCCAACTCTGGAGGGTGGTGCTCATCTCCATTTCTAAGCCAAAGAGCTGGCATTGTCCATAGACACCTCTAAGGTCATGTGGCCAGCATGACTGCATGGGGCGCCATTATCTTCCTGCAGAAACGGTATCTACTGATCTACTCACTTTTGCATTTTTTCAAACTGCTAGGTTGGCAGACGCTGGGCCTAACAGCGGGAGCTCACCCTGCTCCCTGGATTTGAACTGCCAACCTTTTGATCAGCAAGTTCAGCAGCTCAGTGGTTAAACCTGCTGCACCACCAGGGGGCCTTAAACCTAATAATATCCCCCCCCCCCAAAAAAAAAATCTGGAGAAAATTATTATTGTAGTTAATGTTAATTTTCAGACGTACTCTTTTTGTACAATGGTATTTTAAAAACAGAGTTATGTACAGCTTGGTTCATAGTTCCCACCTCTTCTCCCCACTCCATTTCAACAAACCCGCTGAATATATTGTTCTACCATGTCTGAAGCTTTTCATCATCTGAAATAATGTAGGATCCATTCTGTACAGCTTTGTACTTAAAGCAATGCAGCATCATTTTTGTTGTTGCCATTTATTAGGGCTGGTTGATCCAAAATAAAATTGTTTCTAAGCTCATTGGAGGGGGGGGGGGGGAGCTGCTTTCATTTCAAAATAGGTAGACTTCCATAATTTTCAGGGTCTACTTCAAAATTAAAACATTAATCATTACAAAATTCATTGCTATTTCGTTACTGGCTCCCACACATGCGCATTGCACAGGGGATGCCCTCCACCCCTCCTTGTCAGCTGGGAATCAACCCACATTAAAGCTAACACGGGTTAGTGCCCAGCTGGCAAGAAGGGTTGGAGGTGACCAGAACGCTGAAGGCGACTGCTGCTTACTAGAGAACCACTGACAAACAGCAATGAAATAAGCGATTGGGGGCTCCATGTAATCATGACAATAACATATCAGTATCTAAGAGAAATGTATATATTCAATGTTATGATACTCAAGATATGTAGTGTTCAAAGCAATGATAAAGATATTACACAATAATCATGGAACAACACATTGTAGAATGCAATAAGTCAAATATGCTCTGGAGTTACATTACCAGAGGAGTTGCCCAAGTTCTGTATCTTATTTAATGTGCTTGCCGTGGTAGTCCAAACAATCCAGTCTCAAGCAATTGTCCCAAAGCAGTTCATTAATATAAATAATATACACATGAATCTATAAACAAATGTATTGGTCTCCATTGGCTTATGTAATTTGCATTGAGGTTTGGCCATCGCACCTCGCCTGGCTTCTCCCTCCAGTTCCTGTTGACTCACGAGGAAACATCCAGCTTTATCTTAATCCCAATGCTCGTTATCTGCTTTGAACTGGGTTATCTGAGTCCACATCATATATCCCAGTTCAAAGCAAATAATGTGGGATTTTCTGCCTTGATATTCTGGGAACACAGCTGGAACTGGAGGGAGAAGCCAGGGCAGGTGAGGGACAGACCCGATGGCCAAACCTCAATGCGAATTACATAAGCCAATGGAGACCAATGCATTTGTTTAAATATTCATGTGTATAATTATATTTATATTAATAAACTACTTTGGCCAACAATAGTCACTGCGGTTATATTGATTTGCTTCTATATTTACATGTTCTGCATTGTTTAATCATTTCTACAGATTAATATTTAATATACACTTCCATTTGCTTACCTCCATTTACCTGCACACATACTGTGATTAATGACCACGCAATCCTCTTTCACATACAGTCCTACCCAGTGTTTCTCTCTGTTGTAGGGGCCTCTAAAGACCATCTAGACCACTGATTCTCAAAGTGGGCTGTACCACCCCCTGGTGGGCGGTGAGACAATCCAAGGGGGCGGTGGGAGGCTCAGGGGAATTTGGGGGGTGTTGAACCCCTTTAAGGGGGCGGTGAACGATTGGCCATTTAGGAGGGGTTGCGCAGCCCTCTTCTTTGGCCCCGCCCTGCCCCCTTCGCTTAGACCTGCATATTAGATATTTGAACTAGAATTTGTAAGACTAACAAAATTATTTATGAAGTAGCAACAAAAATAAGTTGGGGATCACCACAACATGAGGAACCTTATTTAGGGGTCATGGCATTAGAAAGTTTGAGAACCACATATATCTTTCTGTTTAATTGCTATTAATTTTTTTTCAAAAATAATTTCTAGGGGGCGGTGAGTAATTTTTTTTCTGGAAAGGGGGCGGTAGGCCAAAAAGGTTTGGGAACCACTGATCTAGGCCAACCCCCTTCTGCCTTCATGGAGGGAAAGCACAATCAAGCTCTATATATCAAAGAATATCAAGGCAGGAAGTCCCACAATATCTGCTTTGAACTGTTTATAGGGCAGTGTGGACTCAGTTAACCCAGTTCAAAGCAGATCTTGTTGGATTTTCTGCCTTGGGTATTCTGGGATATGGGGCTGCATGGAAGAGCCCCCAGATAACCCAGTTCAAAGCAAGGCTCTTCCACATAGTCATAAAACCCATGAGGAGGAAATCTCCTGCAGATCTCAGCCCCTGGCTTGCAAAGCGCATTAGCTTTAATGCACTTTGCAAGCCAGGCCTCCCGATTGGCCAGCTTGGGAAGGGAAGCCTGGGCAATGAGGAGGAAATCTCCTGCAGATCTCAGCCCCCGGCATGGTATACTTTCAAAGCCCGTGCTTCCCCCCCATCAGAACCTAGAGGAGTGTGAGCGTTGCAAAACGCCCTGCCCCTGGGCAGCTCTCCCAGGCCTCAGCTCCAGCCGAGGAAGAGGATGCGTCCCGCAGTGGGCCAGGGAAGGGAAAACTCTTTATGGAGATAGCATTTCTTTACGAATAATGGCAGCTGCGGCTTCGATTTAGGTAATTTACTTCCGGTTTGCTTACAGTGGGTCAATGATGGTTCAATATTAATTTTAAATGAAATAAAATGATATCAAAGGATAATGACCTGACATATCCAGGCCTACCGTTTATCCTTTTTGGGGGCATATCTCTTGGCAAAAGTCTATATGTTTTTGTTTAGAAATTACCAATGAAAAGAGACTTTGATTTGTTTTATAGTACTCACAAGAACATATGTAGGAAAACCCCAGCCTTGCACTTTATGTTTAATATCCCTGAATATCTGCAAGAGAAGATGTTGGCTTTATTTCTTGTTAATAATCTCCTAGTTTTTCACTGTAAATAGCACAGGCATTTTATGAGAATGGTATTTTTAACCCAAATGTTTGTCTTATTATCTATAACTACCATAACTCCTTGAATTTGTGCAGCACAGTCAGTCCATAAATGGTTTTTCTTTGTAGTAATGAAATACACACTTAAAAATTTAATACATCCCAAGAGTCAGTGCATAGTTGTACTATCAAATGAAAGCACTGCCTGTGCACAAAATTTGCCGTGAATGCAGCAGAAGAAACCAAGCAATTAGAAGACACATTTGCAAGGTGACTGCCCAACATACCTATCATGTATCTTTAGATGTGTTTTAAAAATTTTACTTTTGGAGAGGGGCAGCCTTTTAATTGCTGTCTTATTGTTTTCAAGAATATGCAGCAGACTTATACGATGTTCAGAAAAAAGTATGAGGTTTTTAAAAAGAATAATTAGGAACTGGAATATTACAGCTCATTTAAAAAAATATTTCAGTGGTCTTTCTTTTTCTTGTCAGGAGCAACTTGAGAAACTGCAAGTCACTTCTGGTGTGAGAGAATTGGCCGTCTGCAAGGACGTTGCCAAAGGGACACATGGATGTTTGATGTTTTCCCATCCTTGTGGGAGGCTTCTCTCATGTCCCCACATAGGAAGCTGGAGCTGACAGAGGGAGCTCAACCTGCTCTCCCCGGATTTGAATCGCTGACCTTTTGGTCAGCAGTCCTGCCAGCACAAGGGTTTAACTCATTGTACCACCAGGGGCTCCGCTTTTGTAGTTTACACAATGTTGTTTAAACTTAAGCTATTTTGAAACTCCAGATTTATCAAAATCACAATGATTCAGTGTCACTTAGGTCTGGTTTCCCCACATTTTACAAAACTATATCATGCCTTCTAAATTTCAAACTTTTCTCTCTTTGGAACAGATTTTCATATCCACAGCTCAAGTAGCACCTGGTTTTTATACAGTTTTTCCTAGGCTCTTTGTGTACCTCTAGACAGACAAGTGTTTGAAATTCTAGAAAACCATTGCCAGTCATGATAGTGCAGTCAGTGGGCAACCTGCTGTCCTTGAAATGTATTAGTTTATGATTTTTGTAATCCCCAGACAGCATGACCAATGGCTTTGGATTTGAAAATACTGAACTAGGGATGTATTGAAGGTATTTTCAGATGGGATAGGATCCATAAATTTTGAGGTCTATTTTTATGGGCATTTCTGTGCTCAAACATTACCATCACACTAGAGCAGTGATTTTCAACCAGTGTGCTGCGGAACACTAGTGTGCCGTGTACCTAAGAAGTGATGTGAAAATGCTATGGTCGTGCCATCTTGGATTCACTCAGACGCGGCTCAGTAAACAAAGTTAGAGTTAGTGCTGCAGCTGCACGTCAATTTGAGATCACAGCAAGACAAGCAAGTGACAGTGATGGAGAAGTTTTTGAGAAGGGAAAATGCAAATGCTGAACAGGGCCCTGGACAAATTTATGACACAGATAAAGGCCCTAATATGAGCGGTGGACAAAAGAAAAAAGAAAAGATTGTGAGCTCGAGCCAATACAGTGAAAGCTATCTTTCATTTGGATTCACTTTCACCGGGGATGCGACGGCACCGACTCCGCTATGCTTGGTGTGTGGTGAGAAGCTATCCAATAGCGCCATGTTGTCAAGCAAGCTTAAACACCATCTCCAAACAAAACACCATTCTGTTCAAAACAAGCCAATGGACTATTTTGTACACTTACGTACAAACAATGAGAAACAGGCAAATTATCTGAGAAAAACCACAAAGGTAAACGAGAGAGCCCTCAAAGCTAGCTACCTTGTTGCTGATCTCATAGCTTAATTAAAAAAGGTCCACACTGTGGCAGAAACATTAATACTTCACTACTACAAAGGGTTAAGCTGTAATACCTTGTCACTACACAAAACTAGGACTAGGCAAGGTATAAACAGTTACTAAAGTGAAAAAACCGTGCATAAATAGTGTATCAAAAATATATAGCATTTATCAGTTTATACCAGCATAGCAAGCATTGCGATCTATACATATATGATAATTACACATAATACAAAATATTGTGAATGATATGTCAGGGTACTTAACATAATGGAAACCCTCCTAAAAACTGAGCACCCAGGTGGCCTCAATGAGCCCTCTCCCTCAATGTGCTCCTGACGTAACTTACACTACTTTGGGTTACCTATAAATATCATTTGCGTGACCTTGTCTGTACTCTCGGGTCCTCAGGATAGATCGCACGGACTATATCTTACAGCATGGTATGCAATAATGATTTATGATATAATGCTCTCCTTCGTGGAAAATGTAACGCAAATACTAAGTGTTTTATGCTCTTTATTAGAATTTATCTATCCTGTGACGCACTTCAATGTAACACCTTGCCGCTTGAGAAAGCTAACGTGTAGCGAAACGGATTGGACCCTGCAGTTCAACCGTTGCGGTGTGCCCCAGCGTCCTTCTACATTGTTGCCGGAACATCTTTTCATCCATGCCACAGTACCCACTTTGGATTACAATTTGTCCAGAGTGCATTGGCGCTATCTTGGGATGGATAATAGCGTATTGGCGCTTTTCCGCTGCAAAAGGGATACAGGACCAGGTATCTGCGTAAATGCACATTGGTGCTACTACGGACCAGACACAAACTTACCTTTATTGACTTACCTTTAATCCTGTGGACTTCTCCCTTTCCTTGGACATCCTTCCCTTTTGCCTCCAATCCGGACATCTATGTGACCATGTATGAGGTACTGTGGGTAGTGCTTTATATCCACTTTTTGTGCTTAACTGTGTATTTCACACTTTATGTATGATAATATTTACTATATGTATGTTCTGAGTCTTACACTCTTTATCTTACATCATATATTTTCATACTTTTTCATTGTTTCTTGTGTAGTTCAGCCTTGAGATGTTCCCACTCACCGTGAAGCTGCATGATGTCAACACTGCTGCAATGTGCGAGGTGATTGGCACACATTTGAAAACTCTTGAGGAGAAGTTGTCATTTTATTTCCATGCAGCCTTCACAGAATGCCTTGACTGGGTTAGGGACCCATTCAGCTCAGCATCCATTGCTGGAAAAGACATGACTTTAAAGGAGCAAGAGGAACTCATTGAACTGAAACAAGATCATAGTTTAAAGCTAAAATTTGCTGATCGTCCTTTGGACAGTTTTTGGTTATCTGTTGCCAGGAAGTTCCCCATTCTGGCCAACAAAGCTATTTTGGCATTGCTCCCATTTTCAACCACATATCTGTGTGAGATGAGCTTCTCTAGCTTGACTGCGATAAAAACTAAAAACAGAGAGAGACTGACAGCTGTTGAGCAAGAACAGAAAAGTAGAAAGTGTATCTTTCTACCATTCCTGCCAGGATATCTATTTTGTGTTCATTGAAACAGGGCCAGGTTTCACACTAAGTGAGTTTATAAATACATTTTAAAACATATTAACTATATGTATTACTGTGTTAGAGTGTCATTTTGTTATTTTGGTTGGTGGTGTGCCCCAGGGTTTTGTAAATGTAAAAAATGTGCCGCAGCTCAAAAAAGGTTGAAAATCACTGCACTAGAGTATGGATACACTTTAAATCCAATTTCTGCCTCCTGCAAAATTCTGGGGCTTGTTGGTTAGAGGTGGGGCTTTTAAACTGTTCAGACAGGGCTTTCCTGGGCCTCAGTAAACTACAAATTCCAAAATTTTGCAGGAGGCAGCAACCAGATTTAAAGTGGATTCCTTATCTAGTGTGATGATGTCCTTAAAGTGGATCCATGCTCTGGTGTGATGAGGTTGAATGATTAATGAAATCTCTGCTTTACTCTGATAAGCTCAGATTGGTAATAATTACATTTACATTTTCTAATAAATTCAGATTGGTAGCTTTCAGCTGACCCATCACAATCCACATTCATACTTGCCACTGAACTGTGCTGTGATTCGTATCATAGTACAATAACAATTTGTTTGTTTTGAGATCCACATCCTCAGTTATCTGTACAGTAATGATGTCAAGGTAAAAGAATAAAATTAGTTTCTTCACAAGGTTATTTTATTTCAGTTGTGGTAGGGATTGAAGGAGTTAAACTGTTATTTCACATCCAGCAATCCAGATTTTGCTTGGCTTTCTGGCCTGGCTCCTATTTATCTTGCTGCTAATGGTATTCACACAATTAACACCGCATCTAGTGTTGCCCTGATTTAACTCCTTTAATTGTTTCACATATTTCCTTGAATTTTTGGTGTTTTCTTCAGGGAGAGAAGGAATCTTTATCCATTGTTGAGCTCTATTAATATAGGTCAGGAAAATATGATTCTAAATGTTCCAACTCAAAGCAGCAGCTTAGTTAATATATCAGCAAATTTGGGGGGGGGGGGGCAGGAGCCTGAAATTGCAAGGAAAATGGTGATAAATAGTAAATCTGGGTCAGAGGATAGATTGACCAATTATATTAAAAAATGCAAATGCAAGTACATTACACAGATATTGCATTTAACTTCCTTAACTCTCTTGCAATCATGCTTTTTATGTCTGGCTGTTTGAAGGAATGCCAATTCCTCCTTGAAGCTTTAAACAATCCAGCTTTACTTCCCTAACTGTAAATTCAAGAATTTCTGGAAGGGTTGGGGCTGATGTTGAGGACCCATGGAATTTGGGGAAGATGAAGGAGGAGCCTATATGGTGTGATCCACTCCTTCCACCACCCCCAGTATTGGCCTCTTCTTCTGTGGCGGGACCACTATTCAGGTAGGGAGTTTTGACCTGGTCATCTGATTGGCAAAGGTCAAGAAAGGTGACTGGGATTCTTTCTTTATCTCATAATGGCAGCCCATTAGGATCAAGAGAAGTTTGGCTGTGAAAAATAGGTCACTTTGATCAAAAGTGTTGTTGATCAAAAGTGTGAAGACTGGAAAATATTAGAGGATCAGTTAAGAACATAAGAACATAACAAGAGCCATGCTGAATCGGGCCTCAGCCCATCTAGTCCAGCATTCTGTGTCACACAGTGGCCCACTAGTTGTACACAGGGATCTCTAGCAGAAAGGAGGGCAAAATCCTCACCTGCTCCCGACCCCCCACAACCAGTACCCGGGGAAAATCCTGCCTGCCTCCATCAACACAGAGGTGGCACTTGGATGTCCATTTCAGTAGCTACTGATTCCCTTGGTATCCATGAATCTGTCTAATCCTGCCTTGAAGCTGTCCAGGCTGACAGCTGTCACAACCTCTTCTGGAAGTGAATTCCATAACCCAATGACCCTCTGGGTGAAGAAATATTTCCCTTTATTTGTCCTAACTTTCCTACCTTGGAGCTTTAGAGAGTGCCCCCTAGTCCTAGTGTTGTGTGACAGAGAAAATATTTTTTCTTTATTCACCTTTTCTATCCCATGCATGATTTTATACACTTCGATCAAGTCACCTCTTAAACGCCGTCTTTCAAGGCTGAAAAGACCAAGGCGTTGCAACCTGATTTCGTAAGGGAGCTGCTCCATCCCTTGGATCATTCTTGTTGCCCTTTTCTGTACCTTTTCCAGTTCCGTTATATCCTTCTTGAGGTGCGGTGACCAGAATTGTACACAGTACTCCAGATGTGGCCTCACCATAGATTTGTAGAGAGGCAATACAACATTTGCTGACCTATTTTCGATTCCCTTCCTGATCATGCCAAGCATAGAATTTGCTTTTTTCACTGCTGCAGCGCACTGGGTTGACATCTTCATTGAGCTGTCCACCAAAACCCCAAGATCCTTTTCCTGGTTTGTCTCGGAAAGCTTTGATCCCATCAATTTGTAGGTGTAGTTGGGATTCTTTGCCCCGATGTGCATGACTTTACACTTGTTTAGGTTAAAATGCATTTGCCACTTTGTTGCCCATTCACTCAATTTCGAGAGATCTTTCTGGAGCTCTTTACAATCAGTTTCATTTTTAACTACCCTGAACAATTTAGTGTCGTCTGCAAACTTTGCTACCTCAGAATTTACTCCTACATCCAGGTCATTAATGAATAAATTAAAAAGTAACGGACACAAAACTGAACCTTGGGGTAGCCCTTATCTTCTTACCTTTAATTAATTGCCATCTAGGACTGTATGGGGTCTGGGTTTTAGGAAAGAAACTGGGCTTTGGGGAATAGATCTGCTCACATACCCCTCTAAAGCTCAGGGTTTAACAAAATAGAGTTGGTTTCCCTGTAAGGTTAATCCAAACCTTGGTAGGCAGTGAAGAAACATAGAAGGGAGAACTTGAGGAACTTGAGCCTCTGCCATAGTTTGCAGTGGAGAAAACCCCACTGGAAGCCAGAAGTTTTTTTAATAGGTTCTAATAAAGAATGCCTGGTTTTATTCTCCATTACTGGTATTGTGCCTCTTTTTATTCCCATGGGCTCACAGTAAGAGTGCTCATAGATGTTGCCTTCATCCTGTTTTGAGTGTTCTCTCTTTCAACACCATTCAATACTGATCTCCTCAACCTTCTCTGTGGCATTTAGGTTTTTTCCTGCCCATCCTCGAAATAAAGAGACCACACAACAATGTATTGGGTTAAATTATGGACAACTTTATTTAATGCTACCTATTTAATTTTATGCCTTAACCTAAACTAACAGGTGTCATGAACTTGGTATATAAAGCCGAGGAGGTATCCCAGACAGGTATACCCCTCAGCTAACTGTGGCGAAAAACCTAGGTTCCCTGGTAACCTAACCTGGGCAACCACTAAGGGAAATGTGAAAGCATCAAACTTGTCGAGATCAGCCTCTCCCATTTCTGGGCCATCCTATTTCACCTCACCGAATAACTTAACTTTCAGGTGAGTGTTTTAGTAAATGGCCCACATCCCTAAAAGGTGGGTGCCTTGTGTGAACAGAAACTTTTGTATTTCTCTAGCTATTTTCTGCCACTTATTGGGGGCTGATGTCTATTTTGCCCCCACCCCCACCAATTCCTCTAATACTAACTTAATCCCTTTTTGTAAGTCTGTTAGAAACTCTAAGAAGGTTAGATCTGATGTAATGCCTAAAGTGTGCCAGTGTTGAGACCAAGCTTTGGCACACCAGTGTCCGTTGAAATAAACCCCAAAACCCACTGAGCCGGAGGCGTCCGAGGCCACTTTTAGGGTGTCCCTTAATATTAGATCTTGTCTCCAAAATGACATACCATTAAAGTTGGACAGGAAGTCCAACCAAATTTGGAGGTCAGATTTTATAGAAGGAGTCACCCTGATGCGGTGGTGAGGCAGCATTATTTCTGAGTAGGTGTCACACAGTCTACGAAGAAAAGCTCTTTCGGGTGCTACGACTTTGCAGGCAAAATTTAAATGGCCAATTCGTATTTGGAATTCCCTCAAAGTGGCCTTCTTGTGAGACATGAAGTGTTGAACCCTGCACCTCAAGACTGCCACCTTGTTGGGAGGCAACCGGGAATATTGTTGTATGGTGTCTGTCTCTACCCCAAGAAAGGTTAACACTTGATGTGGGCCCTCAGTTTTTTCTTCAGCTAATGGGACACCCAACTGATTGGTGAGCTGTTGGAAGGACTGTAACAAGAAATTGCATTGTCCTGAACCACACTTTCCTATAAACAAAAAATCATCAAGGTAGTGAACTATACCGGAAAGGCCAGACTTTGTTTTGATAGCCCACTCGAGAAAAGTGCTAAAACTCTCAAACGCTGGGAAAATTCGGAAGCTGTGAGGCACACTTCTGCTTCTGTAGCATCAAGGACCAAAGAAGATTGCAGCCATGAAGTTCTAAAACTACTTTATTGCAGCTAAATTACAGAGCATAGTAAAAATCCTTCCGTTCAGCTCAGCAGTAACATGGCGCTCGGCTGAATTTCTGATCAGTAGAAAACACGCCTCCACATTCCACAGCTCAATATGCAAGTTCGGCAAAGATCAGGAAGCAGTAATTTGTCATCATAAACCTGTCTAGGCATACATGCATCTCTCTGTGATCATTTAACTCAATCACTACTAAATAGCTTCTTCTTGCAGCGTCTCTAAGCACATAGCTAGAACGGCACACACAGCTTTAAAACACACACAAAAACCAAATATTAAAATCTCCACTTCACATTTCTATTAATCTTCAACAGAAATTGAACAGCCCATGGGCAGGTCTCGGTCCATATAAAATGAACCTTGCAATTGAAAACCTAACAGATCGAAATCGGATGGATGGACTGGAAGTAACCTGAACACAGATTTGATCTCACATTTAGCGAGTTCAGCCCCCAGTCCATACCGTCGAACAATGTTAATGGCCTTATCAAAAGATGTACAATGGTCATCCAGTATCACATCATTCACTGATCCACCTCTAGGATAAGACAAGTGGTGAATGAGGCGACACCCTCCCTGAGCTTTCTTTGGTACTATTCCCAAAGGGGAAATCCAAAATTGAAGTGTGGGGGGCAATGAGAATGGGCCCGAAACACAGTCCTCCCTCACCTCTTTGTCAATTTTTTGTTTAACTATAGCCTCCATGCCAATTATTGATTTTAAGTTGGGGGACGACCTTGGTATACATGGGCCTTGGGCTGGGATCCAAAAACCGGATGTAAAGCCATTAAGTAAGTATTGTGCGGCAGCCCTATCAGGGTAAGCGTTTAGCCAATGACTTAGCTGATCTAATTTAATTGGGCTGTGACCCTTTGGAAAAAGGGGGCTGGGCTGGGTTCTTTTTGGTAAACGGGTTTTCTTCGCTATTAACCCTGTTTCGCTGAGTGAGATCCCTGGCAAATAGTGCAAGAGTGTTGACATCTGCAGCTTTTATGAGCGCAGACTCCCTGAGCTGCATACTCCCAGCACACAGGTTGTTGACATTGAGGTTGGTATTGTGGGACCGCTTGCTGAAAGAACTGCCCACTCTTAACATTTTGAATTGTGTGGCCACTATCGGCCTTTTGGTTGTATGCTGCCCTGTTTGGTTTCATGACTTCCATCCACAGCTGCTTGTCAATGAAATCCCAATGTCTATTAGGGTGACACGCAGCCTCAGAATGGAATCGTTTGTTGTATTCCAGCCATAAATTGCCAGGAAAATTACCATGGGCACCATATATAATATTTGGTATTGAAACAGGGACTTGGCCAATAGGAAGCAAACCTGTGTTTAAAAGATCCTGACACGCAAGACTTTAAAACTGCTGTTTCAGTTGAATTTAATGCGTTATTTTTGAAGATCATTCTTTTTTCTTTGTTTGTCTTGGCACAATATTGTATAGCAATGTCATAAAATGAAAAGTGTTTCTCTGAAACATACTGTCTTCTTTTTATGTGTTTTTCCTTTGTCTCTTTTTTTTTTGGAAAATATAAAACTGGTTGCACTGCTTCTTTGTTTCAGTTGCTTTGGATTTAAGCCTTTGGGATTTAAAAGGAAAGTCAATTTATACCTTGGAAGAAGAAATTCTTCATAATATGGAACTTGCTTCTGTATGTATGTGTTTATATACTGTATACACAGACATATATGGTGTTGAGGTAAAGGGGAATACTCAAAAAACTGGGTGGAGGCAACATCTGTGGTCACTCTCACTTTGTATGTATGAGGCTTGAATGAAAAGTAATGCCTCCACCTTCGTAACTCCTCTACAGATGGCAGTACTGGTATGCGGCAGGTACTGGCTTGTTCAGTAGACTCTCCTCTACAGTTCCATTTTTGTGGAAAGCCTTAGCATTTAATGGTTGTGTTGTTAAAGTGTGAAGTATGGAACCCTGCGCAGATGGTCGGTCAATGAGACTTAAGCAACGTGCAGTCATTGAATTATTTACAGCAGAAGGTGTCACCCCAAAGGAGATTCATCAAAGAATTCAAGCTGTTTATGGTGATTGTGTTGATGTGAGTGCTGAGCATCACTGGGTGAGTAAGTTTAAAGATGTTGAGTTGGGAATATCTGACTTGCATGGCAAACAAAGAGTTGGACGTCCTGTGACAGCAACCACCGAGTTTCACAAGCAAAAGGTTGACAGATTGATTCAGGACGATCATTGTATCACTCAGAGTGAAATTTCAAGCATAATTGGCATTTCACAAGAATGTGTGGATCACATTATTGCTTTGCTTGGCTATTGGAAGATCTGTGGATGATGGGTTGCAGAAACAGTGTCAACTTCTTCCGTGACGGCTTCAGAAAACTTGTTCATCATTGGCAGAAATGTACCCAATTGTCTAGTGATTATGTGGAAAAGTGAATAGTTGTAGTTAAAGAGCACATTCTAAGGATTATTTCTGTGTGTGATTTATTAAAATATTCCCATCCATACCCAAGTAATGAAGGTGGAGGCATTACTTTTCATTCCATCCTCATATACATGCTCCCACACACCCATATTAGCATGGATCAAATGCTTTTAAAGGAGCTACGCAAGTTACACAATGATTTAAGGATTTGTGATGCTATACTAGTATAGTAAAGTTATATACCATGGCTAACAATGGCTGACTTTAACTATACATCCTAGCAGGCCAATGTCAGACTAATAGACTGCTTGGGGGAAATATGTCATTGTGGCTTTCTGAGTATTCTAATGGAAGGTACACATTGTGGGTCCTTCTTTCTCTCCCTCCCCCAAGTTTGGATGGGATTTATCAGATATAGCTATAGATTCAAAAGAAAATGTCCCTCCAACTGTTCCTGCTACATTATGTTTCCCTTTCCCTTGCTAAAGTAGTATGAATCTCAGAAGTCATTTCAGCTTCTGGGATCCTCTTCTGTGCTTGTGCAGAGAAGGAATAATGCCTCAGAATTCAGTGGAGTGGAACTGGGCAGTTCCAATGATCCTTAAAACAGCAAAGCCAAATGCAGCAATTCGGTGTTTTTTTGAGCCATCACTTTCATCATGTCAAAGCACCAGAAAACCTCTCTTTTTGCTATAATATAGTGAGCAAAAATGTGAACAGAGTACAGAAAAGGTGAGGGAGGGGAGTAGGAATATTGCAAAGGGGGGTAATCCTGATCCTGCATGTGAAAATTGTGGAGGGAATACATTTCTCCACATGTAAGGGATGTGGATTGAAATGTTGAGCAGAACACATCTGCTTTCCAAAATATTTTAAGGCCTCTTTTGCTGAATATTGGAATACAGAGACACATTGAGGGCTACTAGTTTCGCTAATCTGGCTAACTTCTGCATTGCAGCTTAGTCACAGTTAGTTTTGAAGCGAATGTTTTTAATATTCGGTTACAATTGATCTAACAATTGATTAGAGGTCAGTTTCTGCATTGGAGCTAGCTTTTAAGGGAGGAAGAAGAGCAGTTCTGTCTTAGTTTAGAGACAGAAATTACTGTATGATGTAAAAAAGGAGGAGGAGGTGGTGGTGTTGGGGTTGGAGGAGAAGTCATACAACACTACTATGTTTATGCGTGCATGCATGTGTGTGCATGTTTGTGTGTATATCTCTAGCTCTGCAACTTTTCTGAAGACCTAGAGCAAATCATTGACAATGCCAAAGTCCTGCCAAGATGCATAGCTGTTCAACTAGTCCTGGACTCTTCTGGTTCTGCTCTTCTCCTCCTCATTGATGATCTAACCTTCTTGTCTCCTCTCTCCAAATGAGTGGTAAATCAAAGATGAGAAATCCCAGTTAACACTACATGTAATCTCCTTTTGCTTTCAGTGGTGGTACAGATTAGAGAAGGAAGGAGGGCTAAGCCAATGAACAATGGTAACAGTGATTATGATAATGAGGTAATGAGAGGACTCCCCAACCAGCATGCTGACTGCAACACACCAACATGCTCCTGAAACACAGAATTTAGATTTATTTCTAAATCATCGACCTATATCATAGAACCATAGAGTTCGAAAGGACCTCGTGGACCATATCACATCCACCATTGTCTTGATTTTTGTCCTCTTTATTAACAAATTATAATTTTTATACCATTTCAGTACAATTTATTTCTGCTCACTTTCCTTTTTAAAGTAATAATAGCATAAAAGAAAAAGAATAGCTTATTCATTGCAGCATGGATTTTCAGTTCCCCTGCCATTTAACCATTTCAAAAGTTGGCTGCAATTTATAGACTGATATGTTGTGGGAAAAATTATTTTCACGGTGAGAATTGCTTTATGCCACCTCAGGAGAATGCAGTTAATAATCCAGAGTTCAGTTGACTAATTTCAGATGTGGCAGAAATTCAACACTGCAAACTTAAAAGAGACGACACCCTTATAAGTCTTTATAGCTCTTGTCAAAGTACATATCACTTTAACAATCCTTTCATTTGGATTTCTCCGTGGAAAAATAAATCCCCACTTGTAAATATAATTGCGCTATTGTGCAAATCTTTCAAGAGTAATTCTGAGGTTCATCATTTGGTCTCTTATACTGGCTTGGGTCAAACATCCAGTTACTTATTTCAGTTTGGTCAATTCCATTTATGTTGCCATTCCTTAATTATTGTTTGAGACAAATAGTGAGATGTTGTTGCATATTGCATGGCTAATTTCTAATTGCCCAAATAACCAAAATAATAAAATCTATGCACAGTAGCACATATACTCTTCAAAGTGGGTGTGAATGCAAATTAGGTGTGAATGCAAAGCCAAAGGAGCAAGAATTCAGATTGGTGTTCAGGACCTGGCAACAGTTCAGGCCTATGCAGGAGGTCTGCTAAGAAGTGAAGGTCAGAGAAAAACAGGACCTTGGACACCTACCAAATGGCATTCAAGCTGGATGCTGACAAAGATGGTCAAATATTGCTTCAGCATAAATCTGGAATGAACTAAGCTTTCAGAACAGGCTGTCACTCATTGCCCGCCCACCCCCGAAAGAAGACACACGACAACAGTGGTTGGGTTTCCAATTGGGCAACATTTATTCAAATTGTTACCTTTTAATTGACCTTAACCTTAACTCCAGGGGTGTCAGGAATTTGCTGAGTCCAATTCAGGTAGCCACCCTACCTGTTTGATGTTAGATTGCTGGCAGAAAACTATGCTCCTTGACAACTGGCCAAGGCAGCCTGTGAAAGGGAATGGGAGCGAGTTCTGGTCCCCCAAGTGCAGATCCCAAACTCTTCCCATTCCCAGCTATAACCAAACTTCCCCGATCAACTTGAACTTTGATGGAGTATTAACTGTATGGCTTCCACCCCCAACGGGGGGATGTCTTGAATGCCAACTGAAAATTGGGAGTTTCCCTATCTATTTACCGCTAGGCCTATTTATAACCACCCCTCCCCCTAGCCCCTAAACAGTAAAGGGGGGTAGGCGAAAATACCCGTAACAGTGGGGGGAAAACTCCTCCCCAGCTCCTTGTTACGGGCCACCGGGCCGAGATGGTTAAGGGGCGGGAGTGGTGGGTCGCAGGGGTGGCAAAGCTCCTTCCTCCCAATATGCATTGGGGGAAGGTGGCCTTGCCCGCCCACCCCCGAAAGAAGACACACGACAACAGTGGTTGGGTTTCCAATTGGGCAACATTTATTCAAATTGTTACCTATTTAATTGACCTTAACCTTAACTCCAGGGGTGTCAGGAATTTGCTGAGTCCAATTCAGGTAGCCACCCTACCTGTTTGATGTTAGATTGCTGGCAGAAAACTATGCTCCTTGACAACTGGCCAAGGCAGCCTGTGAAAGGGAATGGGAGCGAGTTCTGGTCCCCAAGTGCAGATCCCAAACTCTTCCCATTCCCAGCTATAACCAAACTTCCCGATCAACTTGAACTTTGATGGAGTATTAACTGTATGGCTTCCACCCCAACGGGGATGTCTTGAATGCCAACTGAAAATTGGGAGTTTCCCTATCTATTTACCGCCACGGATTGGGGGTAGATGTCCATCTTGCCTCCCAACCCCCACCGAGTCTTCTAACACCCCTGCTAAGCCCCTGTGCAAATCTGCTAGGAATTGAAGATTTCCAAGGTCCGAAAAGTGGACTCCGTCTGTCCTGAAAATGGAAGGGTTATAAAGGTTGAGGTCCGGATGGTCAATGTATGATCCATTGGCTCCTGTCACCTTGTTCCGCATGGCCCGGTTCACTCGCTTCCGTGCTCTCTCCAGCATCCTCACGTCCCCTCCACCCGACCACTTGCATCGTGGTGTGATGGCGGACCAAACGATGTGAACCCGAGGCCATGCCTGCCTAATCCTTTGTAAGTCCGCTCGGGCCTGCATGAACAGCGCCTTGCCTGACAGAAGGCCAAGGTCGTTACCACCAAGGTGGATAACCAACACATCAGGAGGAACTCCACTCCTGGTATCGAACAACAGGGGGAGCAGGCCGTCCCAGCGTAAACCGCGTCTACCTCTCCATTCCACAGTGGCAATGGAGGCAAGGCCCAGGTGCTGTCCATAGGGGGTCTTGCGCGCTTCCTTCTCAGCCCAGTAGATGTAACTGTGTTCGCACACCAAGACCCTCCACCTATGCTCCAGCCCGGCCGAATCTGAAACAATGACATGTTACACCAGCACACTCCGATTGTAACCCTTGTAAGCCCCAGATTTCCATCTCCCCAGGGCCTTAACCGCCTGGGACTCGTAGCCCATTGCAGCGGCCGTTGATGCTGCGCCGATCCGAAAGGAATGTGTCCCAAATTTGTACTGGCCCAGGCCCAGCAATTCCAAACATTTGGCCGTAACCGCCCAGAATTGGTACTTTGTAAGGGGTGTGTTATCCTGGTGACAGAAAAGGTAACCCGGTGTATTACCCCTGAGTGCAAGGAAACGGGCCATGGCCGTGACCGGGCACAAGTCGCCATCCGCGGCGCCCGCCAGTGCGATTAGGCACCCCTTCCCCTGCTGGTCCGTCTTAGATGCCCTCAGCTTGATTTCCAGTCTGCTCTGTCCCAGTTTGGTGTCGGAATAAAGCAGGGCCCGCTGAGAGGAGTCGGCTTTGGAGCCCGCGACCAGCTCGCTCACCCGTAGCGCCCCAAAGAAGGCTGTCAAAGCTGCCGCGTGGAACAACTCCTGTTCATATTGTGACTCACACACGGTAGGCCACAGTTGTCTAAGACCCTTCAGGATAGCGGGAGTTAGAGGCTGCCTGTCATCAGCTGGTTTCCCATGGTCCCTTGTCCACCCTGCTAGGATTTTATGTATGCGGAAGTCATTGGTCGTGTCTGGCATGCCCTGGGCCTTGAACCAGTAGGCCAGGGCTGCTAGTTTGCCTTTAATAGTTTGCGGGGCCCGACCGCTCCTCCTTTCGTATACACAAAACTGGGCCACGTGTTCGTAGGGTACGGGAATCTTTCGGGCAGACCGTAATACTCCCTGAATTCAGTAAAGTCTCTTACTGCCCTGGAATAAGCTTGCCTGGAACTAGGGGCCAGGGCCCGGGACATACCAGCTGTTACCTCGTCGTTCCAACCAACCAGAGATGGCTTGGCATGTTTTCTGGGCCCCCCTTCCGCGCGGGGCGCTAGCTGTCTGAAGCGCCCCATCTGCATGCGAGACAGAGCGTCAGCCAAGGAGTTATCCAGTCCCGCGATATGGAATGCCCGAAACAAAATGTTGAACCTCAGGCATTGTAACGTGAATGCACGCACCGCGCCCATCATCCGGGTGACCTAGATGTTAGTGTATTAATGACCTGAACAGTGGCCATGTTGTCGCACCAGAAGTGGACGGAGGAATTAGCGAATTTGTCCGCCCAGAGGTGGACGGCCACCAGTATGGGGAAGAATTCCAAGAAGGTCAGGTCGGATGTGATTCCTGCCGCATGCCAATCCTCCGGCCATCGCTCGCGCACCATTTGCCATCGAAATATACTCTGAACCCTCTGGCTCCCGATGCGTCGGATGACACCTTAAGGGCGTCTTTTACCAGCAGTTCTTGCCGCCAAAAAGAAATACCATTGTAATTTTGGAGAAATTGTAGCCAAACTGCCAGATCCAATTTTATTTGTTGGGTGACTCTAATGTGGTGATGCGGCGAAGATACTCCCGAAATGGCGTCGCACAATCTGCGCAAGAATGCCCTGCCCGGTGCTACCACTTTGCAGGCAAAATTTAGGTGACCAATTATTTCTTGGAATTCTCTTAAAGTGGCTTTCTTTTTGAGAATGAATTGTTCTAACCTGATCCTCAGGTCTGCGATCTTAGCTGCTGGCAGCCTGGAAAACTGGTCGACTGTGTCTATTTCCACCCCCCAGGAATGTGAGCACCGTCTTTGGGCCCTCGGTTTTTTCCTGTGCTAGTGGCACTCCCAGTTCCTCTGCTAAACGCTGAAAAGTGTGCAATAATGTGTAGCAGTGCCCTGACCCGTGGCGCCCCACGAAGAGGAAGTCATCAAGGTAGTGTGCTGCCCCCTTTAGCCCAGTCTTGGCCTTCAGGGCCCATTCTAAGAATGTGCTAAATGTTTCAAATGCAGCGCATGACACCGAGCAGCCCATCGGGAGAGCTCGGTCCATGTAGAACTGCCCCTCAAAGCAGAAGCCCAGCAAATCGAAATCCTCTGGGTGTACGGGGAGTAGCCTAAATGCAGACTTTATGTCACACTTAGCGAGCTCGGCTGCAGGCCCGTGACGCCTGACCAGCCCAACTGCTGCGTCGAAGGACGTGTACTGCACCGTGCATAACTCGTCTGGTATCGCGTCATTCACCGAGCTCCCGCGGGGGTAGGACAGGTGGTGAATGAGGCGGTACTCGCCCGGGGCTTTTTTAGGTACTATTCCCAAAGGGGAGACCGTGAAGTACTGTGTAGGTGGTGACGCGAAGGGGCCCAAAATCCTGCCCTCCACTAACTCCTTGCTAATTTTCTTTTAAACAATGCCCTCCATGCCCACTAATGATCTAAGGTTGGGGGCTAGTCTTTGAGTCCTCGGACCTATGGCTGGGATGCGGAAACCCCGTGTGAAGCCACTTAGCAAGTAATTTTCCGCAGCTCTGTCCGGGTACCCCTTCAGCCACTGCTTCAAGGGGCCAACCTTAATTGGGCTGGGGCCCCTTGGGAAGGTTGGGTTGATCTGCGCTCCTTCTGTTGTATTGTGTGTCCCTTGAGTTGCCCCGCGTGGGCCTGCCCCTTGAGCAGTTCCGCGCTGAGTGTGAACCCCGGCAGATGGTACATGCATGCTGGAACTTGCAGGGTTTTCGGGAGCAGGTACCCTGGGCGGCAAACTCCCAGCACATAGACTGCTGCCTTTGGCCCTGCAGCCGCGGGGCCGCTTGGCGAAAGGGCTGCCCACTTTTAAAGCTCTGGATCATATGGCCGCTGTCAGTTAGCTCGCCCGGTATCGCCTTGGCAGCATTCATGATTGCCATCCAAAGCTGACTGTCTATTAAATCCCAGCGCTTGTTGGGCTCCTCAGCTGCCTGCGACCTGAAACGCTTGTCATAATCCAACCAGGTCGGACCAGCGAATTTAAGCCAGGCCTCGTAGATGATTTTTTGGTATTTAAACAAGACCTGGGCCCGCCTGGGATAGGTGCTGCTGATGACATCTGCATAAATGGTCCAACCCGCCAACCAGTTTTCCCAATTTTGCTCTATTTTGCATTTTTTAACTTTCTCCTTGGCCTCGTCATCTAGCTCCTCCCTTTCCTTTTTGTCTAATTCCCTGTAGCACAACGAAAACAAGTCTATGTATTCGTTCCGCAATCTTTTTTTCTATAGTCTTTTGCGAAAGGTGTGTGCCTACTGACGATGTGGCTACTGATGGGGCTACCGGTAATGTCCAATCACTGGTGCCCAAAAACTGGTTAGCGTCCCCCGTCCTTGCAGCCTCTAGGGTTATGGGTGCAGGTGAACTATTGACTGCCGTATTGACCGGCCCTGGCGAAGCACTGTGGGCCACGTCCTTAAGTGCCGTGATAACCGATGTTGGGAGGTGAGTCAGTGGGGGGTTAGGTTGCATGCAGTGTGCCTGTGTGCCATCCCACGGCCAAGCCGGTGTGGTGCTATTACCTGCGAGAGCCGGGGGTCCTCTTTCCGCCATCGCCGGCCCGGCTGTGATTACTGGCGTGGCAACAGGGGCTGTCGGAGCTGGTGCTGGGATTGGTGGGGCTGTGCTCACTACCGGCGCCGGCCATGTTGCTGGTGCTGCGATCCCCGTAACTGCCGCAGGCATCCATGCTGGCGGTGCTGCGATTACCGGGACCTGCCTTGGAACTGGGGCTGGCACCGCTGTGATCACCGACACTGGCCCTGCTTCCTGCTGAGGTTGGGCTGGCCCCTCTGCCTGCTGGTGCCGCTGCTCCTCTGGGAGGGTGACTGTGGGTTACTCGCTGCTGCTGCACTGCCTCTAGGGAAGACACCCGTGACAGAAGGTGCTTTAGCATGGCTTTCCTGCTGGCGCCGCGAGGCGGCCTAGGTGCCATCTCACCTACCGACAACCCAGCCCCTTTTTCCAAACCCTCAATCCTGGCAACAAGCATTGCCATAGTCTCATCTTCCTCCTCCGATGAGGAACTGGGGGGTGGTGGTGGGCACTTTGCCCCCGACGTCTTGGCCGTCTTGGCTGTCCCCTTCACCCTAGGGACGCCCACGTTCCTCCGCGCTGCCATCCTGTAAAAGATAAACATTCTCCATGTGAATATATTGCTGTAACACAACCAGTGGGACGTGCAGTGCCCTACCCTGCAAGCAGCTCGGCTCCCCTGACCGTGCGTCCAACATGCGACATCAAAATCGCAACCTCGAACTCGCGACCTTGAACTCGCGACCTCAAAGCGAATACTTAGCAAACTTCCCTAGGTGGTTATGTGCCTACAGTGGTGGTGGTGGGGAAGCAGCTTGGGCCGTGCCAGGCGAACTCGGGCGAGCTCGGGCCGCCCGGGAGAGCCTTCGAGAAGGGGGGGAGGAGCGGAGGGGGAACCCGGGCCCTCTCTCCCCCCCTGCAGCGTCCGCAGCTCGGGCCTGGCGAGGCCTACTCCCCCGCCAGGCCCGCAACCTTCAAGGAGGGGGGAGCGGGGGGAGCGGAGGGGGAACCAGGGCCCTCTCCCCCCCCCAGCGTCCCGGGATGGCTCGGGCCCGGCGAGGCCTACTCCCCTGCCCGGCCCGCAAACTTCAAGGAGGGGGGGGAAACCAAGGCCCCCTCTCCCCTCCCCCGCAGCGTCCCGGCGGCCACGTGGCTGGCCGGGAGGGCTCGGGTCTGGCAAGGCCTACCCCCCGCCAGGCCCGCGACTTCAGGGAAGGGGGGAGCAGAGGGGGAACCGGGGCCCTCTCTCCCCCCTCCCCGCGGCGTCCCGGCGGCCACGTGGCCGCCCGGGAGGGATCGGGCCTGGCGAGGCCTACCCCCCGCCAGGCCCGCAACTTCAGAGAGGGGGGCGGAGGGGGAACCGGGGCCCTCTCCCCCGCGGCATCCTGCGGCCATGTGGCCGCCCGGGAGGGCTCGGGCCGGGCGAGGCCTACCCCCGCCAGTCCCGCCGCTTCCGGGATGGGGGGGCGGAGGGGGAACCGGGGCCCTCTCTCCCCCCGCGGTGTCCGGGCGGCCACGTGGCCGCCCGGGAGGGATCGGGCCTGGTGAGGCCTACCCCCCGCCAGGCCCGCAACTTCATGGACATAGGGGGGGCGGAGGGGGAACTGTGGCCCTCTCTCCCCCCCTGCGGCATCCCGGCAGCAACGTGGCCGCCCGGGAGGATCGGGCCTGGCGAGGCCTACCCCCGCCAGGCCCGCAACTTCAGGGACAGGGGGGCGGAGGGGGACCCGGGGCCCTCGCTCCCCCCCCCTGCGGCGTCCCGGCGGCCACGTGGCCGCCCGGGAGGGATCGGGCCTGGCAAGGCCTACCCCTCGCCAGGCCCGCAACTTCAGGGACAGGGGGGGCAGAGGGGAAACCGGGGCCCTCTCCCCCCCCCACGGCGTCCCCGTGGCAACTTCAGGGAAAGGGGGCTTCAATGAAGGGAAAGAGGAAAGAGGAAAAAAGGAACAAGGAAAAAAGGGAAAGAGGGGCCAAAAGGGGAAAATTAAAAAAGGGAAAAATAAAGAAGGGGGGGGGGGAAATGAAGAAAAAACCTCCTCCCCGCAGGAGAAGAGGGGCCTCGCTGCTGAGCACAGCGGGTGCCCTCTTCCCCGTAGGCCCCCGAGACCGACCTGCGCTTCTTCTTCAAAGATCCAGAGGTCGGAGAAGGGGAAGCCTGCATCTCTCCTCTTCGCTGTCTTCGCCGAAGTGAGCTTCTGGGGCTGGCTTCCTGTGGATGAAGCCACGCCCCAGCAGCAGGGAGGCCCCATCCGGTTCCTCCCCTTTCACTCCCCCGAGGGAGGGGTGGCAAAGCTCCTTCCTCCCAATATGCATTGGGGGAAGGTGGCATTCTAAGTGACTAGTCCCAATCTTCTTAGGGGATGCATCTGTGTGTAATTTTGCTTTTCAGATGTGGGTGACATGAACAATCTTTGACCACTTTGGAAACTCTCAGCCTCTACCCTAGACCTTATATAACAGTAAACACAACATAGTGGGCCCACAGCCTTTGCTTTAGAGGAGAATTGTGTTATTCCCTAAAACATGAGAGAAATCCTATGCTACCATGTTTCTTGTTTTAGGTAATGGGAATGTCCTATAAGTTAAGACATCATGCTTTTGTATGGTATGAAGAAAAACTTCTCTGCAGTGGCACCTCAATTATGGAACAGCCTCCTCTTTGAAATCTGATTGGTGCCAATGTTGCTGTCATTCAGATCAAGTGAAAACAGGGTTATTTAAAAATCCTTGAGGTCCAATTGTTTTTATAAAAACCTTCCAATGTGCAATTTGTTTTAAATTATTGTAACTTTCAATCTGTCTTTTTAACTTGGTAAATTGTTTTCTAGCCTTTTAGAATAACTGTAATTATTTATACTCTTTTAAATCTCTTGGATTGATTTTATAGTATACCACACTGAGAACTCTGGATAGAGAGCAGGACGTAAATGTTTTAGCCCTTTCCATTAAAGAAAGGGGGGGGGGAATGGTTTCCAAATTATTCTCTTTAAAATAAAATGATAAATTTCAGCCACTAAAGTATCATGATCTTCTGAGGAATACTGAAATGCATAAATTCTACACCAGGAAACATAGAAAATAGATCATATTGCCAATAAGGTGAATGCCATAGTCATTTAAATATTCATGTAAATAAGTTGAATGCCATATTCATGTAAATATTAACCTTATTCATGTAGATATTCATTGTGAAAACAGGAAAAGAGGATTCCATGTGCACAAGGAACAAAGACATGATAGAGTTTGCAAGGGAATTAAACTCTTTGGATGAAAAATATATTTTTAACATCTCATGAAACACATAAGAATAGGATTGTGGCTTCCTAGAATCCCCTTCCAGAGACCTTTTGCCATTTAGACACCAAAGCAGAAATACTTCTATCTGTTGGGGAGACCAACATGAAAGAGACTGCTGAAGATTTTCCCCAAAGGGTTGTGCTTCCTAAAAGGAATGAGGTCATCTGTGGGACCCCGTCACCCCTGGCCTATGGAGGGAATAATTGAGGCTTCCAAAACTCTTCAGGAAAACATTAAAATTTGTGTAAAGCAGTTTGGGGGGGGGGTGTCCAGATAGTCTCTTTGATTCTTTGAGGTTCATCCCTATTGTCTTGGAGTGTTTTCAAGCTCATCAAGTCAGAGGAAAGTACGTGGCAACCCTCACAGCTGGGACCCTCCCCAAGAGAAGCTCTAGGGTGATTTTTCTTTTTAAAAAATTCTGCCACAGATTCCAGGGACTGAGATGTTTCCATGATCACCAGGGAGACCAGGCAGTTCCAGGCACACTTGAAGCTTCCATAATGTTGCTACTGGTCATTGGCTTTCTGGACTCAGGTGCAGGCAGATGAGGATCCACATTGCTCCCCTTGCATGGCCTCCTCAGTGCATTCTCATCAGGTTTAGAACCCCTTTTCCCTTTTTGTTTCCTGTGGGGCAACGCAGTGGACTTCTCTAGCTTTGAGAGGTATCTCTCTTTTTCTCTCCCTTACAGAAGGTCAGGAGGAGGTGATCATCTTTTTGTAGTGTGCACACTGATGCAAGGGAGGAGGGGGGGCTTAAAGGTCAGCCCCAAGTCCTCCACTTCCTTCCAGGGTTCTTTCTCCACCTCCACACAGGGACCATGGGTCTCCCTACCTAAAGGAAACCTTGGCCCTAACAGAGAAGGCTGGAATCCTGAGTGATTAAGGGAGGGTTCACCTTTTGTCTTTAGCTTTCAGTTCAACTCTCAGGGAATCCTACCAGTGGTCAGAAGTGCAAATCCCAAGATTTAGCGGCAGGAGTGGCTTGTGTGGTGGAGGAAATTTGCATGTAGATAATTTGCTGGTGGAGGGAGCGAAGAAGGGGTCTTTGGGAGGGAGGGGTTTATTTGCCAATTTGTGGTAGGAGTGGATTGTGAGGTAGAGAGAATTTGCATGTGGGTGGTGATTAGCTGGTGGACAGAGAGGTAGGAGGGACCTTGTGGAAGGAGGGTTGTATATGCAGTTTAATGGCAAGACTACCATGACACAAAGAACTGGAAGGGCAGTAAAGTGACATCCTGTTTCTTCAGGCCATTAAAGCCTGGAGAAGCAGTGAAAACAGTTGTGGGCAGTTTGATTAACACAGTCTAAGGTGGACTTACTCCACATATTCTAGGATCTGCTCTGTTTGGAGTTCGACCTCACAAAGCTGTGCGCCCCCTACCTAATATGCAGATTGAATAGAAGGAATGGATTGTGAGGTAGAGTGGGAATGCTAAGTAATTAGCTCATACCAGATTTTGTAATCCATGGGGGTTATGGAGCCAAGTTCTAATGAATAATAAGGGCCCATTGTGAAGCGGTTTTGGTACTTTTCCAGCAGAAGTACAGTCAGAGAGTGATGCTGCACACGTGTAGAGCTTAGAAAAGTGGGTTTCTGTGCCAAGAATCAAGCAGGCACTGGCTCCGTGAATGTTACACTATGATTGGTGCTTCTAGCCAATGTTGTGATTTGCCAAAGTACACCCCGTGCCTAGTGTAGATAACGTAGGCTCAGATTGGTCAAACAGTACAAGGCGTGAGGTTTGTTTCCCTTAGTGCCAAATGGATAAGAAATGCGCATGAGCAGAGGGATTCTGCCCCCTCCGTTGCTGGCAAGGAGTCTGCAGAAGCCAAATGTTGCTAGTTGGGAACATGAGAGTCCCGGCCGCTGATAAATGTACTGTGGGAAAGACTACCATAGAAATGTTCATTGTTCTAACACATAGGAGGGGATTAAGATGTGATGCAAATGAAAATGTTATGTTTTATTGGATTAATGAAATGTTCTGTAACACCAGCCAATGATGTTTGTGAAATGTTCATGAAGGAGGGCGGGCTTTGTGGATGCCGCCATGAAGGGTATAAAAGCTTTGTGTTAAGAATGACCGGGGCCGTTTGCCCCTTACAGCACGTTCTGGGGGCAACCCCACCAGCTGGTGTTAAATCAATAAATCTTTGACTTCATCTTGAGCAGTGAAGTTGTTGCGTGATTCCTCATCCTTGTGCCCGCACGTCCATGCCGCCGTTTTGGTAAGAGGTAACTTGCCACTTGGAGTTCCATAACTCCCAATTTGCTGCTACATCTTGGTGACCCCGACGTGATCCCAAAAGGCAATTTAGACGGGTCTGTGGTGAGGACGACGCAATCCAGTTGCCTGGACGGCTCTCGCTCTCAAGCGGGGAGGTGAGACGACCCAGGAGGGCTGAGACGGGGCCCCACCAACTGACCGGCTGCCTGGCTCGTCCCAAACCAACGCCTGTTGACACGAGAGACCGCAACTGCCGCTATTGCCGGTGAACCCAGAGGCCAGAGAAAGTCCGGGAGGAGGCAGCTTGAGAAAGCCGCCTCTAGTGAGAAATCCGGCAAGCAGAAAGCAGGGGTACCTTCCAGGTGCCTAGTGAGCAATCTGGTAGCAGAAAGCGCGCAGAGAAAATTCGGGGGTGGCGGATGTCCGTGACACCTAGCGAGTAATCCGACGAAACCGAGTGGTGACGAGGGAGACGTCCTGAGGTCTGCGGGAATCGGCAAGTATAGATTTTTCAAGCACTAACACGTAGGGAACACACATTGGGTTGGGGGTGAGCACTGAAGAGATCTTTGATCTTTGGCCAGAGAGATGGGTGGTGCGGGATCAAAGCAGGAGAAAGAGACCCCTTTGAAATGTGTGTTAGACAACTGGGACAGGTTTTGTCTGTTGGCAGTAGAGGGAAAGCCCCAAGATCTGAAAGAGTTTGAGCTCAAGAATTTGTGCACAGAGGTTTGGCCTGCTGTCCGAGAGATTAGCTGGCCAAACTCAGGGTCCTGGGATTTAAGGAAGTGTAGGCAACTAGAATCTTTCTGTTTCGAAGTACATCCAAATGATCAATGGATTTACGCCGCAACATGGGAACGAATGGTTGCAGAGGGTGT